>QEPC01011654.1:1080984-1107307 GCA_003113815.1 Sphenodon punctatus
CCGGGGGGGGTCCTGCTGTTTGGGGTTTCGGGGTCGGCCCTGCGGGTGTCCCTAGCGTACCTGGAGGGCGAGGCCTGACACTTCCCTAAAAAGGGAAGGTTAGAGACTGGCCGATAGCTGGCAAGGGAGTCAACATTGAGCGATGGTTTCTTGAGCAAGGGCCGCACCACTGCCTCCTTAAGGCAGCTCGGCACCCTGCCCTCCATAAGGGAGGCATTGACCACCCCAAGCAGCAACAGCCCCATCGTCTCCTGGCAGGCTTTAACCAGCCAGGACAGGGAATGATCTAATTCACAACAGGTAACCCTAACAGCCCCAAGAACATCCTCCGTATTGGTGGGGGGGTCACCGACCGAAACTGATCCCACAAACTAGGACAAGGAGGGGCTTCCTTAACCTCTGGTTTCGCCACTACAAGAAGTGAGGCGTCGAAACCATGGTGAATCTGTGCTATTTTATCCGCAAAATAATCCACAAACATGTCACAGTGGGCGCAAGTGACTCCACTCCTAAGCGGAGGGAGGCCGGACTGACAGCTCCCAGACCACTCAGAACAGCTCCACTGGACAAGATTTTGTGGATGCTATGAGGGTAGCAAAAAACTCCTTTTTTGCTTCCCACATAGCCATGGCACAGGCTCGTAAACTAGCTCTATGTCGCAATCTGTCTGCCTCAGTACATGAACGGTGCCACCGTCGCTCCAATCGCTGCCCCTCCGGCTTCAGCACCCACAGCCCCTCCGAAAACCAGGGAGGCCTATGGTGCTACTGCCTGGGGAGCGGATGCCTTGGAGCCATCCAATCAACGGCCTCTGTCAGCAAGGTGTTCCACAGCACAAGTAGGTCATTGATGAGACAGTTGTCCAGATCAGAAGGTCTCACCCCTAGAGCATCCCAGAACTGCTCCGGTTCCATCACTCTCTGGGGGAGAACCATTTGAATTAGTTCCATGCCCTTCCTGGGGCAGACATGTGCCAGGAGAGAGGCCTGCAGGAGGTAATGCTTCGTTCATGACACAGGCGCCACTGATATCTCCCCCACCAATGGACTCTCCCTAGGCCAGAGAAAAATACAAGGTCTAAGGTATGTCTCCCCTGATGCGTCGAGCCACTAACCATCTGGGACAGGTCCATGGTTTCCATGGTAGCCATGAACTCATGCTCCGCACCTCTAAGGTCAGCATAGGCGTGTATGTTGAAGTCCCCCAAGACTACCATCTTCGGGGATTGCAACACCACCCCTGACACCAACTGTGCTAGAGCATGTAGGGTGGTTGCCGTACAGTAGGCACATGGTATACAACCAGAACACCCAAACTGTCCCCTGCCAAATCAAGCACCAGGTGGAGACTCTCAATACCAATATAGATTGCACCGGATACCTCCAAACAGCCCAAGATGCCCTAAAAATCATGGCTACACCAAACCCCCGTCCCTCTGACCGTGGTTGATGCTGCACGGAATATCTGGCCGGAACAAGGTCAGTCAGGTTTCCGTGATACATAAGAGATCGGCTGCATGGGTGACCTGCGGCAGTGCCACTCAGCAGCCACACCGTCCCCCAGCACTTTGCTCATGTAAAAACACCCACTGGATAAAAACCGATATGACGCTGTGGCTTGCTTTGGACTGGACCTCACCTGCGCATCTGTGCAGGCACCACCATATGTTGGCCCAGGAGTGCCCCGGGGCTGTATTGGCAGCTAGCCTGGGCTCTGACCTCGGAAAACTCCCTAGGTCACAGCCTGGGCTAAACCCCCCACCCCCATACAGGCCAAAGTGGGCCACAGCAGCCAGCCTATCATGTTTTTTTTGGCCAGCAGACACATCCCAGGTCCGGGACATTTGTTCTGCGGCCAGACCCAGCCCAGACCGTGTCTCCCACAGCGCCCTGGGCCTGTTTGCCACCCACACTGTGGTCACTTTTGGTTTTACCTACTGTCTGAGGTGTTTAGTCCTTTCACTTTCACCATTTAAATTCTTGGGAGCAACCAGCTTTTCTGGATCATCTGAGCTGAAGGTGCCTTACCCAATGACTTTCCATCAACTTCAGCAACTTTGGATTGGACCAAAAAGACTTTCATAAGCTTTGTGCAAGTTATTTGGCTATGTTTGACAAAGGTGCTCCCATCTGTAATAATAAGCAAATGCAATCTTAGTTTCCACACTCAAGCAGGTGGCAAAAAATTAACATTATTGTCAGCAACATTTTTTGTAGCCAAATAATAAGTATTCTGTTCTGAACCTCACTAAAGTGCATGGAAATAAGGAGCATCCCGTCAGTAATCGCTGTTTACAATTGCTTTTAAAGCACAATGAATCATAGTGAATAAAAACAGACTTGGGAATCTCACAGAAGTGTCACTCTGTGACTAGAGTAACTATATGCAATAAAAAGTACTCTTTATGTAACTCAGAAATGTAGGGTTTCCTGCAAACCAAGATATAAACAAATACAAACTTTGGATTTTCTTGATAGTACAATCATTAAGCTGTAAGGAGCTAGTGGAAGATAATTATTGCTTGAGAAAGTATTCATTAAAGCTAGTTATGGAGTATGAAGTTGGTTTAATAGGTAGTGTCAGCTGTGAGTGAATAATGGAAAAACTTGGGTTATCTAATTCCAAGTTCCTTTATTATAGTTATAGGTCAAACTCATGTGAATTCAAAGCAATGAAATTACACGACTGAAGTCCCAATAAAGTGTAATATGGAAAAAAGCAATAACTGAAGCCAAAAATCTTAAAAGGTGAATGAGTACGTCTTCCAGCCTTGTTGAACTTAAAACTAGCTCAGCAGAATGACATAAGTGCAGCTACAATCAAAGTCTCTTTAGCAGCTAGACCATGCTGCTGCTCAGGAAACTATATTACTTGTGGTGACAGTCAGTTGTGAGAGGACTGGATCCTTCTGTCTTGACACAGTAAAGTCTCTCATGGACTACGGTGGTGGTTTTAATTGAGGAACTGGGCCCATAAGCATGTGTTTCCAGTACATAGTTGCAAAGCCTGTAATGCAATACTCAGGACTACATTCCAGGTGGGTAGCTTTCATAGCTTTAAGATTAGCAGCTGGTGTGTGCGTATCCAGAACCCATCTATAATATTTCCCTCTCTAATGATATAGTTTAACTGTTAATATATGTTTATCGTGTTGGCAGAATTTTCCTGTTTTGCTTAAAAACTTTATCCCCCTCCCCTCCTACTTTTCCCGTGTACACACAAATCAGACTGTGCTCTTCATCAGGCTACACTGAAGGATAGGCTTAGGGTGAAAACAAGTGAGCCGGGTCCTCTGGGTGCGTGCACAAAGCAGCTAATGGGGAGGGGGGCCCTGGGAAAGCGCCCTGATCAGCTGTTTGGTGTGTGCACCCGGGCCGAATGAGGGTGCTCCTCTAGGCCCCCTGATCAGGTGCTTGGCATGCAAATCCAGCCTGCCAAACAGCTGATCAGGGAGCCTGGAGGAGCATGCTGTTTGGCACACGCACCAGAGCCAGGTAAGGGGGCATTTCCAGGGCCCCCCATCTGGGCTGGGTGAGGGTGCTCCCCTAGGCCCCCTGATCAGCTGTTTTGTGGGCCAGGTGCACCCCCCCCAATCAGCTGTTTGGCATGTGCACACGGGGGCCAGATGAGGGTGCTGCTCCAGGCCTCCCAGATCACTTGTTTGGCAGTTTGGGTGCGCATGCTGAACAGCTGATTGGGGGTCTGGGGGAGTATTGTAATCATGAGGGATCATTTAGGGCCAAATCATCCAAGCTGAATATCTTTTAGAGAAAACTGACAAATGCTTCCAACTAGCTATGGGGGCTGTCAGCAGTTGCAGTGGTTGTCTGGGAGTTACAAATTATACATGATTTCAAAACCTTATAAAATAAAATATCTAAAAACCTGGTCTGTCTTCATTGTCCAGCCTATGCTGTAGTTCTATGACTTGTCTTTCCTGCAATAGTTGACACTGTAACCATTCCAAACTGTCCAGGATTTGCAGCAAAAATGCAAAGAGCCAGAGTGCAGATTTAATGGCAAAATTGGGCCCTTTAAGAGCAAAGATCAGGACACAGCCCTATGTACTAATGGAAAGAAATGACATTTACAACACTTAGAGAATGGAAAATGTCAGTAGCAAGTTAAAGCAAACAGAAGCTAAGCATTAGGCTCTCTAACACTACAGTGCAGTGTGGCCAACTTGTGTTATCAGCTTATACGTTTAGCCTCTTAGACCTGATTTTCAAACTCATAAAGATCTTTATCTTTATTACTTACTTAGGGTGTTAACAAACGAGGTGATAGCCCTTTGGAGTCCGTGGTCGGTCCATGAAACCCCCACTCACATGTTTAGCGCGTACAGCCTAATAAACAGGCACCTCCATGTGTGTTTTTCTTGTGCATCCAGTCACCACTTACCCCCCCACTCACAGGTTTAGCATGACAAACCTAATGCACAGGCAGACGTTCTTCCCCACCACACTCCTCCCACCAGCTGCCCCGTCATGACTCATGGTATGGAAAGAAGACGTTGCACCAGCTGTTTCTTCTGGAATATCACGCCAGAATGCGTTCCGCCCGCTGCTATCCCTGCCCACCCATGAAAGATCCTACCCGGGTTTATACCTGCCAGCGCTTGGCGGATGGAAATAACCTTTTGCTATGCAGAGAATAGCCAATTGCATACTTTTTTTGAGTGCCTATAGTGAAAACTGAAAGTGAAAGCAATCAGTCTTTGATGAACAATCTGTCTCAGCCTGGTTTCTCGCATCCACGGCTCTCAGCAATATACAAGCAGGTAACAGCATAGTTTATTGGGGTCTTGTCTGCCATAGGACTGGAAATCCCTCCTGGTTTGCATAACCCCCCCCCAGGCAAACGTGCACCTCTTGTACCCTATCTTTGGCATCTTCTGCTTCACCATACAGTTGGGGTGGAAAACATCTCTGCACGGCAGGACTCTCTGAACTTCTTTGCTTGTCTAAACCTCATATAGGGCAAGAAGCTCTCCTTCAGTTGGTTCACATTCCCTGTACCCTGAGTCACTTGTTTCCCTGAAGAGATCGAGGCACTCCTGGTGGTCCCATGGGTATCCTCTCACTGTCATCAAGGCACTTGAGGAGAAATGGCAGGGAAGGTCCAGCCTCTGTTAGTGACTTCCTTACTTTGGGCAGTGCACAAATGGCTGGAAAAGTCACTGTCTCAATCACATTCCACTTTCTCATCTCATCCAGGGCTCCCACATTTCCATTCTGGGGACCACTCCCCTGCTAACCACCACCACCACCACGTAGTGTTTTCTCCACAACATCTGTCAGACCAGCGGGGCCATGTTGGAGAACTCCTCCTCCCTTCACCCTGCAGATAGCTCCGGTGAGCCAGTGCCCCTGTTCTGTGATCAGCTGAGCAGAACAGAGCAGCGCATGGCCGGAGTGATCAGGAACACCTTGTGCCGGCACATTAACTGAAATGTTAGCACAAATCAGTGACACTTTAATGGTCCTTTAAAAAGGTTTAATAAAGTCACAATGAGGGGTGCAGTTCAGAAGTCTACCGTTGCAAACCCAAAGTTAGACTTCCCAGCTGTGCTGGTAACTCTGAACAGTCTTTTGGCAAATTGCTGTGTAAATTTCTGGGAAAATGTTAAACACTTCCCTTGTAACTGAATTCAAACAAGACAACTGGCTGTTCTTGTAACTCAACCAGTAGAGCCTCAAACAGATGTTCTGCTGGTCCAGGCTTCAGACCAGGTTTGTGTGAGTTTCTGATTTTGGCTGCAGCCTTTATTCACCTCCATAGTACAAGTAATTAATAATGAATGAGAAGATGATCAGGTCCCCAATGTGCTAGGCACTTATACAAACATATATGAAAGCATAAGGATGCTCCCTTCTTCTGTTTGACTGACAGAAACTAGAGTCCTGCTCCTTAAAACTCTTACGCATGCACTGCATACTGCAACCTCGTCTTTACCCTGCCAGCTCTGATCCCATAGTGATTCTGGTGTTTTCCCAGTCATCTTTACTTTGTGCAGGTGAAATGTTTACAGTGGTAGCATACGTGTATTTATGATCATGGCCAAAGACTAGGGCACAACATGTTATGGATACATAACATTCAAGGAAATAATCATAATGATAATCACAGGACAGTGGCCATTTTCACACAAGACACTCTCCACCCACCACCCACCCACTATACATGTTACAGGGAACTCATAGGGCAACACTGCAGCCCTGCAACATGTATAGTGGTGGGTGGGTAGTGGGTGGAGAATGTCTAATGCGAAAATGCCGTGAATAACCATACATTGTGTGCCTTAATTATTTAATGCTTCTTAATCCTTTAAACTAGTGAGCCCATTGCACTCCTAGATTCCCAAAATGTTTAGTTCAATTTCTCTCAGCACAGGATACACTCACTTCAACACCATAAATATAAGCCTCAAACTTTAGCCATAGATTGAACATAGCAGAATGCAAATGCTGCTTCTTGCTCAGTGGGAGCCATGTCACCATTGGATTAATTTGTGATAGCAACACCTGTCAGACTACTGTCTCATCTCATGAGAATGATGACTGACTCCTCCATTCTCACAGATCTAATATCCAAAGCATAAGGTGTTACTTTGATCAAGGGTCCCATGATGATGCTCTACAGCATGAAAGAGCATGCAAAGCAAGAAGATGCATTTGCATTCTGCTATGTTCAATCTATGGCTGGAGTTTGACTCTTCAACACTAAACCCGGTGCCCGGCTGTGGTGGGGGATTGGATGAAGCTGAGCCAGCTGAAGTTGAATCCTGACAAGACGGAGGTGATGCTGGTGGGTAAGAGTGAAGGAGTAGAGGCCCCCATCATCAATGGGGTGTGTCCCTTCTTGGTTCCTCAGATTCAGAGCCTTAGGGTTCTCCTCAATTCACAACTCTGCCTCAACAATCAAGTGGCAGCTGTGGCGAGGAGTGTGTTTAGTAAATTACATCTGGTCTGATGCTTTTGACCATATATCTCAGTCACCGATCTGGCCACCATCATCCATGCATTTGTCACCTCTAGACTGGATTACTGCAATGCGCTCTACGTGGGGCTACCCCTGGTGATGACCCGGAGGCTACAGCTGGTGCAGAATGTGGCAGCCTGCCTCCTTATGGGGACAGGTCTCCGGAAGCACGTAACACTGGTCCTCCGATCTCTGCATTGGCTGCCTAGTCTTCCGGGTCCGATTCAAGGTGTTGCCCCACTCAGCTTGGATCCTACCTACTTGCGGGACTGCCTCATCCCTTGTGTCCTTGATCGACCTCTGTGGTCAGCTGGGGACGCCCGCTTGGAGGAGCCCTGGGTTTCCTGGGTGGTTACTTTTGAGTGGGCATTCTCAGTGGCCACACCGCGGCTATGGAACTCCCTCCCGGTGAAGATACACCTTTCTCTGGATCTCCCATCCTTCCGTAGATACTGTAAGACTCGGCTTTTTTTGCCAGGCATTTGGTGAGTGGGATGGGTAGGTGGTGGTGGGTTTTAATATGGAGGTTTTTTGCCCAGACCGCTTTTATATTTATTTATTTGCATATTTTTATATCCCGTCCTATCCTGCCCAAGCAGCTCAGGGCGGCTCACAGTCATCCTAAAAACATCCATAATAATAATGATACTAAAATAACAAGTTAAAAGCACAACCAAGTGGAGCAGAAGACAACCCAACCACCCCCCTCCTAACCCTCCACCCACCATCCCACCCCGCCTCCCTTGCCGAAAGCCAGAGGATTTTATTGATGATGTTTTAGTTTTATTATATTGTATTTTTGTGTTTTATATGCTGTACACTGCCCCAGGCTCCCATTAGGCAGGAGGGGGCGGTATACAAATAATATTATCAGTAAATAAAATAAATTTTAAAAATTCAACATCAAAAAACCCTCCATTTGAAAAACAGCAAAATGATCTGCTCTGAAGCACTCTGAAAAACTATATGCAAAAGCCCTGGCCACGATGGACAGTGATCTGGTAAAGAACCCAACAACAACAACTTTTGGGAAGTCTGTAAAAAAAAAATAAAAAAATATCCATTTAGCAATGGCAAAGCAAAAAAATCCCCATAGATGTCATTTCTAAAAAGCTCTGGTCTGATGCATGCATGAAGAGACCCAAGTCAGGGGAAGGGAATGGAGATGAGGGAATTACTTCTGGGACGAATGACACTCCTTTTCTGCACTTGAATGACATGCATGATTTATTGGCACCCTATGATGCTCTATTGCATATAAGACTGTCAGTGGTAGGTGAAAAAATTAGACAAGACTGGACTGTAAAAGTCTTACAAACTTTTATGCTGCAGTGCCCATACCCCTTAGCATAGGACACAGACAGCTCTGCCCATCAAAAAAACCCCAGGCTTCAGTGCCCATTCTGGCTGCAATCCCGAACCCATTCAAATCAATGGCAAAACACCCATTGACTTTACTGGTTGAGTGAGTTCTGCACCCTATCTCTCTCCACCCCCACTCCCCACATTCCAACTATTGTGGATTCCCCCTGGAATAGTTATTGGAAAGTGCACTGAAAATTGCTTCTGTTTCACGCCACTTTGATAGGATATTTTAGGTTTTTCCTGATTCAGTTATTTTTGCAAGTGACTCCTCTCATTTTCTCATTAACCAGGACTTTGGCATAGTCCTTGATGGAAGTATTAGAAATATTGTGCATTACTACCACGTGGCCTTTGCAATCATTTTTGCCAGCTTTTTGCAATATTGGTTGAAAACAGACATGCACCTTAACTCCACTTTAATACCGCTTTAACACTGTTTTAACATTTCTTTTGCATGTTGCAGGGCAGCATAGGGCACCAATACAGCCCTGCAACATGCATAAGAAATGTTAAAGTGGAGTTAAGGTGCATGTCTGTTTTAATCTCTGCCTTCACTCTATGGTGGATTACCCAGTGGAATATCTGGGCCAGAGTTATTAGTGCCCCTGGAATAACTTTATAAAACTGGATCCATCTTTTTGTTTAGGGTGGCATTAATTAGCCTAAGGAAACTTTATCAAACAGGAAGGGCCAAATTCTGCTCCTTGGTGTGATGACAGGTCTCCTGGTGACTGTAGACATTTAGCATTAAATTACCGATTATTGTTTTGTTTTCATGTTTTTAAATGACAATTTATTTTATTTTGCAGAGCTTCAGCATCAGTATCTGCAACAATAACTGTTTCCCTGTTCTGATCTTGTTGAGAACTCCAGTTGTCCCTACTCTAAGGGAGGTCATTTCCTCCCATTAAAACATCACAAATTTAACAGCAGTTACTCGGTGCCTGTCAGCACACAGTAAGATGCATCCTTGGAATGTTAGTGACAGAGCAACCACGTTGGTCCACTTGGTTATTCCAGCTCGTTTCTGCCCTGCTGTTGTACACAGAGCATTCAGCACTCTGGAGCTCAACTGACTGAATTTGAGAAACTTGTAAACATAGCTGTTGTCTGTGGCTCCCTTTGTTGGGAACATGTATGCCTGCCGACAGCTCCCTACTCTCCAGCTCCTAATTGGAAGGGCAAGAGCAGCTCTGGTGCTGGGAGCCACTCTGATCCCAGTTCCACTCATACCAGGAAGGAAAGTTCCTGTGAAGAGGTTAGGTTTTATCATGAAAATCTTACTCACTGATGAGAAGAGGAGAGTGACACGTAAAGCTTACAAATCTAGGACTATGAACTAAAAATGAGTCAACTGTACAACTTTGTGCAGAAAAGCACATGAATTTGCTCCAACCATAGAGAGGGACCCCCAAACCATCCCTTTTAGAACAAGAAATCATCTGATGGCTTATCCCTTGTTAACCTATATTTTCTGCTTCATGAAATTAGCTGGTCTGAATTCCAAGAAAGTTTAAACGCTTATTTCTTTCAGTGTTTAAAATATGTTATCAATCGCCGACTACTGATAGTTATTATTATTATTAATTATTATTATTATTAACAAACATTTATATAGCGCCAGCAGTGTACCTGGCACTTTACAAAGTAATAAAATAGACACTGTCCCTGCCCCTAGGGCTTACAATCTGAGAGACAGGATTTTGGGGAGAGACTTAGGAAGGGGAACAGAGGGAGAGACAAGGGGTCTAACATTCATGAAGATGCGAGGTCTCAAGTGCATGTACTTGGCTTGGTTACGATGCGAATGACAGCAGGCAGGTCCATGTTGCAAGGATAAGGGTAAACCGATCGTAGGTATAGGAATAGTGGCTCAGCAGGATAAAGAGTCAGACAGAGCAGAGCGAAAGAGGTGAGTTTTAAGGAGAGATTTGAAGGTATGAAGGGAGGGGGCAAGGCGGATGTGGACAGGGAGGGAGTTCCAGGCATGGGGGGCAGCAAGTGAGAAGGGACGAAGGCGCTTAGGGGAGCAGGGAAGGCGTGGAAGGGTGAGAGAAGGGACAGAGGAGGAGCGAAGTGCACGGGCTGGAGTATGGAGGGCGATAAGTGCAGAGAGGTAGGGGGGAGCGAGGTAGTGATAGTTATCCAAGCGTTTATGAAAATGTAGTGATGTTACGTCTCATTGGTAGACAGAGGACCTGAGGCTGCTAAAGCGGGAGGGTGGGCAGTTAGAGCGCAAGTGGCGCTCAACTCATGCACTCACGCTAAAGCCGACCAGGCAAAGATTGGTTTTCAAGGACTTATGCCGTGGTGGTGGCAGGAGCAGCAGCGAAGAAAGCTTTCTTCACTGCTGCCATAGCGTCTGCAAGGTGCCATCCAGTGGTCTTTTGGGTGGTAATAGCCTGCTAAATCCTGGCTCTCGCCACTTGGAGTTAGTCATTAGTTGTCCGCTGTGATGAATTTGTCACCTGCTTTGCAGGTAAAGTCACTCATATTTGGTATTTGGTTCAACTTGGGAACTGCTAGCTTGGTCAGAGTTTGGGGCTGTGGATTCTTGGTCCTGTCCAGTTTGCTTGGATCAGCTTCAGTTACTCTCGCCCACTGATGCAGAGGGTGTGTTTCAAGTGGTACGGGCGACCAACTGTGCATTAGATCCACACCTGTCCTGACTGGTAAAGCTAGCTGGGAGACTTTGCAGTCATTGGTGGCTGGTGTTGTCAGGACCCCTGATGAAGAAACCATCTTTTGACGTTGACTCCTCCGCCAGGTATCACCCTGTCTCTAATCTTCCCTTTGTAGGGAAGGTTATTGAATGTGTGGTTGCCTCACAGCTGCAGGCACATCTCAATGCTACTGGATTCCTGGACCCATGTCAGTCAGGATTTCATCTGGGCATGGTACAGAGACTGCTCTTGTGGGCTTGGTTGATGACCTCCACCTGGTGCTTGACAAAAGCAATTCTACCCTGTTGATTCTGTTAGATCTTTTGGTGGCCTTTGATACAGTTGATCATGGGGTGCTGTTGACATGGCCGCGTGACCTGGCAGGTGTTCGTGGGACTGCTCTTGAGTGGTTCCACTCATTCCTGGATGGGAGAACCCAGAGAATGGTGATGGACAGTAGCTTGTCATCCCCTTGGAAGCTCCCCTGTGGGATCCTGCAGGGTTCATCTTATCCCCATTCCTGTTCAATGTGTTTCTGAGGCCCCTGGGTGAAACTGTATGGAGATTTGGAGTGAAGTGCCATCAGAATGCTGATGACACCCAAATCTATTTATTTTTTTCATCTGACCCAGGTTCTGCAATATTAGTGCTTATCCAGTGCCTGGCTGCCACTGGGAACTGGATTTTGGCAAGCCAACTGAAACTGAATCAAGACAAGACTGAAGTTATGATGGTTGACTGGTCTTGTGATGTGGGATACATAGGGAGCCCTGTTTTTGATGGGGTCAAGCCTCCTTTGGTCACTCAGATTTACAACCTTGGGTGCTCCTGGATTCATTGCTGCACCTGGATCACCAGGTTGTGTCAGTGGCCAGGAGCACTTTTCACCAATTGCATCTAGTGAGAACACGGTGACCTTTTTTTATCAGATTTGGATTTGGCCACCATCATCCATGTCTTCATAACCTCAAGGCTAGACTAATGCAATGCACTCTACATGGGGCTGCCCTTGATGACTCTTTAGAAGCTGTATTTGCGGCCCGTCTTCTGTTGGGGGTGGGTTGCTGGGAACACACTGTACCAGTGCTCCAGAGTCTGCACTGGCTGCCAATAGCTTTCCGGGCACAATTCAAGGTGATGGTTTTGACCTATAAAGCCCTAAACAGCTTGGGCCCCAAGTATCTGAAAGACCATCTCTTCCCTCATGTCCTGTCACAGCCTAGTCCGAGGTCTGCCAGCAGTGCCCTCTTGCATGTACCAGCTGCCCGTGAAGTTTCTACAGCAAGGGGATACAGAGAGGCATTCTCGGTGACTGCTCCATGATTATAGAACTCTCTCCCCTTGGAGGCTTATCTAAACCCAAGCCTGCTCGTCTTCTGGAACTGATATAAGACCTTTCTGTTTGGCCAGGTGTTTGGCAGGCAGGGGTAGGGTTGGGTGGATTAGGGGAATTAGGGAAAGGGTTGTGGGATGGGCTTCAGGGGATTTAAAAAGATGTTTTATTGATCGTAAGCCATCCTGAGCCTTAATGGGAAGGGTGGCATATAAATTTAAATAAATAAATAACACTCTCAGATCTTTGGAACAAAGTTGTCATTCAGAAGTTTAAAAGCAGATTGAATGTAATATATCCTTCAAACTTGCTGTCCATCTGTTTGAGAGTTGGCATCAAAACTAGGAGTTAATGTATACTGCAATCATCAAGCCATTTACTCTAGGACAATCCCACTGACTTTAGTACAACTGCCTTGGAGTAAATGGTTTGAGGATCACAACCTCATGTATTGACTGCAGACTGGCCAAAAATTTAAACCTAGGTGCATAAGAATATTCTATTACAACAGCTCAGAGAAGCCATCTGCTTGAAATCATAGGGTGTGGATGAAGCTCTGTATCAGTATAGAAATGGCTGGCTTTTTCCTGCAAGTAGAACAGGCAGTCATCCAGATGAATGTGCACATTTCCCCCCTCCCCGCCCCCCCGATACCATGACTATAAGAATCTGCAGTGCCAGATCCAGGGAAATTGACGTCCTGTACAAAATGATGGTGGGGGCCCCTTCTAACCCAGGAATGTTTGACAGAGACTGACTCATCCATTAGAGAAAGAAAAATGTTACCTAGACTTTACCCTGGGTCTTACTGGGCTTCCCTGCAACCTTCCTAGTTCCCCAAAGTCCCTCGCTTTGTACTTACCTTTGTACTCACCTGTGGGCTTTCAGGTCTATCCTACAGGGGATCTAATTTAAAGCCTTCCTGATCAGGTTTTCTAGAATGATCAGTTTTTTTGGAATGTTTTCCAAAAACATTCTTTCTTGTCTTCATGAAGTGTAGTCCATCTCGTCCTAGCAGTGCTTCATCCCAGAATCTGTAAGCAATTTGATGACAATGGGTATTTTCAGATGTTACGAGATCACAGTGAACCATGGTGAATACCCACCTGTGGTCACTGTGGCTCGCACGTCTGTTTGGCGGCCGCCAGATGTTCGCCACGGTCAATACCCGCAAGGGGTCAATTTGAACCACGCTTCCCGGGCTAGCCGGGGGAATGTCCCAGGAAGCGTGGTCAAAAAGATCCCCAGCGGGGACCAAATAAAAGTAACGTCTGGCCAGTTGCCACGGCCCGGGATCCCCGGTGGGATCCCGGGCCATGGCGCATCCGGCCCGACGCGGCGGCTGCATTGGCCCTGCCGCCCGTCCGTCTCCCTGGAGGGCGGGCGGCGGGGTGCGTGGAGGGGGCGAGACCATGCGGCTGCATGTTGTGCTGCGCGGCCCTGCCCCCTCCCTGATTCCCCACCAGGATCCCCCCGGCACGTCTGATATGGCGTGACGGGGTGACCCCGGCGGGGAATGAATGGGTTGTTTTCAGTACGGGGTCAAGCGGCCCCGTAACGTCTGAAAACACCCAATGTATTGATTGCT
Organism: Sphenodon punctatus; assembly: GCA_003113815.1. Taxonomy (NCBI): domain Eukaryota; kingdom Metazoa; phylum Chordata; class Lepidosauria; order Sphenodontia; family Sphenodontidae; genus Sphenodon; species Sphenodon punctatus. Next base: position 1,094,915 of record QEPC01011654.1, read on the forward strand.
TGTGGCCAGTATGGATTTGTCAGGAACAAATTAACCCAGATCATGCCACATTAATCTTGTCTTGTTCTTTCATAGACAAATTAGTTTGGGAATGAGGAGAATGCGGAGGACATAATATATTTTGATTTCCGCAAAGCGTTATAACAAGGGGTAAAAATACATGTGATGGTGGCGCACCATTGTTGGAACCTGGCCTGGAGTGGAAAATCCCGGGCGACATGGCCTGGGTCAGATCGGGGCCCCAGACACATGTGACCATGGCTGGGTTGCTGAGTACAGCCAGGAAACACAGGAAATGTGCGGGCGGCCAGTGCTGCCCGTGCTGTGCTCCCAGCACCCTGCCCCCATGACAGCTGCCATGGTGGACCCAATCTGATACAGGTTATGATGGGCCACAACAAATGAGATAACCTGCTGTGGCCCAGTCTGGGCTGTGACCTCGGGGGTTTTCCAAGGTCATAGCCCGGGCTCACCGCTGACACGGCCCAGGGCAATCCTGAGCCAACATCTGACAGTGCCTCAACCAACATGCTGGTGGCCTGCAGGCCAAAGCGGGTCACACAGTGGGCCACTGTCATGTGTACTTTTACCCAAAGTTTCTCATGAGGTTCTCATTGACAAGCTTGAAAGATGTGGTCTGGAAACACTGCAACAAGGTGGATTCATGGCTGATTGATGAACCATACTCAAAGACTGATAATCAGTGGTTCATCATGAAACTGGAAGGAGGTATTGAGTGAGGTCAGCACGGCTGGGTCCCATGAACTGAGGAACCCCTCCTGAATTGCTGCAGGATCTCCATAGGACGGGGCTCCCCATGTGTGAGGCTCTGAGGCCCCGACTTTTATGGCACTGCTTCTCATACTCATGTTGCTATTTCAAGTTTATTCACAGACACCTATATTTGGAGGCCTCTGTGTTCCCCCCTTTTCTCCCAACACAAGGGGTCCTGGGCAAAGGGCTGGCCTTACAGGTGCCCAGTACGGGAGGGTGAGAAGCAGCCCCATACAAGCAGCTGCTATAGCAGTGAGGTGCTCCCTCCTGGAAGCACCCCCTTTCCTCCTCCTGAAGACTCCGGACAGAGCCCTAGGGACCTTATGTCACGGCAGAACTCTGGGCGGGGGATGGTACAGTGCCCCTGTGAGTGCTGGGATTTTCAGGTGTGAGGAAGTGCTTCTGGGAGGGAGCATGTCTGGGAGGGAGTACTGTGCTGCTACAGCTGTCACTCTGGCCCCTACCCATCCTGGGACCTGCCCGGAACATTTTGTGGGGCCCTTTCCTCAGGCCTGGGGCATTTGACCTGGCTAAGGCCGGCTCTACTTGGGCAGCTGCTCAGTCTGCACTTGCCTAGATCTGGCCCTGGGAATCTGCAAACATTTTGCATTTCACAAAAGCCAGCAAAACACTCCTTCAATCTAAGCTGTTCTCTTAAATAAAACAAGCTTATGTACTTCACCAGCACTCTCCTCTCTTTAAGAAACCATGCATAACTAGGTCCAGCAAGCTGCCAAAAGTGGGTGCTTATGACAACATGCACTTTGCTCTAAAGACTGTAAATTGCAGCTCTTGGCCTGCTGCTTTATAAAATGCCATGTCTGCAATTAAGTGATTCATACACACCTCTCCCTATCGTCTGGGTGCATTTTTACCTGAGATAATGTATCCAAATAGGGCCACTTACAGCATTGCAACCTGTCCAGTATTAATAACAGTGGTGAGGAATGGATATTGTAAGATAAAACGAGTCTGGTCAGACATGGTTAACCTGAGTTACCATGGCAAGATCGATTTTAAACTTCAGATTAGCAAGTTACTAGTGTTTCTGGCAGCAACCTAGCAAACTGGTTAACACTAGTTGCTCTCCCAGACGTTCCCTACAGATTACCCAAGCGTGAAGGAACAGATTCTAAATATACATTTCTATTTAAGTTGGCAGGTGTTATCCTCACTTGGTTAAATGACCTCTGTATACCAGCCTCTACAGAGACAGTGTACTACTCCTTTCCAGATGTATATCAAAGGGAATTCTTTGATTTTGAAATAACTATGAGACAACCATGTATTCACTTGCAAGCATTCTATATTTTAGAACAAAAATAGTTCGAAATGTGGCGTGGAGACAAGCATAGTTGCCGTGCTGCATTACACAAACAGCCTTGAAATGTCTTTGTAAGATTGGAAAGTGTGACCCTTAGTAATAACCATGATGGTGCTGAAACAAATAGCAGATTTGTGTTCACAGATATGATTAGTATTTTCTGACAGTCTCCGGAGAATCAAATAATATACACAACCAAAAAAGATATTCACTTATCCATATTTTGTTGTGGTTGTTTTTGGCTGTTCTGTTATTCAGATATTCAGTTATTCAACTATTTCATCTCAGCTACTACTTTTGCCCAAAGAGCTGAAAGGAAGTATCCAGGGAACCATATAATCAACCCAAAAAGCTTAAAACGGATATCTGACAAAGATGGACTGATTGTAATTATTATTCATTCCCGCAGATATGGTTGGAAGCAGGCAAAAGCAGGCAAAATATCGTTACATGCAATATTCACTTTGGATATTCATTTCAGACCTAAGTACTTATCCCTGATTGACAGCTGTGTGATTTTTGGTGTAGCAGAAAGTGTAGGTCTGGAGAAATTTTGGCTTTTTGTGTACAGTATCCCTATCTCAGACTCCATTATTAGGATGCTTTTAGACAAGTGAATCTAGTGGATTGATAAATCTACTTTTAAAAAAGTCACGCGGGAAGCATTTATGTGCACTGGAAGTCGCCGACCGCCACTGAAAACAGCGGTGCTCGGCAGCTCCTGCATTATTTTTACAACCAGATTTGTCAAACCCCAAAATCAAGGTTTGACAAATCTGGCTTTAAAAATAATGCGCAGGCCGCCAGCCGCCTCTGTTTTCAATGGTGGCCGGCAACTTCTGGTGTGTGTAAATGCTCCCCATGCAACTTTTTAAAGAGCAGATTTATCAATCTGCTAAATTCACCTGTTTTGTCTAAAAGCGCCCTTAATCTCCTTACTCTCCCTGGCTAGCTGCATTTTCTGTCTTGAAGTTTGCCTGATATGCCAAATTGGATTTGGCCAAAGACAGATTTCAAATCACAGAACTTGTGCCTGACAGCTCCAAACTCAGGAATGATCTCATCCCAGGAACTGTTTTATCCTAATCCAGCAGTTGTGCTGCCACTGCTTTCCCCTTGCACCACTTGGTACAAGACAGCTCTGACAGTAGAAGGGACCATCCAAATACAGTGTCAGGTGTGTGAGAGAGAAAGGGAAGGCTCTACTGTAATAACCCTTACACTGCCCTTTCTTCGAAGCCATGATCAAGGTAGCATTAGTGAAGGAGAAGTGTATCTACAAAGCATTGGCAGGTTGCTTAAATTAGACCAGCCTTTGAGCAGCACCAAGCACTGGCTTGACGTACAGCAGCTCCTGGATTGGGAGAGCACAAAGACCAGTGTTTCATCTCTCCACCTGAATCATGACACTCCACAGGGTGTTTTCAGACTGGATTTTCATTGCCAAGTCTGGAAATCCGTGCTGTCGTCACAGCTGAATACAGCCGCCAGATTTTGGCTTAGGCCAGAACTTGGGTTTGCACAAACCGTGGCGGTGCTTAAACCCAGGCTAAGCACTTCCATGGCCCATGCAACCAATACCAGACTGGCGTAAAGCAGGGCATCATGTTTGATGGCCCACTTACTCTTACCCTGGTCCAGGTCTATGGTGCTTCTGGGCAGCTGTGGCGGCCTCGTAGGCTGCTGGTGCCACCTGTCAGGGTGCTGGGGCAGGGTCGTGCGGATGCACTTCTGTGTGTCGCTTCACACACACCCAGCCCAGGCCGCCATCACTCTTGTTTGGTGCCTGGGCTCATGGCTGAATCCCACCCAGAGTGTGGGGCTCATCACTCCAGGCAGGATTAAAGTGTGATGGCGCTTAGCGTTGTCATGGGTGAAAACACCTCAGTCACTGACAACAACTGGGGATTTGAACTAAATTAGTTTACAATATGTGTACGTGCAATTGTATTCAGTGATACAGCTGTGGGCACTAAGTTGGTAATACAAGGTGCTGGACATGGAGCTGAGAGGCCAGGTTTCAAATCGCATTTTAACTCACTGGGTGGCCTTGTGCAAGTTGCTATCTCTCAATTTTAATATAAATATATAAATAATATTTATATCATGAACACTGTGGAGTGTTATATCTTTAAAATGGGAATAATAATGACATACCTCAGAACATTGTTGTGAGCATGAACTAGATAAGGATTTTAAAGCACTTTGAACACTGAAAGTGCTATATAAATATAAGAATAACAATGATCATATATATTAAAAACTTTCCTACTTCAAATGATTTTAAATGAAAACAGTCAAATTCATAATATAAGGCAGACTTTCCCTCACACTGAAAAATAAAAGGAATGAGACTCACAGCTATACTATTCAGTTTCTTGGCTTTTGCAGAATTAAGGGAGACCAGATCCTAAAACAAAATTGTGTAGCACTGGTTCCTGTACCCAATATCTAACAATCTGACACATTTGTTCATCAGTATGGGGGTAAAGCTAGAAGCACACAAATGCTATAAATGCAGATATGTATGTGTGTGTTTCCTATAATGGTCTGATTCAGATAGCCGTAATGAGTCTTCGAGGAAGGGAGGGATATAAATAAATGAATATTTCGAAGTCAGTGGAAAGACTCCCACTGAACTCAATGGACTTTAAGTAACATCCCATATTCCTGCCCAAATTTTGTGGGTACAGGTTGGGCAACTCTTGAATGTATCTCTAAAATTCTTTAAGTCCATAGTCTGAATTTAATATCCTGGAATACGTCAGAATTGAGGAAAGAATAACTTATCTTTATGATGTGTCATAAAATGTTTATTTACATAACAACTTTTCTAGGTGCATTTAAAACCAGACTGGACACAACAGGAGGGAAATATACCTAGGGATACTGCTATGATAGATGAACTGAATGAACTGATAAGTTAAATTTCCATGACCTCAAGTCAGTTTCAACATAATTGACTCAGCTTATTCCAGTAGTGAATTTAACCTAACACAGGGATGAGGAAATTTCCCCAATCATGGCCTCTATGCAATTTCCCCAAAAGCTCCATGGGCTGGAGTCTCCTGGGGGTGGGGGGTTGTCCCAGAGGTGCTCTGTGTGGGGCAGGACCTCAGCCCAAAGCATTCCCCACTTGCATTGAGCCCACACCAGCTTTGCCATTGTCAGGGCTAAGGCCCTTCCATGGCGAGAGAGACCCCCCCAGGGGGGGGGAGAAAAGATCGGAGTCCCCAGGCCCTGCCACGCGTACCGCCCCAAACCTCAAACAGGGCTCCAGCGAGGCTACGGGAAAGGAGGGGGAGATTCAACAAGCCCCCAAAGCTCCGGCAGAACCAGAGGCGGGGCTAGAGCAAGTCGCTGAGAGCGCGACTGAACAAACGGTGGTGGAGGCGGAGCCTGCAGCAACGGTGCGACGTTCGGCACGCCTGCAGGCGCAGCGTCAAGGGGGCGGAGCCAAGGCCATTTAAACAAAGGGCAGAAGGTTCGGCGTTGCCGGCAATCAGTTTACTGTGAGGCTGGCCCCTGGGTGATTGTGCGAGAACCGAAGAGAAGGCTACTGTGGTGTTGTGAGAGAGGAGTGAAAGGAGCGTGTATGGAGAGTGTGAGGTGAGTGAGTGATTAGAGGAGGGGTGGGTGATTGAATGGTGGGGAGGAGGGTGTGTTGTTCACTTTGGGTGTGCCTTCCCAGCTGTGTCCTGGTATCCGTCCCCCTTCTCCCGTGTGATATTCTTTTCCCTGTCCTTACCCCGACCGTGGTGCTTCCCCAGACCCTCACCTAGACTGCGTGTACAGCACTCCTATTTTCTGAGCACTGTGTGTACGGGGGGTGGTTGTTTGGGGCAGGGAATTATTCCCCCTGCATATCAAACCAGAGGTCTGCTCCCACACTCCACTGATCGTAACCCCTATGATGATACGGCCCCTGCTCCTTTGAGAGCTCTTGGGCCACCTACTAACCTGAGGGGATTCGTTCTCGGAGAACCTGCGAGCAGCCCTCTGTGCAGGAGTCTCTGTGGGAGGGAGTTGCGAGGTATAGTGCCAGATCTGTGGGTCTCCTACAATTTTTCCCTACCCCTAAGTCCCAGCAGTACCCAACAGCCATCCTCTCCTCAACAGCAAACCCTCCCCCCCCCCCCCCCGCAAGAGAGTACTGCCACCTCATCTGCAGACCAGGCAAAGAAAGGGAAAACGGGCCACGCTGAAGGAGAGAGAGGAGAAGCCATTGTGGGTCAGATGGCAGGGGATATGGGCTGGAAGCGGCCCTCCCCTATTCTAACTCAATGGACCGAATTCTTGTCTGCAAAATACACAAAGAATAGCCCCAGCACAGGAGAGCTCTGGCCTAGAGTCCTGCACACCATGTAGGGCTCGACTCCAGCCATGCTTCTTTCCCTTAGCTCATGCTCCCTGATTTGGGATTGAGGGTGTTTTTAAATGAGCAAAGCTGGTGGTGAGGGTCCATGGCCACCGAGTGGCTCAGCTGCGGAGCAGCCACTCAGGTGAAGTGTGTGGGGAGGGATTGTAATGGGTGGCTCCCAGTGAGGCTGTTGTGGCAGCTGCCTCACACTCCCCCTGCCATGAATCATGAGGAAGGGGGAACATGCTGGGCTGGCTGTTGAAACTGACATGTCCTGGGTGTGAGCACTGGGGAACTGAGCTTCCCAGAGCTCGCAGCCAGTTCCTGAGACTTGCAAAGGCCGTGTCTCCTGCCCACAGTGCCTATGAGCAGGCGACTTGTCTGCTGCTGTGGGCACCCTCCCTAGTTCATATGGGCCGGGGATGCGTGGGCGCCTGTTGCCATGTACTTTTTTTGGCTTGTCCCGCATGGTGCACTCTGGGTTTCTCAGCAGTGCCCCCGTGAGTGGCCATGAGTGGGTGCTGAGTGGCTCATGGGAGCATGCATTCCCCCGCACCACCTTCAGACGGGTGGGTGGATGAGAGGCCCCTAGGTGGTTATGTGTGGTCGCATCTCGTTTAAAAAACCTTTAGAGTAGACAGCTACCTGTGTTGCTACGACAACTTAGCTTGTCTGCAGCTGTGGAAATCAATCCTCTTTTCAGTCAGAAGGAATCAAGGGCCTGGATTAAGGCTGATGGTTTGGTTCTATAAACTGAGTTTGCAAATGGAGCTCCAGCCGCAAGTGGGGCTGGAGCTAGATCTTCTCTGGTAGGAAGCCCCACCTCTCAACCGGGGCCCACGTGACTCCTCCTACCCAATCCCTGCCAGCCGGGGTTGCATAGCCAGCCGGGGTTGCGTAGCACCATTTTTCCCCGCCCTAGGCTGCAAGCAGCCCTGCAGCGGGGAAAGGAAGGAGCAGGAGCAGTCCCGGAAAGGAAGGAGCAGTCCCGGATCGGGCGCGGCAAGGGGCCTCATGCCCGCCACCCCCCGGAGTGAGGGGGAGCAGGCGGAGGCAATAAGGCCAAACCTTGTAACTCTTAACGAGTATTTGCTTGGCCAGAACACCCATGGAGCTAATGGCAGGACTGTATTAAGTAAAGCATGACAGTAAGTGGCCTACATTGAAGCAATTAAAAATGTATATTAGGTTGGCAAGGCTCTAAAAGCCATTAAGTACTTTACTGCCTATGTAGCAGAATGATAAAATGCATTGTTTACTTTTTATGATCAATAGATTAAAGCCTATTCTCAGGCGGAATGGTCTTATGTGGTTGCCAATAGCTAACATGAGACTTTAGACTGATTTTTATCCTTGTGACGCTCAATGGAAGAACTAGCCATAGTTTGCAGATAAGACTCATGGAAGGATCAGTTTCACTGTGACATAGATGTTTCAAAATTCATCTTGGGTATAATTTCCCCCTCACACTCTATCTAAAAAACCATCTGCCTGGCTAAGGAACTAAAGGGATCAAAACTATTAAAAAGGCCTTTGCTCAGATGTATGCATATGAATAATGTTTATTGAATATGGGAACGGTGTGTAGTTTTTTCGTGTTAGATCAATATGTGCAGCATTTCATAAAACATAACAGCTCAGGTCCTAATTTAAACTGGCACAAATTTGATCGAGTTATTCCAATTTACACCAGTAGAAGAGCTGGCCCCTATATGGGTTCTTTTGATATTTAGGTAGTAGAAATCCTTTTCTTTGTTATGCTTTCCAATTTCCATACCCAATTTAAAATATACATGTGTTCAATTTAGAGTGTATAGTCTGTTCTCATGAAATAGTTGTGTGCTCCCCATGCTCAGTCACCATCTCTGTGGTCAGCTGGGAGCAATCTTGTGCAGCTTCCATCTGCCCAGCAGGTTCATATGGCAAGGGCACACAGAGAGGTATTCTCAGTTGCTGCCCCTTATTATGGAACTCCCTTTCCCCAGAGATTTGGGCATTTTCTGGTGGCTTTGGTTTAGGTCAAGAGTTTGGCCGGTAGAGATAGGATTTGGTATGGCAGGATTTTGGGTTTTTTAAATATGTTTTGCAATTTTATTTGTATGTGATTTTAATATTGTAACCCGCTCTGAGCCTTCGCAGAAGAAAGGGATAGAAGTTCAATAAAATAAATAAACTATGTGCTTGTCTTCTACGTGTCTTAAAGTCAGAAGATGAAGGCACATCTATGGTTGTTTTCACACAAGACACTCTCCACCCACTGCCCACCCACCCCACTATACATGTTACAGGGCACCCATCGGGCAACATGTTGCAACCCTGCAACATGTATAGTGGGTGGAGGGTGGGGGTAGTGGGTGGAGAATGTCTTGTATGAAAATGGCCTATATTTGACAGAAATAGGGATTTGGGGCTCAGTCTTGTAAACATTTATTTTATATATTTATTTATTTGCATTTATTTATTTATTATAATTTATTTATTATAATATTTGTATGCTGCCCCCGCCTGCTAAAAGCATCTTGGGGTGGCTAACAACATGTTAAAACAGATTAAAATAAACAACAATAATACAGTTAAAATCCCACAATTCCGGCCTTCCCTAAAGGGCATCGATGGTGTCACTAGGCTCCTGCCTAGACTTGGGCTTGTATCTAGGAGGTGGGGTTATTTTCATTTCATCTTTAATTTATACCCCGCACTCTCCCAACCAAAGTTCGCTCGAGGCGGCTCACATCAATAATAAATATAATATTAGGGTTTTTATTCCATTCAGGGGAAACCCAACACTAAATACATCATAATACACAAGAAAACCCTACCCTCCCATTTAACATTTCAGTAATAATAATAACATCTAACAATATGCCTTACTAACTTATCCCAATACCCACTCTACCAGTATCAAACCATCCTTCCTTCCATCCCCTGCTGCCACCAGGGATAGTCCTCCCTCTCCACCTCTCTCACCGGGGGGAGAGGAAGGCCTCCTCACAACTTTCACCAGTAGAAACCTCACATTGGGCAACCCCAGCAGCGACCCCTTCTTCCCAACCTCCAGGCCCGACTGAAGGGGCACGATCAAAGGGATTGTGCCCCTTCGAGCCGTGCCCCCGACACGCGCCTCTGGCAACTGCCCCCGGTGTTATGGGGAGCAGCCCGGAAGGAGCCCTCCCCAGGCCCCACCCCCACAAGGGTGGGGGGAGAGGGAGCGATGTTCCATGGCCCCGACTGGCCAACTGCCACACCCCGCCCCCAGTACCAGCCACTGTTCTTTGTCATGGGGGGTGGGGAGATCATGGGGGGTTATCTTGCCTCCTTTCTGAGACATGCCTCATGTCCTGCAGAGCATTGGGATGCCACAAGGCTCCAAAGGAGTGGAGTCACATCAGAAAGGGGTGGAGATTCACTTTACTCCACCCCTTCCTGGCATTGCCCTGTTCCTTCTGGGGCTTTGTGACATCACAGCACTACAAAGAGGTGGGGCCATGGCAACACAGAGGAGACAGAGCCCTGGAACTCTCCAGCAGTATCCACCCACCCTACTGCTTCTGCGGCTCTGGCATGGCCAGGGTTGTGGCGGCAGCAGCAGCAGCAAAGCAGCAGAGAGGGTGGGTTCTGCCGGAGTTGTCTGAGGCTTTGCCCTCAAACATCTGAAGCCCCAGACCCCACAATCAGTGACTAGCAATGCCATTGCTTACACCAAGGGTGGGGAACCTCAGGTCTGGGGGCCAAATGCAGCCCACAGCAAGTTTTTATGTGGCCCCTTTCCAGTGCTTGGATCTGGCCCTTGGATCAAGTTCATATCCCCCAAGCACTGAAAAACTGAGCTTGAGTTAAGCGAGTAGACATGAGGGCATACACACAAAGCTAGGAGACAGATCTTTTGGCACAGATCCATGATCTAGCGCCTCCTTTTCTTGAGCACACCTCTCACACACTCTGCCTCCAACTTCTGTGTGAAAGCCTTTCATGATTAGGGATTACAGCAGTTTTTACAGCAATTCAATTCACTTTCAATTAAGCCTTTTTGTAGCCCTGTCTGTCAAGTACAAAGCACTTTCATTTTCTTCACACCAAGAACAGTAAGATGAAAACAAGAGAAAAAGTCTGGGCTGTCCTCACAGCACCTTGGAATTGAAATTACCCTGCCGGCTTCCTCTCTTTTTATATTTGTGCAGTTTAATGTCTTTTAACCGTACAGAAATGATGTCCATGTGATTCCTTACACAGACATGATGCATAACATCCCCCATACCTAAGACCACATTCCTGGCCCTCTAGCCCATCCATATACATGTTATTATTAGGGGACTATGGGTATTTTTAGACATTACAAGATCACAGTCAACCACAGTGAACCACGGTAAATTTTGCTGCGGTGCCAAAGGGCCCTGAACATTTGTTTGGCAGCTGCCAGATTTCAACCACGCTTCCCGGGATGAGCTTCGTACTGCGTACTAATTTTCAAAGTGGCCCCCAGGATGGAAAAGGTCTCCCAATTCTGGCTTACACCTAGAAGCAGCCCTGTTAAGCAGTGGGATTGCTCATGTGTACATAGCTACAGTTGTGGGCACTATAAATAAATAAATAATAAATAAATATTGGGCTTACTTTTCTTATCCTTCTAGACAAGTACTTTGGTTACCAAGAAAACATCTAGGAGTGAACAAAGGAATGCAATGATGAGGGGAGAAAATGACACATTTGGCAAGAGAGGAAAGAATAGAAAGGTGGCGGACAGTGAGAGTGTTTGGAATGTTATAGGGTATTTTCAGACGTTACGCCGTCCCAATTCGTCCCAGTGAATCCCCAGCGGAGGTGAATGAAATAACCACCCCCCGTGGTCAAAAACTGGCCCGAATAGACGTGCCGGCAGATCCCGGTGGGGAATCGGGGAGGGGGCGGGACCACGCGGCGCAATGTGCGGCCACACAGCCTCACACACACCCCCACACTCCCCCACTGCCCGCCCTCTGGAGAGACAGGCAGGTGCCGCGGCCAATGCGGCCGCAGCACCCAGCCGCTTTGATCATGGCCCGGAATCCCACCGGGGATTCCGGGCCGTGATCGCCAGGCAGACGTTACTTTTTATTGCTTCCCACCGGGAATCACTTTGACCATGCTTTTGGAGCTCATCCCGTGGGGAGCCCAGGAAGCGTGGTTGAAATTGACCCCATGTGGGAATCGGCCGTGGTGAACATCTGGCGGCCACCAAACAAACGTTCAGGGCGCTTTAGCCCCGCAGCGAAATTGACCGTGGTTCACTGTGGTTGACTGTGATCTCGTAACGTCAAATCAAATCAAATTTTATTAAGCCAAGCCAAAGGCTGTAGCACAAATAAACATACAGACAAACAAATCTACAAAAATCCCCAAATACTTTCCCATCAAAAAAATAAGAACAGGCATATCTACTACCCTAATACAAACATATATACTGGGTTTCCATAAATCTAATAACCCACCCTGGATCACCAAAAACTACTTAGTTCGATATTCAATAAAAGACTGCCTCATAACAAACGCTTGTACAAGGAATTTTGCCACTGGATATAAATAAGTAACATTAGTGAGCACTTGAGTTAATAGACCATGGGAGGACGTACCTGGATACTCTTTTAAGATGGTACACAGATATTTTTCCCTCAATCCATCATATAGGTGGCATTCAAATATCACATGCTGGGCGGTCTCCACACTTATACCATCGAAGGGGCATATCCTTTCTACAAAGGGTAATCCCTCCAATCTTCCTTCATACACACGAGTAGGGAGGGCATTTAATCTTGTACACATAATTAGATACTTTGCCCTCGGAGATATATCAGCAACCAGATATTCTGCCATACACCCCACCTCTGGGCCCCACAGCTGGTAATCACGAAGGTGAAGGGTTGCATTTACTGCCGCAAAATCCTGCTGCCTAGCCACATCT
>QEPC01011654.1:1107841-1122342 GCA_003113815.1 Sphenodon punctatus
TTTCCAATTTCCCACTTGTAGACCTTTCTTTCATTGGTGAAAACCACTATTTTAGATTTCCCGTGATTTATTTCCATACTATTTAACCTACAATATTCACCCACTTTTTGCAATTGCCTAGCCAGACCCACCTTTGTCTGCGACAAAACCACCAAATCATCTGCGTATAACAGACAGCCCACTGGCTTGTCTGCTAACTTTGGGGGAAAAAATTCAGGTCTGGCCATAAGTGGAGCTATGTCATTCAGGTACAGGTTGAACAAGGTGGGGGCCAAGACACAACCTTGTCTGACCCCTCGGTGTGTATCAACCTTCCCTGTAAGATGTCCTTCTCGGTCAACCCGTATCCTAAGAGATGTAGCCAAGTGAAGGTTGTATAGAAGAATCAAAAGTCTCCTATCCAATGTAGAATGACTCAGTTTGTCCCATAGTCGCTCGTAACGTGTGAAAATACCCATAGTCCCCTAATAATAACATGTATATGGATGGGCTAGAGGGCCAGGAATGTGGTCTTAGGTATGGGGGATGTTATGCATCATGTCTGTGTAAGGAATCACATGGACTTCATTTCTGTACGGTTAAAAGACATTAAACTGCACAAATATAAAAAGAGAGGAAGCCGGCAGGGTAATTTCAATTCCAAGGTGCTGTGAGGACAGCCCAGACTTTTTCTCTTGTTTTCATCTTACTGTTCTTGGTGTGAAGAAAATGAAAGTGCTTTGTACTTGACAGACAGGGCTACGAAAAGGCTTAATTGAAAGTGAATTGAATTGCTGTAAAAACTGCTGTAATCCCTAATCATGAAAGGCATTTTCCTCTAACCCTTACATGAGCCATAGCCTTGATGTTAATGAGATTGCTCACATAAATTAGGACACACAGCCACATGAAACAGGGCTAGGGTGGTATATTTGTGGCCAGGGCTGTAAGATTTGCCTTATTATGCAGTAATACCATCCCCAAGCGGAAATGTAATGCTGTGTAAGGGCATGGACCGTGGCCAATCTTGCAGAAGACTTGCAGTCTTACCTTCAGAAAGTCAGGCAAAATCAAGACCAGACAAGAAACCTTTGGGGCTAACTAGAGTGCAAGTTAGTTACAGGGTAATGGAGTCAAAACCAAGAGTCAGCCCAAGAAAGCAACCACACCAAAGGGCGCAGCTATCCTAGGGGCTGATGGTGGAGCTGCACCAGGGCCCATGAGCCAGTAGGGCCTATGTACATATGGAATGTGAATGTGTTCTGTAACAATGGGTGTAAACAGATGGATGCAGCGGGGAGGCTGCCTGCTGCCAGAGGTGCACCAGGGATGTACCCCTGCATCCTCCTGCTTGCAGCCCTGCCTGGGTTCCTTTTAGACGGACCAGGCCATTTCCCTGTGTGGCACACCCCGCTTCACGCTATAGAGTTGCAGGTGGATGCTCTAGACTGGCACCCGCAACTCTATGGTGTCGCCCAGGGCAACGACCTGCCAAAATCGGAGTTACAGAGCAGTGGTAGCTGGTGGACATTTAGGTTGGTAGGGCAATGGGCAAGGCCACCAGCAGCGGGCAGGGCCATCCAAATGTAATATTGCTATTAAAATTATCAAAAGACTTTCCCCTATGCTCAGGATTAAAAACCAAACCAGGACTTCTCCCCAAAACAATTTTTATCAGCTTTAAAATTAACACAGCAAAGAGAAATCAAGCCTGAAGGCCTTCCTCCCATGCTCAGGATTAAAAACCAAATCAGGATTCCCCACACAAGCAATTTTCATCAGCTTTAAAGGGGGAAAACCTGAGAAAAATCAAGCAGGAATAGCGCTCTCTCTCTCTCTCACTCACTCACACACACACACACACACACACACACAAAACTGGGGACTGAATCCCAAACCACAGATTTATCCTCAAACAATTTTTAATCAGATTTAAAAGAGGCACCAAAATAGAGATCAAAAAGGAATACTTCCCCCACCCAGATTTCTCCCCCCAAACAACTGATAGCAGCTTTAAAAAGGGCACAGCAAAGAGCAATTATGTAGAAATAGCTGACCCCCCAGTACCCCGGGCTTAGATGCCATATCAGGGGGGGAAAAAGGTAAAAAGAGTAGCTCTTTGTCTTACCTGATTTGATTAAATATAAGAACATAAGAAGTGGCATACTGGGTCAGACCAATGGTTCATCTAGCCCAGCATCCTGTCTCTGACAGTGGCCAATTACGGTGGCTTGGGAGAAGCACTGAACAGGTCACAATGGGGGATCCATTCCCTGTTGTTTCCCCTAGGGATGGGCGAACGCGGTTCGGAATTTGGACTGAACTCGGTCTGTTCGGTCAACCGAACCGAAATTTCAAACCGAACTCAAATTTCAAACCGAACCGAACTGAATTTCCGAACTCGAATTTCAAACTGAACTGAACCAAACCAAATTTCCAAACTCTGTTCTGTTCTCCCATACCTAGTTTCCCCCCAGCTCCCATCATGTTCCCAGATCCTATCTGGCTAATAGTTGCTAATGGACCTATTTTCCAGAAACTTGTCCAAACCTCTTTTAAACTCAGCTATAGTTCTGGCCCTTACCACAGCCTCTGGCAGTAGATTCCACAACCCAATTATACGCTGAGTGAAAAAATGTTTTCTTTTATTTGTTTTAAACTTGTCACCCATGAGTTTCATGGAGTGTCCCCTAGTTCTAGTACTAGCTGAAAGGGTAAATAACTGTTCCTTGTTTATTAGTTCCACACCACTCATGATTTTATAGACCTCTATCATATCTCCTCTCAGTCATCTCTTCTCCAAGCTGAAGAACCCCAACCTACCAAGCCTCTCCTCATATGGGAGCCCTTCCATGCTCTTGATCATTTTTGCTGCCCTTCTCTGCACCTTTTCTAGTTCAGCTATGTCTTTTTTGAGATCGGGCGACCAGAACTGCACACAATATTCAAGGTGTGGTCACACCATTGATTTGTATAGAGGCATTATGACATCCTCAGTTTTATTCTTTATCCCCTTCTGAATAATTCCTAACATTCTGTTTGCTTTTTTGACTGCTGCTGCGCACTGCGCTGTGGATTTCATTGTATTGTCCACAACCACCTCCAGATCCTTTTCCTGAGTGATAATAATATCATTTATTTATTGTTAGCCGAGGCTGTTACAATTTAAATACAACAATACATTACAATACAACCATAAAACAAAAATACTGTACGAGTTCCACACAACCCGTGTTCTGAACATCAACCATCAACACTCCAGAACAAGAGAACATGAGAAATTAATATAAAAATAAAGATAAAAATTCCCGAAAACATTAAGGGAGAAATAATTTCTTTGTTACAAACATATCCCACCTCAAATACATAGCAGCACTGCTAAAAGTTGCCACAGCCCTAGTCAGCTCTGAATCAAGTAGGCTCAAAAACTTTTGTAATACATGAATGTGAAAACAACCATCCTGAATCCCTTGGCCTTTGCCCAAATATTTTGCCACAAGTCAGAGAGCATCAGGCAATAAAATAAAATATGACTAACAGAATCTATTTCTTGTAAATCACAAATAGAACATAATCTCGCTTCCCTGGGAGCACCAGTGAAGCGACCTTCAGTAGGGCAGAGAGGAAAACATTACAGCGAAGCCTTGTGAAGGCTTGTCTTCTCCCAGAGTCAGACCAAACAAATAAATAGCAGGACCCTGCACTAAGAGGATTGAATGGAATATACTCGGGGGCTACCCTCTGGGCCGTCAAAGAGACATTCTCAACTTGGACTTGTTGATCTGCGAGTCTTCTTTTCAGAAGGAAGATAGCACTTTTCAGTCCAAGGTGCTTAATCAAATCAACAGAGAATCCAAGTTTATTGATTTCTAACTCCACCGATAAAGACCATGGGGCAAGTAGACCGCTAGTTTTTGCAAGACTCAGGAGCGACCTATCTTGAGAAGGGAACACTACAGTTTTCAGCCAGTATATAAGCAAAAGCTGGAGGGCAAACAAATTGAGAGGGAAATGCGAGGTTTCTAAGCGCAATAGCACTTGGGGGGTTCCCTTAGGAACTCCCAAAATTTTACATAGAAAACCATTTTGGATAACCTCCAGTTTATAGAGACAAGAGCAGCTCCACACAGGAAAAGTGTATAGAGCTTGGGCAATCACCTTACCCCCCCAAAGGCGAAGAGCAGGAGAAACCAACCTGCACCCCAGCCATAATAATAATTTACGATCGAGGCTGATGTTTGTTTGGCCTGACGCTTAACAGCCTCCAGATGGCAATGCCAACTGAGAGAGCTAGAGAAAATAATTCCAAGATATTTGAAAGAGCTCACTTGCTCAATCGGGTTTCCCTGATTTACTGGGTTTTTTGCATTGCGGCCATTGACTTCAATGGCCGCAATGTAAAAAGCCCGGTAAAGCGGCCATTGTTAAAAGTTCAGTATGCTGATACCGGTAAATATCGGATTATCAGATTAATCTGATACACCTGATTATCGGGTGTATCGGATTTATCCGATACCGATATTCCCACCCCTAGTACCCAGCATTGCATACGCATAGTTTGGATAATTTTTCCCTATGTGCATCACTTTGCACTTGTCCACATTAAATCTCATCTGCCATTTAGATGCCCAGGCACCCAGTGTTCAAAAGGGAAAGGGGACTGCCCTTCTGCAATGCTTTTAAATAAGCCCTGGCTTCCCCTCTCCACCCTAGTGCCTTCCCCTTGCCCCCCTTCTTGCACTGATTGGCTAGGCTGATGGCTCTGTCACTCTAAAATCACCCCCAAATGCTCCAATTTGCTAGATGCCTCCATAGGAATCTATGGGCTAACTCCCAGGCCCTGCTCTATCCCTGCCCCTAGAGGCCATTAAGCATGTGCGAGGTGCCAAAAACATTGGTGCAGTCCCTATGACCCACCCTCACACACATGCTTTTTTGACCGTGGCCACCAGTTCCCCCTACTCTGGCCAACAAAGTCACAAATTGACTGACCTGGCCCATCCAGTCACCTCCATCGCCCCCTGTGCATGCACTAGCGCCACCATTGTTCCTCACGCATGTGCGACCACTGAGACACACAAATCCCTGGCAATTGACTTTGCAGCTGACGTGTGGGGGGCAATGGTGACACTCATGCATGTTGGTGTGGGATGGAAGTGGTCAGCTGGGCCAGATCAGTTAATTTGGAAGCATCTGGGGTGCTTTGTGAGGTACCGCAATCCGGGGTGCTTTGTGAGGCACCTCCCCAAAGCTCTTAATGGTAGAGCCACCCCTGCTGCAGTGTGGGTCCACTGAACAGTTGGACAGTAGCTCCGTCTTGGGTCGGTGCCCTCTGCAGGTGTTGCTTTGGGATGTTCCAGAGAACTGCAAGCGGGGCTACGCTTCCACATCTGGCAAGGCGCTTTTAAATGGACCGGCCAGCCCAGGGATGAAGCAGGCTGGCATGGGCAGAACCGGAGCTGCAGTCTGTCTAAAAGCACCCAATGAGCCAAATAGAGGAGGAGTGCATTTCATCTTCTGCCCCATGGCCCATTCCAACCTAGCTTCGCTTCTGACCAAACCAAAAGGGAGTCTAGAATGGAGAGCACATAGCAAGCCAAGAGGATCAATGCCAGGAAGTCAGTCTGAGGAGACTGTGGAAAGGACTGGGTAGGGAAAGAGGTTGAGGGCTGGAGAACAAGTAGCAGCAGGTCTGAGAGGAGGAGTAGGAGTGCAAGGCTGGAAACAAGCAGGGTAGTCGGTACCCATGACTGGAAGTTAAATAGCTTAAGCCAGCCATTCCCTGCAGGACTCACACCTAGCCAATTAGGAGATCCGTGGCTAGGCTGGTATTAGTCACAGAGGATTCAGATGCTCATACTAGAGATATTTATTAACTGATCCCAGATGACTCACTGGATAGGACAACTTCCTTGGAGTTAGCAGGCTTAGGTTCATGCAACATGCATCTTGACAGGCAAGGAACTCCTTTAAAGAAATTTTCTTAACTCTCGTACGTATTTGGGTTCATTAGGTGACCCCAAATACGTGAAATATGTAAAACGATATGTAATACAAAAATATGTAAAACCTTTTCTCCTAACCTGTTCTGATTCATAGCTCTGTGTACTCTTCTACAGTAAGAGGGTAAATTGTTCTGTTTTTTTTTTTTCAATTGCTCTCCCCGTTGTATTTTTTTGAATTTGAGAATTTCGCTAAAAAGGTACTGAGGACAGTTAGATCCCAATTAAAGTGAATCAGGAAAATGAAACACTGCACATCCAAGGTATTAGGGGGCTAAATGACCCCAAACACTTAAAAAAGACTTTAAAACAATTTTAAATAAAGAAAAAATCAAAAGAATGATACTCAAACCAAAGCTTGTCTATTTTATTAACTATTCTCAGACTATGATGAGAAATAACCTTTTAACCTTTTGTTCTTACACTTTAAAAAAATATATTTAGAGAGTAATCACATTTCAGTGGCATTGGAGTCTCTTAGACAACAGGGTGAAAACTTAACAACATAATGGTTTCTTTATGTTGATGCTGCAATTAATTGATTATTAGTAATCCCAGATGGCTCACTGGTTAGTATAGGATAGTACAGAAAGAAAACTAAACCTGGAATATTCCCACACTAGTATCAACTTCCTGGACACCAATGTCAACGGCAACCTATATACAGCAATATACAAGAAATCAACTGACCACACACACCTGCTTCCATACCTTTCCCTTCCACACCTTTCCATTCCCCACGGGTGCACACCCATCTCCACCAACCTTCACCCATCTCTACCCATGGAGCCTCCTCCATTTTGTCAGATGGCTCCGTGGGTGGGTGATGGGTGGAGATGAGTCTGAACCGGGAGCACGCATGCACCCCCACCCACTGCCTGTGGTGTTTCCATGGGTGCACATCCATTCCCCTACCCACTGTCGTGGCGTGCACCCGGACACCCACCACCCCCGCACATCTGCCCGCACACCCAGTGGAGGTGGAGGGGTGTCTGTGCAAAAACAGCTTTAATTGTGGACTATCTGACACCAATACCAGATTAGTAAAGTCTTTTTCCAAGCATAGAAAACTATCCAATGAAACCATCCGGTGGTCTGTCTGAGGCCTATATTTATTTATTTATTTATTTGTTGCATTTATACCCTGCCCCATCCTGAACCCAGCTCGGGGTGGCTTACAATAATAAAATACCATAAAACAATCGAATACCTAAAATAATATATATAAACATTTAAAACGTATAAAACACATATAAGACAGGGCCTGGGACATACATTTCTAAGGGTAGGGGGAATAAAATATGATGTACTAACAACAGTCAAGCCTCACTATAACAAATCTTGTTCAGAATTAGAGTTGAAATGAATATCCCTGGTGAATGCCATATCTGATGAATTTGCCTGTTTTGAATCAGATCCACCAAAGTGGATGCAAACCACTATTCATTTCCCAGTGTTGCTTCATTTACAGAAATGAATATCCATTTTGTATGTTTCAGTTATTTCATTAATTTGGTATATCAGTTCCTTCATTTTACTACAGTTTAGCACTATTGTGTGCTAAACTGCTGAGCTATGCTACTCATGGATAGAGCAGCAAAAGGGAGAGCAATAAGCCAAAACTCAGAATGTGGGTTTGTGCTACTGCCTACTTTATGAGTTTTGTGTGAATAAGCTCTAAAATAAAAAGCAGGCCAATTTATTAATCCTGCACAACAGCATCACTGTGAAGAATAATGAATCCATTTGAATTTGGAGGCTATTAAGATTATGTCCCTTTTTACATGAAACGCACCCGCTCACGTCCATGCAGGTCCGCTGCATGGGCATGAGTGGGTGCCCCCTGTGTAACCATTGCGGCAGGAGAGCGGCAGTGCCTGTGCACTCCCATGACCCACATACCTCCACCCATTGCCCCCGCATAGAGCAACCGGGAAAAACAGAGGTTGCTCTGTGTGGGGGCATGTGTGGGGATGGATGTGCGCCCGTGTACCTACCCCCATTGCCCCCACAGCGGCACAGCCCCCCCATCCTCCCTGCAGCCATGGCCCATGTAAATAGGTCCTATAATTACCCACTTTGACCAATATATTGCAGCTTACAGCACTATTCTTTCAAAGAGTGACATGAAATCTAAAGCAAGCACAAACTGTTAAAATTTTGATAGCTGCCCTTGAACCACCAATGTTTACTTTATTTCAGGAAGACATCATAAAAAAAAACCTGAGAGTTTTAATTGTTGGATTTCCCACCCCCTTGCCCAAATTTTATTTATTTATTTTAATTCATTTGTACCTCACCTCTCTTGCTACAGGTGACTGGGGACAGCTAACAGAATAAAACAATGAAACAACACTATAAATATAAATATATATATATATTAAAACAACAGCCAAGGTCTGGAACTAAACAATATCCACCCCTCTCAACTAGCCCATGCCTCCCTCACCAAATGCCTGACGGAATAACCAGGTTTTACATTGCTGCTGGAAAGTGAGGAGATCCGGGCTAAGATGGATCTCCACTGGGAGTGCATTTCACAGCGATGGTGCGGCCTCCAAGAATGCCCATCTGTCTGTACGGAACTGCCGATACCACAGGACCTCAAGGAGGGTGCCCCTGGACGATCGCAGGGATCGCCCAGGGACCCAGGGAATGAGAGGTTCCCTCAGATAAGCAAGGCCCAGGCCATGTAGGGATTTAAAGGTCAAAACCAGCACCTTGAATTGGTCCCAGAAGACAATAGGCAGCCAGTGCAATGTGCAGAGCACTGAACTAATGTGCTCCCTGTGGCCCATCCCAGTCAACAGGTGGGCCGTCGCATTTTGCATCAGATGCAGTCTCCGCACTGTCACCATGGGCAGCCCCACGTAGAGCACATTACAATAGTCTAGCCTTGAGGTGACAAATGCATGGATGATGGTGGCAAGATCAGCGCCCAAGACATATGGGGGGAGCCTCTTCACCAGATGTAATTGGCGAAAGGCATCCCTAGCCACAGCTGACACCTGCACATCCAGACACAGCTGTGAATCCAGGCGCACCCCCAGGCTCCACACACATGGAACCAATGGAGGGCAGACACCACTCGCCCCAATAATGGGGGTTTCCCACTCCCCCAGATCACCGGTCCCACCAACCAGCATCACCTCTGTCTTGTCAGGATTGAGTTTCAGTCGGGTTGACCTCATCCAGTCCCCCACAGCAGCCAAACACCAGGACAGCAACAAGATTGTAGGGCCTGGGTAGGTTGAAAAAGATAAGTACAGTTGGGTGTCATCTGCATATTGATGGCAGCAAATTCCCCAACTGCGCACAATCTCCCTGAGCGGCTGCATAAATACATTGAATAGGAGAGGGGACAGAATAGAACCCTGCAGGACCCCACACAGGAGGCTAGCAGGGGACGATGTACACACCCCTAGCACCATCTGATGAGATCTCCCCGTCAGGTCGGAATGGAACCATTCCAAAATGGTGCTGTTCACCCTGGCCAAGTCCTTAAAATCCATGAAACGGTCCAGGGTTAGCATTAAAAAAGGATATAGATTAGTGAGAAACATAATCCTATATGCATCAGAAGAGGTACCACTCAGTGAATTTGCTTCATTTCAAGGTTTTAATTAAACTGGAAATCAAGAGAGTTCAGCCCTTTTTGATTTCCTTGCAAGAGTTTTCAACCAGGCCTGATGGACCGAACCATCCTCCATGCATTTCTCTGTCTCAGGTGCACAGGTGGCATAAAGTACCACTCCATTCACTTTGTTATAGTGCTAAAGCTTGCCATGGCTCCCAATTATTATTTATTTATTTATTTAATTTATTTTCAATACTTATAGTCCTCTCCCTCCTGCCCAATGGCAGCTCGGGGCGGCAAACAAAATGCATTAAAACAAAGTACAAAAATATAAAACAATATAAAACATCAGTTAAAACCAGACAACTGAGGCCCGAAAGATAGAAAATACCCACAACTCCCAAAAAGAAAAAGACCCCATCCCCCTACTCGTCCCCCTCACCAAACACCTGGTGAAAGCCAGGTTTTGCACTGTTTATGGAAGGAGGGAAGGTCCGGAGAGAGGTGAATCTTCACCTAGAGGGAATTCCACAGCCGTGGCGCAGCCACTGAGAATGCCCTCTCGAACATTGCCACCCAGGATACCCGGGGGACCTCCAAGAGGGTGCCCCTGGCCAACCGCAGGGACTGATCCAGGACATGAGGGATGAGGTGGACCCGTAGGTAGGTGGTGCCCAAGCCATATACGGCTTTAAAGGCACATTACACCAGTGCTCCGTTCTCTGCACTGGCTTCCTATATTCTTCTGGGCCCAATTCAAAGTGTTGATATTGACCTACAAAGCTCTAAATGGCCTGGGACCTGCTTATCTGTGGGATCACCTCATCCCTCAGGCTCTGGACAGGCCCCTGTGGTCAGCTGGGGACGCCTCCCTTGTAGTCCCCCAGGTATGCCAGGACATGACAGTGATGGGGGCATTCTCGGTTGCCGCACCACAGGTGTGGCACTCCCTCCCAACGGAGGTCTGCTTAGCCCCAGATCTCCCCTCTTTCTGAAGACAGTGTAAGACCTGACTGTTCTTCCAGGCTTTTGGTGAGGGAGATGGGTGAAGAGTGGGGCCTGCTAGCGGGGAGGGTTGTTGTGGCTCCTCCTGAGTTGGTTTTATGGATTTTATACTTTATTGTTCATATTTTCATTGTTATGTTTTATTGTATGTATGTGTCTTAGTTTTGTTGTATGCTGCCCCAAGCGGCAGAGGTAGGAGGGGCATCCAGGTGGAGCTGTGAATCGAGGAGGACTCCCAGACTCCGAACCTGAGGGACCAAAGAGGGACACAACCCATCAATGATAGGGACCTCAACTCCCTCGCCCCTTCCCACCAGCATTACCTCCATCTTGTCGCGATTCAACATCAGACAGCTCATCTTTATCCAATTTCCCACCACAGCCAGACACCGGGCAAACACCGAGACTGCTGGGCCTTGGTCAGATGAAAATGATAGGTAGAGCTGGGTGTCATTAGCATATTGATGACATCGCACCTCAAACCCTACCACAGTCTTGCCCAGGGGCTACATGTACACGTTGAACAGGATTGGGGACAGAATGGATCCCAGCAGAACTCCACACATGAGGTCCCAGGAGGATGATGCAAAATCCCTCAATACCACACGCTGAGTTTTACTGGCCAGGAAAGCACGGAACCATTCAAGAACAGTTCCATCTACCCCGGCACGGTCTCGCAGGATCTCATGGTCAACCGTGTCAAAAGTCGCTGAAAGATCTAACACAATCAAAAGGGTGGACTGACCTCGGTCCAACTCCCAGTGCAAATTGTTGACCAAGGCAACAAGCGCAATCCCAGTGCCATAGTCTGGAAAAAGCGGAACTCTGAGGAATCAAGAAAACCGATGCGGTCCAGATGCTCCTGGAACTGCTGGGCCAATGCCTGTTCAATAATAACCTTCCCTAAAAAGTAAAGGTTAGAAATGGGCCGATAGCTGGTAAGGGCGTCAATGTCAAGAGATGGGTTCTTGAGCAAGGGTCGCACCACAGCCTCCTTCAGACACCCCGCGACCCTGCTCTCCTTGAGGGAAGCATTGCCAACCCTCTCCAGCAGCGGCCCCAATGTCTCCTGGGTGGTTTTTACCAGCCAGCACGGGCAAGGATCAAGTTCACAAGTCGTGGCCCTCACAGCCCCCAGAATCTCCATCGCATCTGTGGACAATACCTGAAGAAACTGATCCCACAAAAACAGACCAGATGGGGCATTCATAACTTCAGGTACACTCACTGCATCAAATACAGCATCAAAGTAGTTGTGGATATGAGCAATTTTGTCTGCAAAATAGTCAATAAACATGTCACAGTGAGCACTGGATGATTCCAGTTCCAGGAGGAAGGAGGCCAGACGGACCAGCCCCTTCACCACCTGGAAAAACTCATCTGGACACGACTTTGCGGATGCTACGATGGTAGCAAAGAAGCTCCTCTTTGCTGCCCACATAGCCACGGTATAGGTCTTTAATGTCTCTATGCCACAATCAGTCGGCTTCAGTATGAGTACAGTGCCACTGTTGCTCTAACCGTCTCCCCTCCTGCTTCAGTTGACACAGGTCTTCTGTGAACCACGGAGCCCTGCATCACCTATGCTCAGGGAGCAGATGCCTGGGAGCTGTCCCGTTGATGGCCTCAGCCAACAAGGTGTTCCAAAAAGCAACAAGGTCATCGAGCAATCGTCAGTCAAGTTTGGAAGGTATATCCCCCAGAACATTCTGGAACTGATCCAGTTCCATAAGTCTCCAGAGGCGAACCATACGAATGCGTTCAGCACCAATTAACTGTACACCTTGGCGTACAGTTACTCTTATTCCTCTTGTGCTCATCCCTATGGGAATCCTTTCTCCAGACAGCCAGTACTCCCACAACAGCCCATAAGCACAGCAATCTGTTTAGTCTAGACCTGGTTGGTGCAAACAAATAATGAACATTTGTTAGTGGATAATTAAATGCTGCTGGAACACTTGACTAAAAAAAATGCAGCTGTGTAAATCTGAGGCAGCTTCCAGCAAAACAGGATTTGCTATGGAGTCACCAAGCTGTACAGTTAATGAAGAGCAGATTCATTAAACACATGTGTGCTGGTAAGTTTGTTTTAAACTTATATCAGCATTACTTACTGTGAAGGATGAGAGTTTCCCGCCAGCCTAGAACTTATTATCAACAGTGTACAAAACAGAAGAAAGCCACAGAGTAGACAGCTGCTGTGTACGCTCCTTCAGATTACATGGAGCTGCTAAATTTCAGTTCTACTCTGAAAAGCTACTGTGGAGACATGATTCTTTCTTTCCTAATAAGTTCCCTATGTATATATAGAATCATACCTGCTGGCTGAGTGACAGCAATACAGGTTTGCTCTTTTTGTAAATCACTGCAACCCTTACAGAGCCAGCTGAGCAAAGGGGGAGTTGGTGTACCTTTTATACCACCCCCACCACAGTTGTTTACCAACTTCCAGTCAATTATACCTGTA
Source organism: Sphenodon punctatus (assembly GCA_003113815.1). Classification (NCBI taxonomy): domain Eukaryota; kingdom Metazoa; phylum Chordata; class Lepidosauria; order Sphenodontia; family Sphenodontidae; genus Sphenodon; species Sphenodon punctatus. The sequence continues at coordinate 1,120,872 of QEPC01011654.1, forward strand.
CAACTGCTGTGAAGACCTGGGACTAGACAGGTGTCACCAAAAGCATAGTTAGAACATAGTCAGGGAACCATACGAATGCGTTTGTATGTTCACTGTGTATTCTCAGTGAGAGCAGTGTGCTTCATTTCGTCTGAGGTACCATTCTAAGAGCTCATTAACACACTTTTTAGAAGGGGTAGTTGCCCAAACCCACATTTTGAATGTTGTGTAAAATTGTTATCACTTGCAGCACGTTCCTGCCATCTGATGCAGGGGGTGGCCCACTGAAATGCAGGGAAACCAGCAGCCATGGGAATATGTGACTACTAGACAAGACAAAAACAGTTTAAGAAACAGATCAGGAGTTTTCAAGAGGGCGCGTGCTGCGTGAATACACTTCCCTGGGTGTTTTCAGTCAAGATGCTGCCCTGCATGGCCACCCAGAAGCCACAGATCTGACCACTCATCTGAATGTGGAGCGGCTGGATGCACGCTCCCATGAGCCACAGAGCATCCACTCGTAGCCACTCATGGAGCATTTCTGGAAAATCCGGAACACTCTGTGCGGGGCAGGCCACATGGATGCCTGGCAATGAGTGGCCATGGAGCCCCTGCCTGTATGACTGGGGGCAGCCAGCCACGCCAGTAAACAGGTCTGCCACTCAGAGACACTGTGGAGGGGAGTAATAAACAGGCACTGTAACTAATGAATAGGCACTCTGGATGTGAGAAGCAGCCTTTGCAAATCACAAAATCATTGGAGAGCCTGGGTTCTCCAGCGCTCGCATCTGGGACATATCACTTGCAAAGACCAGTCCCCGCTCCCTCATGGTCCGTGGCAGGGGGAGTGCATGGCAGCTGCCTCTGTGGCCATGGTAGCCATACTGAGAGCTGCCTATTAGAATCCCTTCCCACACACTCCACCTGCATGGGTGCTCTGTGACAGAGCCACGTGACAGTCATGGACTGTCCCCCCCGCCCCCCAAATCACCTCACTCATTTAAAAACACCCCCTCTCAGAGAATGGTCCTTCATCCATTAAACTCAATGGCTCAGCTCCCATTGACTTTAAGAGATGGAGGATTTGCTCTCTCAGTGTTCAAAAAACACCAGCCTCATCTTCATTCTCAGAGCTCATGCTGCATTTGCGGTGCTGGCGGTTAGAGGAAAAAATCACTTGTAAATCACTTTACTTGTAAATGCAGTATATTTATTATTTAAATAATTGAAAAACAGTAAGTATAGAACCTGACAGTGCTAGCTTTACAGAGCAGAGCTGCACATAAAAGGAGTGAAAGGTCAAAGATAAGTGATTATGGCTGGAAATTGCAGTGTGCAATTAATGGGCAAAGGAGCTAGATGCAGCTTTCATGATAAGAAAATAAAATCAGTTTTCTTGGCTTGGCAATTATTTCCCAGGCCAATCCTTCCTTTGTAGGTCAAATGCTGGCCCTTCTGGAGACTATTTATTTATTTATTTATTTTTACATTT
>QEPC01011654.1:1127295-1140481 GCA_003113815.1 Sphenodon punctatus
GGCCTGTTCGGACGACCGAACCGAACAGCCAAACCCAAACTCGGCGAACTAGCCGAACTGCCGAACCGAACGGACGAACCGAACGCAGCCAAACCGAACTGCTGAACCGAACACAGCCAAACCGAACAGCCAAACCCGAACCGCCATCTGTTTGCCCATCCCTACCCCATGGTGCCAAGCAGTGCAAGCAACAGGCAGCAGTGGCACCAACTTATTTTTTTAAAAGGCTAACACCCACTTATTTTTTAAAAAGGTGTTGGCATCGGTGTGGCACTGGCAAACCCCCTCCCCTCCCAGCATTGCCCCTTTGGACAGCCCAGGCCAGGGGAAGTGGAGCAAGGCAGAGATCCCTCTGCACTCCATGGTGTCAAGAAGCAGGCAGCAGTGTGACACTCACTTTTTGAAAAAATCATGCCATCATGAAAGTAACCCCCGGCATGGCCCCTATGGACAGGCCAGCACAGGCCAGGCACCCCTCCCCCCCAAGCCAATTACTTACAGATCAGCAGTGTAGCACACAGCCAAATTCACCAAAAAGAATGAAAAATGGCCCTACAGCCACTTTTATTTTGCCCTTGACAGCCAATCAAAACCTTTCCTGTGGCTTGTCCATCACTCACCTGTCCCCTCCCATACCCATCTGCCTACCAAATATGGCACTGAGTTTCATTTCCGAGCTCGAGAAGCTTGTTTCCTATCTCAGAGTAGCTATGGTCAACCATCGGAGTCACTCAGCCACACGCACAGTGGCTTGGCTTTCACCCCTGTGATGATCTTGGTGGGGAAAGGTTCTTCCTTCCATACCACCGCATAAGAACCTGAGGGGTCCTTTTCCAGGCAGGACCCTTCCCTCCCAGGAACAGCCCCTGGGCTGCGCCCGCGTGTGCTACCCCTTCCCTTCTCTTTCCCCCGTGGGGTTTTTCTGTGTCCCCTATCCCTAACCCCACACTTAGGCCACGGTCCACAAACCACTTCCTCCGGAGTAGTTCCACTGAAGCCTATAGGGGGGGTTTGTGGATTGCGGCCTAGGGGTTTAAACTAAATCTGCCTCTCTTTAGTTTGAATCTATTGCCTCTTCCCCTGCCTTCAGTAGCAAGGAAGAGCAATTGCTCTCCATCTTCATGGCAGCTTTTCAGATATTCGAAAGCTGTTACCGTTTCATCTTAGGGTGATAACAAATGACACGATAACCCTGCACCCCAAATGGGTGTTTTTGTTTTCATAGTTGTCTATTAGGTGGTAAGTATTGAGTTGTGAGCCACAAGGCAACGCTGCACAGCTCATGGATGAACTAACACCTATTTATTATAATCACGTTGTGGAAACATACCCTATTTAGGCCTGCTCACTGCACAGCTTCTGTTAGTCCAAAGTGTTAACTGCAACAGCTCCCATAACAACCACCAGGGCAGGAAATCATGTGACGTACATAGCTGCAACTGCAGTAAAACTGCTGCCAGGAAAACACAGTAAGACACAACAGTAAGGATTACTTAGCGCATGGCCGCCACCATGCAGCAAACACTCCTCACCCAGCATTGGTTCAGAGAATGTGGAGCCTGCCGTGTAGGCTAATGAGGACTACTGCAGGCTAACGTCAGCCCATGTGTTGGCATGCCATCAGTTAGGTTCTGGAGGAGCTGGCGTGTGTTCGGGGACGGGTAAGCGAAGGGGTGTAGCTACTGTTGCTGTAACAGGAAGCAGTTGACTGGAGAGCAGGGTTGGGGCTGGCTTGAGTGTAAATCTATCAGCAAATCGGCTCAGATTGGGTTTGTGCTTGGGAGATCTCTCTATTGCTGCAGCATGTGCTCCCTGACTCTCCCTCTCTGCCTCGAAGTGACTGCGCGACAAGGTTCACAAAACAGGCAGCCCAGCTTACTTAGTTGCTCACATTTCTAAGGGGGAGGGGAGGAAAGTGGCAGAGTCTGTCTCCCCCACCTCCCCACTGCACCTTAGTGCATTTCCTTCCCACTTCAGCTCCATTTGTTTATTAGGTTTGGCATTCACAGCATGTGGGTGAGTGTAATACGCAACTCATAGATTCACAGCATGGTTATAACATGCCATTCGTTAACATCTTCCTCCTCCTTCTTTGCAAGCCAAACCTACCCACTTCCTTCAGCTTCTCCTCATACGACTTGTGTTCCAAACCTTTTATTATCTTTGCTGCTTTCCATTGGATCTTCAATTTCTCTGTCGTTTTTAAGATGGGGTGCAGGGCCGGCCCCAGGGTTTGTGGGGCCACATGCAAAGTCTTGGTGTGGGGCCTAATTTGCATAATTAGTCCCCACCTAATTATGCAAATGTATACATTTACATAAAACTTACTCCCTCTGGACAGGAAGTATTCCCATTCTCCACCACTTCAAGCAACCATGGAGAAGCACAGCCTCCCAAGGCTTTCCCCCTCCCCCACCTTCCCAGATGAGTGTCTACCACCACTCCCCAGAAGTGGTTCCACTGCAGGGGCAGCCAAGTGGGCAGTGAGGCAGGCACAGAGAGACTTACTGCATCCACTGCCTTACTGGAGGAGGGGATGAGCTTAGCCAGTCTGGCCTCCAGGGCCTGTTGCTTCTTTCTGCCAGTGCCACCTGTGCCTTGTGCACGCATGCTGTGCAACCAGTCCAGAGGTGCTGCTATCACACACACAAGACACCCAAAATGCAGCTAGCTTATTAAGCGCATTATGCCATGAAAAGAGACATAACCAGCTCAGCTGTGCCCCCATAATCAGTTCATGCTGCCCCCACCCCATAACCAGTTCATTTCTGCCCCCGCCCCCATATAATCTATTCACGCTGCCCCCACCCATAACCATTTAATTTGTGCCCATGGGGCAGCGTCAATTGATTATATGGGGGGCGCAAATGAACTGGTTATGGGATGTGGGTTTAAAGACAGTATTCCTGTTAGCAATAACTTCATTAAGAAAAGTTAGTGAAATAGCAGCCATAATAATCTCAGAACCATATTTGCAGATTTATTTTCCAGGACAGCATAGATATTACTTTACATCCTAAATTCCTACCTAAGATAGTATAAGTAAGACAGTTGTGAGAATGTGGCCCTTTTTACACAGGCCTCTTCCAGCCATGTACATGCAGATTTCTGTGTGTTCATGGGTGGGGGAGCCCCGTGTGAACGACGTGGTGCATGCGCCCATGATGAGTGGGGGTGCATGCCCGCCCGCCTAACACGCATCCCCACTCACCCCCCACTCGTCCCCATGCAAGGAGCAACCGGGGGAAACGGTGGTTACTATGTGGGTGTGAATGAGTGGGGGGGTGAGTGGGGCTGCGTGTGCAGCCATGTGCATGCTCCATCTATGCACTGGCGTGCCCACAGACTCGCCACCTGGCGGAGCCATGTAATATCATGTGAGGAGCCACTCGAAGAAGAACAGAAGGTTGCTACCTTGTAAACAAGGTTCTTTGAAATGGCTCCCAACATTCTCACAACACCCACCCTTCCAGCCCCACATGGAATTCTTTTCTTATATTTCTAAAAAGGGTTGGAAGGAACTGTCATTCTGAGGGGGGAGAGTGCTTTTTATACTAAGGAGCTCGAGACCATCATATGGTCTATTATTTGAATAGGGTGAGGGTGCACAACCCAGTTGTGAGAATGTTAGGTGCCATCTCGAAGAACCTTCTTTACAAGGTAACAACCTTCTGATCAGCACATGGGGAGGGGCTGTTTGTAAACAAACAGCGTTATCTTCCAGTCCGAGTGTCCCCACTGCAGCGCTACTAGGAGGGAGAGGAAGGTGAGGGATGGGGTCTGGAGGAGCCAGGGAGGGGAGGAAGAAGAACTTATTGGGGGAGAAGCTGGCTGCAGCCTGCTGCCCAGCCAGGCAAGTGCAGGGGCCCAGCTGGCTGCGGTGCCATGTGTGGCACATGCCTGGGGCCGGCACTGATGGGGTGCCTCAAACCACCCTGTTACTGCAGCCGAGGCCCAAGGAGCATTGTGTATAGTGGCACAATCGCTTCTTTTTTCTTGCATAGTATACAATACTTTTTAAAAATGGGGATATGTACCACTGACTCCTTTTGGGTTAATTTTAGTTCCAGGCCATCCCAGTCACAAGACTAATGAACATCTATCGAATCTATGGAATTTCTGAGGAATCTGTCACCACAGTATCTCAATGTCATTATAGCTTTAATGAGGAGCTGCTGCCCATTAAAAATAACTAACTCCTATGACTTAAATTAAACTAGTTTAAAGTAAAATGAACATTTCGGTTAGGTAGCTGTTACTGCTGTTTATATTCAAAGGTAAAATCCCAGACTAAGGGCTAGTTTCAAATTATGCCTTGCTGGCTGCTTTGATGGTTTGTATGAAAACACTCCATTAGAATAAGATCTAGAGTGCAGACACGGTTTTAAAATAAAAGCTGCATGCTTCACCATTTTTTGCTGTCTCTAAAATGTGGTTGCTGAAGGAGGGTGACTGAACTCTGCCCTACATTCAAAAATGTTTGGCTTTTGCACTCGATGATGTGGTTATCTGTACTGGTGCTTCTGGACTGAGGTTAATTGGGTCATCTTGGCATGTGTCCAAGTGCTCTCTTTCCTCAAAGACTTAATAATGTTGCAAGGTCTTCAGTTCTTGTTATCAGCGTAACGAACCTTAGTTTTACAGCAGTTGGTTTAGTGGCTGCGGGAGGAGAGTTGAAGTCTCTTGAGACCAAAATGGCATCAATTAGCAGCTTTGATGAATTCCAAATAATGCTGAATTATCAGAACAAACTCACCAGGAGGGCCCAGAAACCAACTGCAGTTATATACTAAGGATCTCTGAATATTCCCTTCCACTGGTTTTGAGGGCTGAAGCTTGTGGGTTTCTCTCCTTCTACCACTTCAACCAAATAATCCCCCTGATTAGAAAACATTCAGACTTTGGGGCATCATGAGTGTTAACAAACGAGACAATAGCCTGCTGGAGTCTGTGTTTGGTCTGTGCAGCTCTCACTCAGCCCCTACTCACATATTTAGTGTGTACAGCCTAATAAACAGGCAGCTCCAGCGGTTAATTCTTGTGCATGCACGCAGCCCCCACTTATCCTCCACTCACAGGTTTAGCGTGGCAAACGTAATAGATGGGCAGGTGTTCTTTCCCACCGTGCTCTTCCCAGTATTTTGCCCCCTATCATGACTTTCACAGTCACAGGCTCACAGCAAGCTATGGGAAGAGAAGCCGCCCCTACTAGTTCTTTCTTCTGGGCTATTATGACTCCAGGAGGCAGTCCAGGGTGAGCAAGTACTTGCTCGTGTGTGGTGTGCAGCAAGTCCTAGCAAGGTGGCCCAGCTCTTTAAAACATTTGGTGCCTGGTCTGCAGACTTCACAGACCTCTGTACCAAAACCATGGACCCCAAGGACTGATGGTGCTTGTATCATGCTCCAGGCAATCATGACCGTTGCTGAGCAGAACCTGCAAGCCACCCAACAGATCCAAGCCACCTGCTGTTGTTGACTCAATGGGATTTCTAGGCACAGATGGGCACTTACTCAAGCTGTGGCCAGGGAAGTGGAGCGCACCACAACACAGAGGTGGTTCCTGCTTTAGTGCCATGCATTTCCCTTCCTCCAGAGACAACAGACTGTGATGGTGAAAATCAAAATCATGCAAGGGGAGTTGATGCATGCTGAGAGGTACCTGTTAGGAGGCACAGCTGTCACGGAGAAACATAGGTAAACACACGTATAAAACAGGACTACATGTAGACTACAAGTCTGGTAAATATGTAATGCCAAAGGTTCCACATGTATGCAATGTTACAATGGAGAACTGTAAAATCCAGATCAGAGATTTAACACATGACAAGCTCCAGGAAATGCAAAGAGAGATAAAGGATGTGTATTGAGGACTCTTGCCAGACAGCCCTGTTGAGATGTAGATGAACCTCCATGTTTGCCTGGGTTGGCTATGTGACCGACCCCACGATTCCCCAAAGGTGGGGACAGACACAAAGAAGGAGGAAGACTATTTAAAGTGGCCAGTGAGTCACCTCAGAGTTCTCTCCTTGAGCCATCACAGCAGTACATCTGCATACGAAAAGCTGCAGGAGAAGGCTGGAGGAAACCATAAGCAGAGAGACATGATTTCACTCTTTACCAACTAAGAAGCCAGTGCCCAGTCTGAGAGAAACTTATGGACCTTTATAGGGTAAGCTGCTTATTTAGGAACCCAACCAGTATAGATCAGGAATGCGTTATATTTACCTTTGATTTCTAGTAACCACTCTGTATCAACAATCTTGCTTATGTAATCAATAAACTTACTTCTTATCTTTATGAAGAAGTGTCTGTGCATAACACTGGAACACAAGTGAGCAACAAGAGCCCTCAAGCTCTTGCGAACCCAGAGAGTAAAGAGTCTGTAAACGGGAAGGATCGGGCCCTTGGGTGACAAAGGAGTTTCTTTGTGGCAGACTTGAATTAGCCAGAGAGAGAAACTAATTCAAGAGGGCTGTGCGCAAGGGAAACTGAGTCACTCAAACCCGGTAAAGTGGGGGTTTGGACCTCCAACCCGTGACAACGGCTTCAGTCATCAACACCCTGTGCATTGCTGTACCCACCGAGAGGCTGATCTGAGTGAAAGAAAAAAGCACAGAATGTGCTGTCATTGTGGGGAGACATCAAATGGATCTCCAACTTCAGGATACCCTGTCACATTGTCCTGCAGATAGCCAAGATCCTCAGGCCTGAGCTGGAGAAAGAGAGCATGGTGATGCAGTTACCCATCGCCGTGGAAAAGCATGTGGCCATCGCCATACGGAAGCTCACCATTCTAGACTCCTGCTGCTCTGTCACCCAGCAATTTGGCATTAGAACCTTCACAGTGGGCACCATCATTGTTGAGGTTTGCACCGTGATTGTGGAAGTACTGCTGGAATGGGTGGTGCAGCTGGTTGACCCTGGAGAAATAATGGTGGGCTTTCGGTGGGAGGGGTTCCTGAACTGGACAGGGCAATTGATGGGAGTCATATCCCCATCATCTGCCCACCCTACAGCAAGGACAACTACTTGGACCGCAAGGGGTTCTTCGTGGTTCTCCAGGCTGAAGCAGACCACTGGGGCCAGTTCATGGATGTGTTGGCCAGGTGGTCTTGGAGGAACCATGATGCCTGCATCTTCTGCCAGTCCTTCTTTTGGGGGGAGGAGGGACATGTGCACTAGGGACTTTGGACCTAACACTGAAACCTGGATCAAGGGTGTGCTCATGCAGCCTGTTGTTCTGGGAGACCCTGCCTACCCAATGAAGCCCTGGCATATGAAGGCCTACAGTGTTGCCTGCATCTGAGAGCAAAGGTACTTCAACAGACATCTCAGCACCACCCACTCTGTTGTGGAGAGGGCTTTTGGGCTTCTGAATCAGCACTGGAAAACAATCATGTCCAGGATTGATTTCCAGCTGGAAACTGCTTCCATCATTGCCGGTGTTCTCCACAATATCTATCAGACTGGTGGGGGCCATGTTGGAGAACACTCCCACTCCACCCCAACCCCCAGTTTGCCCTGGCAAGCCAGTGCCATTGTTTTGGCATCATCTGAACAGAGTGGAGCAAAGCATAGCTGGAGAAATCCGGCACGTCTTGTGTCATCACATCAGCCGCAGTGCATCCACAAATCAGTGACACTTTGACATTAATGATCCTTTCACAGTGACATTAATGATCCTATCAACAAATTTAAAGTTTAAAAAGTTTAATAAACCCATAAAAAATGTTTAATACAAATATGTTCAATACAAAGGCTTTAGAAATCTTTCCAACGTGTCAGTGTGTTTTCCTCTAGCCCATCCAGCCCCCCCTCCATCCCCCACCCCAATCTCATGCTGTTGCCCACCTGTTCCTTTCATTCCTCAAGACATTTGCAGGGAAACTGGTTGAAGTCCTGAAGTTTTGCATTTTCATATTGCCATTTGCAGGCTTCCTGGATCTGGGAATAGCAAAGGAAGTGCAGAAGCACAAGCCTGCAGTTGGCTACTATACCCCCACCCCACCCTCAAGTGGGATCAATTTCAGTGGGTGTCGCCTGCTGATGCAGCGGATGTCCTTGGTTATAAGGGGCACCTGTTGTGAATTAGATCCGTGCCTGTCCTGGCTGGTCAAGGCCAGGACGGACATTAGGGCAGTTGCTGGCAGGGGTTGTCAATGCCTCCCTTAGGGAGGGCAGGGTGCTGAGCAACCTCAAAGAGGCGGTGGTGAGGCCCCTGCTCAAGAAACCATCTCTTGGCATTGACTCCCCGGCCAGCTATCGGCCAGTCTCTAACCTTCCCTTTTTAGGGACCTGTGTGGCCCCCCTATGGCCACACAGGTCCGTAGTCTGGGGGTGCTCCTCGACTCATAGCTCTGCCTGGATTCCCAGGTGGAGGCTGTGGCGAGGGGAGCATTTCGCTGATTACATCTGGTACGACGACTGAGGCCATATGTTTAGGACTCAGATCTGGCCACCATCATCCATGCCTTTATCACCTCTAGACTAGATAACTGTAACGCACTCTATGTGGGGCTGCCCTTGGGGATGGTCTGGAGGTTGCAGCTAGTGCAGAATGCAGTGGCCCATCTCTTAACAGGGATGGGTCGCCGCAAGCACATTACACTGGTGCTCCGTTCTCTGCACTGACTGCCTATTATCTTCCGGGCTCAATTCAAGGCGCTGGTAATGACTTATAAAGCCCTAAACGGCCTGGACCCGGCTTACCTGTGGGACCGCCCCAGGCCCCGGATTGCATTGTGGCCCCTGTGGTCGGCCGGGGACGCCCGACTCGAAGTCCTCCAGGTTGCCCGGATGGCGACGATGTGGAGGGCGTTCTCGATCGCCACTCCTGGACTGTGAAACTCCCTTCCAATGGAGACCCATCTGACCCCTTTCCGTAGACAGTGTAAGACCTGGTTGTTCCACCAGGCCTTTGGAGAGGGAGACGGGTAGGGTGGGGAGGGGGGATTCTTCCTTTTAGTTCTTTTTATCTTTTAAAAAGTTTTTAATGGTATTTTATGTGCGTTTTTATTGTTGATGTATTTTGCAAGCTGCCCTGAGCTGTTCTGTGAGCAGGAGGGGGCGGGGTAAAAAAATAGTAAAATAAATGAATAAGTGCTTCCAAACCCCATCCTCCAAAGTAGGTTATAGCTATGCCATACAGCAATTCTCCACAGCACCCCTTCCCTGAACTCCCGCTTCCCACCCCCTTTCCACCCCTAGCCTCCAAAGTGGCTTATTGCTATGTCATACCACCATTCTCCACTCCCCCAATCCTCCCACCTTTCCCAGAATAAGCATGGAAACCCCGTCTTCATACATTTAAAGATAAAACATAAATTTATTTAACAATTATATTAACTATATTAACTTTTATTTAAGTTTAATTTAACTGTTACATTTAATGAATTTTAATGAAATTTGCATTATTTAAAGTTTATTTCTTTTTCTGCATGCCCCTTTTGGAGGCAGCCGAGGGTGTTCTCATGGGTGGCCAGGAGCTGGTCCTCTGCCTGAATAATCCTGGGCCAATAGTCCAGGCCAAGGGCTGGTCAGGCGGGCCAACACAGGCCATAGTGGACCAGCATGGGTGTTTCTGGTCTGACCCCCGCTGGGAATTGGAGGCTGCCATGACTGCTTGTCATGGTGGAGTGGGGCATGGAACTGGGGGCACACTGGGGACAGGGCTGTCCATGCTGCAACCTGACCCCACCAGGGCTGACCCCACACCTTCCAAACCACATAGCCGGTGGGCTGGCTGCATGTTTGCTGTCACGCATGGAGTACGCCCCCTCCCCCCCGTAATTTCCCAGCTTTTAAGAAGTTGCCTTGGTACTGTGGTGTGGAAATGGAGGAGATGACAGAGACATGTCCCAAGTTCAGGAGGAAGGGGACAATCCCCTTCTTCTTACTCTTGGTGCCATTCATGTTGAGATCCACGAGAGAAAGAGAGCTTCTGCCACTGTTATGTAGCCCAAGGAAATGTGTGTGATTGATTTCATTGTTAAAAGTTTGCTTTTAAAACAGTTTTTTAAACAGGAGATGGTACTTTGGGGTTGAGAGGGATCAGTGGGCAAAGCTGACCCTCCACCACACAGACTAAGACCACTTTCACACCTCCCCCCCGCGCATATTTTGGCTGATGGAGGGAATGCAAAAGCCAGAATATGCACAGGTGTTTGGTCAATCTGAAAGCCTCCCCATGCGGCTTTGCCGGCAAACATACGCAGAGATATAGAGCTGGATTTCCGGCTCTGTATCTCTGCATGTGTTTGCCGACAAAGCCGCGTGGGGGGACGTTCAGAGTGGCCAAACCCCATGCATATTCTGGCTTGCACATTCCCTCCCACAGCCAAAATATGCACAGGGGGGCAGGTGTGAAAGTGGTCTAAGAAACACCTAATGAGTGTGCAAGGGAGATGGGTGTTATGCAAATGAGCCCAAACTGTCCTGGAGGCAAGGAGTCTTAACAGAGAGTGCGCAGGTAGTGCACATAAGCACACAATGGAGTCTGCTTAAGTAGGTTTTCTCAAGCCTTGTAAAAGAGTAAGAAGGGGATTGTCTTCTTCCTTCTCCCTGAACTTGGAGGGGACATGTCTCTGCCATTTTCTCAATTTCCACACCACAGTACCAAGGCAACTTCTCAAAAGCTAGGAAATTACAGGGGAGTGGGGGGATGGGGCATACTCCATGGGTGACAATAAACCTCGACATTGAGGTTTTACAATCCAGTTTTTAAAATAATGTGATTCGCTGGGCACCGCTGTTTTCAATGGTGGCCGGAAACTTGCGGTGCGTGTAAATGCTCCACGCATGACTTTTTAAAGAGTGGATATGTCAATCCTCTAGATTCCCCCGCTTGTCTAAAAATGCCCCGAGAGTCAGAACTGATAGGATTGCACATACATATGCACATGCACATGCACATGCACATGCATACACACCGTTCTGCTTGGTTGTCAGTGAGAGTCTGCATGTCCAGTGAGCTGACGCTAGAACTAATATTCCTAACACCCATCTCCAGCCTACCTGACATGAAGATTTGCCCTGACAGAGTATATAGTGCAGTATTTTAACCATATGCTGCTAAGAAATCATTAATACACTTGTAGCTCCTGATAATTTTAGCTGGGTATGTATACTCTATATACATTAATTATTAACGTTATCAGGCTCTAGAATTTGATTTATACAGATCAAGAGCCAAACACTTCTCCATAGACCTGAAGCTGGGGAAACCAAATTAATTCCACTTATCCAAAAATGCAAGTTATTTTGTACAACAAACCACTGATTTTCATAAACATGAGCATGGATTTTTGTGTTCATACAAATGCAAATTGCTTCTGAATGAATAAAGTAAATTAATTAGACCAGTGAGAATGTCATTATTAGGGATGGGAATTTGGATGGATTTCCAGATTCAGATCTGTTACAGATTCAGATCTCTTTTTAACCGTTTTTTTAATGGAGTTGTATTATGGATCCATATTAAAAATAATAAAAACAAAAAATATTTTAAAAATTCATTGTGAATGCACAAATGGGATGGGAATTCAGATGGATTTGTGCCACACTTAACCAAAATGGTGGCAATGGCATGGTTGCCATTTTGACTAAGGGCGGCCGCTATTGTGCACATGCACAAAAAGTCCCAGTGGCTATGTGCACATGCGTCATACATTTTAATATTTTAATTAAATAATATATTTTATAATAATTGTTTATTTTTAATTAAAAATAATACAAATATAAAAAAATTATTGTGCATGTTCTTGGGTGAAAACAGACAAGCACCGTAACTCCATTTTAACACTGGTTTAACACCACGTTAACATTCTTATGCATGTTTCAGGTCTGCATAGGGCCCCAACACAGCCCTGCAACATGCATAAGCGGGCCTCCTCTGCTGCTAGGTGGTGGTGGGTGCTGGCTCCACTGCTGGGCAGCCAGGCAGCATGTGTGCAGAGCTCCAGCAGTGTTTCCTGGACGGGTTCAGAGGATGGAGGTGAGGAACGGGTAGTAAGTGCAGAGCCCCGGGAATGGAGATGGGGATGGTTTCCCTGGCTGGCTCTTCCAATTAAAGTCAGTGGGAGGATTTCCCATTGACTTTAATGTGAACATAAGATCCGAAAACTGGGAACCAAGATGGCCCAATTTTTGGATCTTTCGGTTTTAAACTGAGACAGCCATCAGTTAAAACCAAAACCAAAAGTCCCATCCATAGCAGATATATTCAGCTATTGCACCCGAACATGACAGAGAAGGACTTTGGCAGCATTGGTGCAAGTTAATTAATTTTCAAAATGGAAAATCTCAGTGCTGCCTGCAAAAACAGATGTATTTCAAATGTTTGAAAAACTGCAACTGTTCTTCAAAAACAGTTATCAGTGAAACTTATCAGTGGCTCTTGCTTATGTCTTTCTGCTCTCCTGCACACACCCTCTGCCTGAGGCACATTTTAGTAATGAAGCTTAGAGGCGACACTACCTCTTCCATTAAGTTCAGCTGAGGTGAATACTTAATGGAAATGTTTAAAATGATGAGAAGAGCAAGAAGTTTCTCTCTCTCCCTTATAAGATTAGAGCAATATGGGGACAACATTTCTCAGCAAAAAATACTTTTAGGGTTGCAGCTTGAAGCCTTCAGTGTTAACCTAGAAATACTACAAACTTATTTCCTTCTTTATACTTTAGTTTTCAAGGTATTATACAACTTTTGCCTCTTCCACAGCAACTAATTTATTTTGCTTTTGCTCCACATCAGTTCCCTTCGGCAGGGGAGGTTGTCGCCTTGCTTAAAAGAGGCTGTGGTGCGCCCCCTGCTGAAGAAACCATCGTTGGACGTGGACGCGCTTGCCAGCTACCAACCTGTCTCTAACCTTCCCTTTCTAGGTGTCAGGGCTGGGTCTTGAACCCCCAGCCCTGCAGGACTGAGGAGCACTGCCTTAACGGCTAGTGCTATTTCAGGCTGGTTTAACAGCCCACTATTCCTTCCTGTGTCTTCCTTCGTGTCCCCACCCCCTGTGTTGCCACGCCCTTCCCCAGCTGTGCCCTTTTCCCCCTAGCCCTGCCTCCCAGCTTCCTGATTGGCCACAAGGTGTATTTAAACCATAGGCTCAGCCACAGGAAGCTGTGGGAGCAACTGCTCTTACCCTGTGTATGCAAGGGCCTGTGTGAGAGCTTGTCCATCACCTTGTCCT
>QEPC01011654.1:1162499-1172987 GCA_003113815.1 Sphenodon punctatus
ACACTGAAATCCGGTACCGGGGGCCGGATTACCGGGCCGAATCCGATAATGCCGGTACGCCCGATACCGGCATTATCGGATACCGGTAGATCCGGAATTCCCATCCCTAAGATATAATATAAAAGTATATATATAAGTTTATAGGTAGTATATACTAGATATCATCTATATATCATCTATATATATTAGATGATAGATATAGAGATAGATTAGATTAGTGACTATACCTCTGAGTTTTCCTTTTCCTTTCCCCTCTCTGTCTCCCCCTGTCCATATATTACATAGATATTAGTTGTATATATAATGATTAGATATTTAGATACTAGGCTGTTTTATTATATATATTAGGATTATAGGATAAGAATATTTTGTATTATACATAGGTTAGGTTTAGCTTAGAGTGTGTGTGTGTGTGTGTGTGTGTGTGTGTGTGTGTGTGTGTGTGTGTATAAAACTAGATATTGTGTGTATACCAATACCAGTAACGATATCAAAAACAAAATCTTTGTTTGAAATCGGTATCGATAACGACAATGAAAAATGATATTTCATTATTAACAAAAACAAAAACGACACATTTTAATAATGAAAACGATAACAAAAATGGCACGGGGCACATCCCTAGTCAATGTCAAGCGATGTTTTTTTGAGCAGAGGCTGCACCACCACCTTGTTAAGGTGGCCCGGCACTCTCTCCTCCCTGAGGTAGGCATGGACAACCCCAGCCAGCAACGGTCCTAGCATGGGTGATTTCAATTATCCTCATATTGACTGGGTGAATGTTTCCTCCGGGTGTGATGCAGAGATAAAATTTCTGGATGATATAAATAATTGTTTTTTTGAAACAGTTGATGCTTGAACCTATGAGAAGAGCAGCTATGTTGTAGGGATGTGCAGTAGGCACATTCTTGTTTACAAATTTTCATTTTTGTTTACAAAACCCCCTTCATTTTCAGACTTTTTTGTAAGTGACCCCTACCGTTTTTGTTTATTTCGTTGGGGTTTTTTGTTTTGTTTTGTTTCATTTTATTAAAAATAATAATAAAAAAATTAAAATCACTTTGCATGTGCAAAATGGCCACTGTGCATGGGCAGACTGGCTGCCCTTTTCCAAAATGGCGCCAATGCCGCTGGTGCAATTTTTGGAAAGGGCATGCATGCATGGAATGACCCTGGTGGCCATTTTTTCAATGGCCGTTTTTACACAGATGCCCCCCCGCCCCGGCTCAGTGTTCAGGTGGGTGTTAGGGGAGCATCCATGTATACAGCTGGTGAGGGGTGGGGGATGGGTGTGCGCTCGGTGTTTGCCTGTGTGAACACTGAGCGGGATGGGGGGAGTGCTCCCGCGCAACACCCACCTCCCCCCATCGCACATCCATCTCCACCCACGGAGCCCTCCGGAAAATTGGAGGAGACTTGGTGGGTGGAGATGGGTGTAGGTGTGTGTGTGTCCATGTAAATGGACACACATTCACCTCTACCCACCGCAGCCAAGCACCCATCCCCCCACCTACCTCCGTCCATATAAAAATGGCCAATAACAAAAATGGGTGTTAAATTTTTTTTTAGTAATTTTGAATTAATAAAACAAATGAGGCTTCATTTGTATTAGCAATTAAAATTACACAAATGAATTGCACACCCCTACTACCTCGGATCTAGTCGTAAGTGGAGCACAGGAACTGGTGCAGGGGGTAATGGTGGTGAACGCTTGGATCATCATTATATAATCAATTTCAACATTATATAATGTTTCATTACATAATCAATTTCAACATACTTATACAAGGGAGAATGACAAATAAAACTACTGCACTAACATTTAACTTTAAAAAGGGGAACTATGCAAAAATGAGGAAACTAGTTGGAGGGAAATTAAAAGGACCAGTTACGAGGATTAAATGTTTGCAAGAGGCAAGGAGACTATTTAAAAACACCATCTTGGAAGCTCAGATTAAACATATTCCACAAGTAAAAAACAGTGGCAAGAGGTCTACAAATCTGCCAGAATGGCTAAATGGTGAGGAGAAGGAGGGTATTAGAGTCAAAAAGGCGTCCTTTAAAAAATGGAAAGCTCGTCCTAATGAGGAAAATAGGAAAGAGCAAAAGCACTGTCAGATTAGAAGTAAAGCATTAATAAGGCAGGTCAAGGGACTTACTCGGGTGGAGGTGGGCACCATCACTCCAGTCGGGATGTGGCCTGGCTGCCAAACTAATGTGACGGTGGCCGGGCCAGGGAGGGGAAAGGAAGGGGCGGGGAGATGCACAGACATGTGTCCTCCAGGCTTTGCCCCCACGCTGCACTCAGCAGCTTGCCCCCACCCCCCGGCTGATGAGCAGCCATGGCGGCCAATGATGGCCGTCATGGTGCCTGCAACCGGGTCCAAGGAAAGTGGGCTTTCAGACATGAAAGCCCACTTTATTCTGGGCCCAGTGGCTGGATCCCAATCTTGGTGGCAGTTATTCCAGGCTGTGACTCAGGGATTTCTCCGAGTCACAGCCAAAGTTAGCCCCCCCCCACTGTCGGGATCCAGCCCAGGGTAACATCTGGCAGACGCCTTTCAACATGATGGTTAAAACCATGCTAAAGCGGGTTAAACCGTGCCACCGTTCAAGTTTGAATACACCCTCAGAGACAGGATGCTGGGCTTGATGGACCATTGCTCTGACCCAGTATGACACTTATTATGCTCTTATGACCTTACCAGTAATGATCAATAATTATATTAAATGACGTCTGAGATTTGGCCTGTAGAAAAGGAGCTTTGAGTTCTGACCAGGTGCGGATGACCTCCTGCATGGTGACTGCTGCTTGATACAGAGGGTGCAGTTCTGTGTTGACAGCCTGTGGAGACAAAATGGCCATTTCATAAATCCATGACAGACACAATGGAAGTGATAGCTAAAGGTTCCTTCTTCCCCCCCCAAACAATGCATCCAGATGATGGTCATAATGCAATGCAGGCAGCACAAGCGGACAATAGGCAAAAATGAGCATGTTGAACCATGGGATATTGTCTAGGAAATAGCCTGTGGGAGGTGAAAATCAGGTAGCTCCTGAAACCTGCAATGAACACCATGCAACTTTAGCTGTAGGGAGTTCTGTGACATCATGTAATGCTTTGCTGTGTGGATAATGTAATTTGCAGAAACACCCTGAAAGATTTCTATGCCACGCATTAGGGAAAATGGAAGGTCCATTTAAACAGAAGGAATCTTGCCTAGATGCTACTCTGCATCTGTGGAAAAGCAAAAAGACTTAAAAAAAGATTTAAAATGAGATTAAAAGTCAATATCTATATTGCATTTCAGCTTGCCTCCACCATGGGACTGTGTGGAAGAGAATGTGGCATGTTAAGAGAAACAGATTTTCATAGACCTGCCAGAGCCACAGGAGACATAGCAGCAAAGGTAATATAATTTCTAAATCAAACTTCTGGTACGGCTTTGCAATAAATGCCGGTCTCAGTAAGTACCCAACTTCTCACCTTCATTTCCCTGACAACACTCTCAGTTCTAATATTCCAGAGGCAGGAAGTGTAAAACTTTTATTTTTGGCAAAGCATTTGAGAGGTGGAGATAGAGGCTGGAGTGGCTGGGTTTTGGGGATGAGGGTGGAGATTTTTAAAGGGATTGCACTGTATTTTTATTGTATTTTGTGTGTTTTTATTACCGTAAGCTACCCTGAGCCTTTGAGGAAGGGCAGGGTATACATTTAAATAAATAAATCAATTTATCAACACGCCTGTGAATCTAATCCACTAAAATACCCCAAATGGAAATGAAGAAAAACGTCTCTAATGAAAAGATCATAGCTCCATGGGGGGGGGAAATCCTGGAAGGAAAAAAGTGAGCCTATAATTCCCTGGTTCTCAGAAGAAAAGCTTCTAGTTGCCCTGTGTTAAGAGTCACAGATATGTTGATAGAGCACAACTACCAACTGTACCCCTGAAGAAGGGTGTTTTTTTACCTGAAATACATTGGGTTATTCTATGTGGTAGTGTAGGTTATAGTATTTTATAATATATATTTATTATCTATTTTTCATTATACGTTGTTTATACAAGCATTATACATTATACATTGTTTATACATAGGAGTGCCTGTATAGGTAAGGTAAGTTGCAAGGTCTATTAAAATTGCAAGCATTCTATTGCTTATAAAAGTGAGAGTGTTTGAGATAGGGATGTGAAAGGTTTTACAGATCATTGTCCTGGTTAGGGCTGCAATGTGTCCAAAATCTGTGAAAACCAGTCTAGAAACAAAAAAGATATGGTCATATGAAAAAGTGATGAAAGTGTGTGTTTTCATAGTGAGGTTCCACCGTTTTTTTGCTGCAGCATAAGTGCTTTCAGATTGTTGCCTATGTGTTCTATTTGTGTTGGAAAAATCAGGGTCAGCGTGGTGTAATGCATGCTTTTGGAATTTTAAAATTTGGTTGGGGTATTGCAGAGATATTAAGGTTTTAAAATCCCATTATAATTATTGTTTTGATAAGTAACTCAGTAGCAACAGCAGAGGATGCCTCTGTCTCACTCACTCAAGTCTGTCTGGGACAGGCTGGAGTCTGGTCATTGGAGCACCTGAGCAGACAGCAGGAGTCACCTAGACAGAGTAAGACCGGGGGGGAAGGGAGGAGGCAGCCTTGGGGGAAGGCACAGGAGAACATGGGAGTGGGGGGAGAGGGGGGAAGCCATGGGGAAAGGTAGGGGGAGCAGGGGAGACAGAGCAGCCATTATGAGGCACATGGGAGAAGGAGCAGTCATTCAGAGGTGCACAGGAGGGGAGAATAGGGAGAAGCTGTAGTGGGGAAAGCGGGAGAGTGACCAATCATTGGGTGCTTAAGGGGTGCACCTGGGAAGGAGAGGGTCCCGAATGGATCCATTCCATGTCTCAGTGCTGCACGCCCTTCTCTCTGCTCCCTTCCCCTGAGGTCGTTCTTTCAGTGCTTGGGGGCTGGGACTGGATCTGAGTATTTGAGCTATACAGACACAGAATTTGGTCACCAATCTGGTTTTGAGCTGGTTGTCAAACCTTAAATTCAGTCCAGCCTCTTAGGGGACTGAGTAGAAGCAGAACAAGCTTGTTGGACAGGGATCTTCTGGCTCAGGGGCCAAATGCAGCCATGTTCTGCTTCCTGCCTGGCCTGGGGGTGGAGGGGAGGGTTTCCCAGATCCCACTCCACCCCATGGGCCGGGTCCTCACTGCCGCTCTCCCTGTCTCTATAAAATCAGCTTCAACAGTTTGGGAACTGGCTTTGGAAACTGGGGCAGGTAACAGAGAAGAAGAGGAGGGGGAACGGGGAGTTCAGCACTTTGTACAGATCCAGGACTGAAAGGGTTATGCAGACAGACACAAACAGTGGGAGTACTGAATTGGCACTGCAGTTTGCAAGCTGTGAATATCCTTAGTCAGCTGCAAACCTGCTAGAGAGGAAAAGGCTGTACCAGTCCGGCCTCCTGAGCTGAGCACACCTCATGAGCTCACAAGCTGAATAGGATGTGGTAAACTACCTGCACTTTCACAGAAGTGAAAAGATACTTTCCCAAAATAAATGCCTTACAAAGCAAAGAGATTCAGCAACAAAAAGCCTGTCGTTTAACAATGGAGTTAAGACTCGTATACATACAAACATGAAATGATCCAAAAAGCAAAGAAATTGCACATTAAGGTTGACACCTTAACTTGCACACCACTGTGGCACCACAGACCTTGAACAGTAAGAGATATTGCCCATGCTCACAACTCAGGGACCAAACACCCACAGTTCACCTTGGACTTTCAGCTTTCATCGTCTTCATCTGCATGCTGAAACCCCCACTCTTCACTGAGCCTAAGCAAATCCTCCCTGGCACAGCTGCCTCCTCTCTGCAAACTCCCAGTCTCTCCTGATGGTAAGCAAAGTCCCACTCTGCCACGGCTGCCCCCTCCTTCCAAATCTGGAGTATCCCCTAAGCCCAAGGAACTGCCACCAAGAACAGGTGCTCCCTCCCCAAAACCCCACTCTCTCTTGAGCGAAACAATCCACCTGCTCCCCGAAGGTACAATGCTCTGCCTGGGAGTGGATGTTTGGCAGGAATGAACAGCTGTGGTGGTGTGGTTGGTTAGGTCAATTAAGACTGGTTTTGGAAGGAAGGGAGAAGCTGTGCCACGGTGTGGATTTCCTTAGGTCCATGGATGACGGGGGACTTGGGAAAGGGGGACACCTGTGCTATGGTTGGTTGGTTAGGCTCAGAAGACACTGGGAGTTTAGGATGAAGGATTCACCAGTGCTAGAAGGAGATTTGCTTAGACCACAGAGAGACTGGGACTTTGAGGGCAGGGGGCAATTGTGCCGAAGGGGAAAGTTCTCTTAGATTTCTTCCTGACTAGAAATCTTTTTGCAAGAAGCAGCTCTGCTAGGGAGGGGTTCCTGAGGCTCATGCTAGCCTGAGGGTTCTGGGGCAGAGGGCAGCTTTTTTGTGGGGAGTGGGGCGTAACACTAAGGAGATACTGGAAGGAGGTGAAATCATTGTTGCATAGGGAGAACATTTGGTTAAGGTCAGTGGAGTCTGGGACTTCATCAGGAAAGGCGCACCTGTGCCTGGGCCTTGCTTAGGATGAGAGCAGACTGAGGATTTTGGGGAGGTGGAACAGTACAAGGTCTAGGCATTTGGAGGGAGGGATAGCTGTATCGAGGTGGTACTGTAGCTAGGAGATGGAGACTTGTGGTCAAGGCAGAGTGGGTGTTTGGGGGAAGGAGCCAGCTGTCTTGGAAGGGGTTTCAGCTCACAGCACACAGGTAGTTTGACGGCAGAGGACAGCTGTGATAGGAACGAGGAGTTTCTGGATTGCTTACAGTCAGGACAGACTCTGGGTTTGAAGGCAGATAGATGTGCAATTGGGGATTGTTTAGTCTGAGAACAGAGTGGGAATTTGGGGGATAAAATGGAGCTCTGCTGGAAGACAGTTTGGTTGGGTTCACAGAAGACTGGGAGTTTGCAGGGAGGAGGCAGCTGTGTCAGGGAGGATTTGCTTAGACTCAGCGAAGAGTGAGGGTTTCAGTTCAAGGTCTGTGGTGTCGCAATGGTGTGCAAGTTAAGGTGTCAGCCTTAATGTGGAATTTCCTTGCTTTTTGGATCATGGTTGTATGTATTCGAACCTTAACCCTCTCTTGCCCTCCCTCGCCTCCCCTGCTCCCCTAACCACCGTCGTCCCTTCTCCCTAGCTGCCCCTCACGCCTGGAACTTCCTCGGTGCCCATATCCGCCTTGCCCCCTCCCTTCAAATCCCTCCTCAAGACCCACCTCTTCCGCTCTGCTCTCCCCAACTCCTCGCTCCCCTCACCTAAATCTCTCAGAATGTAAGCCCTAGGGCAGGGACCGTGTCTATTCAATTACTTTGTAAAGCACCAGGTACATTGCTGGTGCTATATAAATGGATGCTAATAATAATAATTATAATTAATAATAATGTTAAACCATAGGTTTTTTGTTACTGAATATTAAATACATTTATATTTAATGTTAACTGTGTCTTGTGAATGAATATCTTGTTTGGTTTTTGTTTTCAGTTGTTTGCTATTCCTTTCTTGTCCCTTGTTTTGGATTTAATGCTTAAGAAGCTAAAGCTCTGTGGGTAGGATGTGTACGTTAGCTTGCCACACGCTTGTGAGTGTGAGCAATCAGGGTAAATAATACCTTGTTCTTTCTTTACTAAGATATTGTGGCCTTCAATACAAAGCGCAAGCAAGCAAACCCTAAAATCACTGGCTTCCTTGATTTTGTATTGACAGTTTTGTTTATAGTCTTTTGTGTGTACATCAGAGAACAGTTCAGTAAAAGAAACTGCATGGCTTTGTAAAAGGGACTTTTTAAATAACACAATTTGGTTTAAAGCAAGAAGTAGATAATGACATGAAATTATCTGTCTGATCAATGGAGCCAAATGTTGCACCCCTTCTAACCAGGCTATTAACCTGACAGTAGTTTTTGGTTTTATAGTTATGTCAATTGTAAATAGAAGTACATAGGATCTGGACTCCCCTTTGTCCACAGCTTTGAAGAATTTGTTCCATAATGAAGTGTGTGTAAATGGGGAGAGATGCAGAAGGGGGCTGCCTCTGCAGTGGGGGGAATGTAGCAGCTCGGATATTATTGTTAACCTCCCACTCACCCTGGGTAAAGTCATTGTTAGATTCTGGAAATAAATCAACACAAAGAGATAGAGAAGCTGGGTGTGCTGTTATTTATGTCCCTATCTAGCAGCAAAATTTTGGGAGTCCAACAGCTGTTACAAAAGATAAGTCCCTGATTCCTTTTAATCTTCACAGCTATGGCTGACATCCACCTCACCTTCTTAACAGAAAGTTGCACACTGCACTATTGAGAAAGTTTTCAGGAAACTGATGGGGTTGCATTTTCTTTCCCACCCTACTCTCCCTTTTCAGTAACAATACCAGATGCAGTATTTACAGTTCACCTGAAGACTTTGCAGGTATAGCATAACACCGAAAGGTTAGGTTAAAGACATCTCAGGTGTAATGTTGCACAGGAAGAGACTAAGTTGACAGAACATTGTAATGCAGTAGCTGCGCTGGCCCAGGGCCACTGCTATTTAGTTTCCTTTCTCAGTTAATTAGTTACTCTTCTCTTCCTTGCAAATATTTTTTTCATGAATATAGAGGAAATGTATTTGGACCTAATCATCTTATATCTGCACACACTAAGGGAAATCTCCTCATAACAGTGTTTTAATGGTTGTTTCCCCCCTAAATTGGAGACCAGAACAATTGTTAGTTAGTGATACTGCTACTGACGATGTTTGCTAGTTCTGTAGCATCTTCTCAGAAGACATGCTTAGATGGAGTCCAAAGAATCCACTTTCTGAGGTGTGCTGATAACTGACTTCACAATAAAGGAGATGTCTGTGGATACCCTGGTGGTCTGTTTCCCCCATTGTTGTCAATGGGGAAAACACAGTCAACACAGTCCATAATGGGTCCCTGATTAAGAATCCAAGGAAATCATAGCAGGAAAACAGCACTTTCTTCCTATGCTTTCAAATGTTGGTCACAATAGAGGTCCCTGACATCTTCATATAACACAAGCAAAATGTGATTAATGGGATAGGAGGTTATAATTTTTATAACATTACATGCTTATGACTATCAAATCTATGTATGATGTAAAAAAACAAATTACTATAACTCCAGTTATGTATTTGTGTTAATCGTTCATGTTTGGTGTCATTTATATCCTTGTGAAACACTAAGTACAATGACAGAGGAATAATCTGACTCAGAATTCTAATATGAAAGCTATAAATATAATCCATAGAAGCTATAAATGTATTAATTACAAAACCATTTTGAAACCAGACAGAACCAATAAAGTCAGTCTACAGATCATGCTGTCAGTACTGAAAGCTTAGTTGTGGAACTGATATGCAAGGGTTACACCTGGGGAAGTCAGATATCTCCTAAGCACTAGAGAGTTTCCATAAGAGGGCCATGAAAACTGGCATAGTCTCACAAACAGAAGTTGGTCCAGTGAAAGACATTCCCTGAACTACTTTGTTTCCATCTTTTACATTTGGGTCCAATACAGCAACCACCCACTTACTAGTTGCAATCCAGACATTCCCTAAACTCAACAATGATTTCTTTTCCCATATTTTTCCAACTAGAGCCAAAACAAGTACCCACAAATTGGGTAAACCCATCAAAACTGTGATACCCGATTCGACCCAGTAATTTTGGGAACAAATCAATATCCAATTAGTACCTTATCGGGTACCCAATCAATCAAAATACCATTTTTGTCCGGATTTCCCAACTTCTGGTACACGATTTCTGACTTCCAGTACCAGATTTCTATTTACCATCCTGATATTTTCAAGTTTCCATCCCAATTTCTGATCAGAAAATGGTCAATTGTTAGCTCAAGCAGAAATACTTGCAATTTTTGGTAATTATGTCTCTGATTAGTACTATTAGCACCCCTACTATCCGCTACCTCTGCTCCTGCGCCTGAGCTGCTGAATGCCTCTGGCGCAAATCCCGCTCCCACCCTGACTTCCTCCTCTATAAATTCTCCCTCTCCTCCCTCTCTTCCGCTATCTCCCTGGTGAGACAACACTACTATGCCTCCCGGGTTGAATCCTACTCTCGTGACCCCCGCCACCTCTTCTCCACCTTTGACTCCCTTCTCAAGTCCCCTGTCCCCCTCCGCCATCTTCCCTTTCTGCTCAGGCTCTCGCGTCATTCTTCACCTCAAAGATTGACAAGATCTGCCAAGACATTGCTTCCCACCCGTCTCCTCTCCCCACTCCCTCACCACCCCCTCCCTCCTCTCCTCCTTCCCGCCTGCCTCCCTTGAGGAAATCTCCTCTCTACTCTCTTCCTCCAACCCCCTCCACCTGCCCTCTCGACCCAATTCCCTCCCGCCTCCTGACCTCCATTGCTCCCACTGTCGCTCCACTCCTTTTACATATCATTAATCTCTCCTTC
>QEPC01011654.1:1211755-1226560 GCA_003113815.1 Sphenodon punctatus
CCCCCCCCAATCAGGGGGGCCAACACCTCCTTCGCCCTCCCCACCACCATCACCTCCGTCTTATCGGAGTTGAGCTTCAGTCTGCTCTGCCGCATCCACTCCGCCATGGCCTCCAAACACTGGGATAGCAACGAGACAGCAGCGTCTGGGTCAGTTGAAAAAGAGAGGTACAGCTGAGTATCATCAGCATATTGGTGACATCGCACCCCGAACCCTCTCATGACCTGCCCCAAGGGCTGCATATAAACATTAAATAATAAAGGAGACAGGATGGAACCCTGAGGAACACCACAGGACAAGGCGCGGGGGCAAGATGTTTCAGCTCCCAGCACCACCCGTTGACTTCTCCCTGAGAGTAATGAGCGGAACCATTCAAGAACAGTCCTGTCCAGACCCCCCAGGTCTCGCAGCCATCTCAACAGCAGCCCATGGTCCATGGTATTGAAAGCCGCCAAGAGATCTAGCAGGATAAAAATTGTAGAACATCCTGCATCCATTTCCGGGCGGAGATCGTCGACCAAGGCCACCAACGCCATCTCAGTGCCATAGCCGGGATGGAACCCAGATTGAAAAGGGTCCAGGAAACCGATGCCATCCAGATGCGCCTGGAGCTGGATCGCCACCGCCCACCCAATAACCTTCCTTAAAAAGGGAAGGTTAGAGACAGGTCAGTAGCTGGCGAGTACATCCACATCCAATGATGGTTTTTTCAGCAGGGGGCGCACCACAGCCTCCTTGAGGCATGGCGACAACCTCCCCTGCTGCAAGGATGCATTAACCACTCTTGCCAGCACCGCCCCCAATGTCTCCCTGGAGGCTTTCACCAACCAGGACGGGCAAGGATCAAGTTCACAACTGGTGGCTCTCACAGACCCCAGAACATCCACTGCATTGGCCAGCGTCACTTCCCGAAACTCCCCCCACAAAGTTAGACCAGACGGGGCCTCCGTAACCTTGTGCTCTCTACCTACTGCCCCCAACCCGGTGTCAAAGTCACTCTGAATTCAAGTTTTGCACTGGCCTTGAGGTGGGTGCTCTGTTAATGGGGGAGATATCAACTGTGCCCTTGTCATGGACGGATCATTACCTTCTGCAGACCTCCCTTCTAGAGCATGTCTGCCCCCGGAAGGGTGTGGAACCTATTAGGATGGTCTTCCCCAAGAGGCTGTAGTGCAGTTCCTAAGCGCTCTGGGGGAACTAACCTCTGACCTCAATGACCATCTCATCAATGACCTCGTCAAGCTATGGAACACCTTGCTGACGGAGGCCATTGATCAAACGGCTCCCAGATGTCCATTGCCCAGGCAGAGACTCCGCAGGCCTCCTTGGTTCTCCAAGAAGCTGAAGACGCTGAAGCAACAGGGGCGATGGTTGGAGCGATGGTGTCGTTGTTCTTGGGCTGAAGCCGTCAGATTGCGGCATAGAGAAAGTTTACGAGCCTATGCCGTCGCTATGCGGGCAGCATACAGGGAGTTCTTTGCTGCCCTCATAGCATCTGCAAAATTCCATCTGGCAGAGCTGTTCCAGGTTGTGTGGGGGCTGGTCAGTACAGCCTCCCTCAACCCTGGGATTGAGTCATCATCTGCCCACTGTGACCTTTTTGCGGATTACTTTGCAGAGAAAATTTCTCATATTCACCAAGAGCTTGATGCCACGGTTAATACAGTGGAGGAGGTAGAGGTTGTAGAAACCCCAATTTGTCTGATTTTGTGGGATCACTTTCAGTCAGTGACACCCGTTGATGAGGATGTGCTTGGGATTGTTAGAACCACCGCTTGTGAATTAGATCCGTGCCAATCCTAGCTGGTTAAGAGCTGCTGCGAGACAACGGGGCCGTTGCTGGCTGGGGTGGTCAACACCTCCCTGTGGGAGGGCGGAGTGCCGAGCTGCCTCAAGCAGGCGGTGGTGCGGCCTCTGCTCAAGAAGCCATCGCTTTCACTTGACGCTGACTCCCCTGCCAGCTATCAGCCTGTCTCTATCCTTCCCTTTTTAGGGAAGATTATTGAACGGGTGGTGGCTCAGCAGCTCCAGGGACATCTTGACCGCGTCGGTTATCTTGATCCTTCGCAGTCTGGCTTTTGTTCAGGTCATGGCACTGAGATGGCACTTGTGGCCTTGGTAGATGATCTCCGCCATGAAAAGGATTGGGGTCGCTCGACCCTATTGGTTCTGTTAGATCTTTCGGCTGCATTTGATACCGTTGACCATGAAATGTTGGTGACATGCCTGCAGGACAGTGCGAGGGTGGGCGGGATCATTCTTGAATGGTTTCGCTCATTCCTGAACGGGAGAACTCAGTGGATGGTTCTCGGTGGCTGTTTTTCATCATACCGAGACCTCCCATGTGGGGTCTCGCAGGGTTCGGTCTTGTCCCGTCTCCTGTTCAACGTGTATATGCAGCCGCTTTGTGAGGTGATCAGGGGGTACGGGGTGAAGTGTCATCAGCATGTGGATGACACCCAACCGTACCTCTCATTTTCAACTGACCCAGGCCTGGCTGTCTCGGTGCTTACCCGGTGTTTGACAGCTGTGGGGGACTGGATGAGGGCTAATTGACTGCAACTGAATCCTGACAAGACAGAGGTGATATTAGTGGGTAAGTCAGTGGATGTGGCAGCTCCCTCGATTGATGGGATCTGTCCTCCACTGACTTCCCAGGTGTGGAACCTGGGGGTGCTCCCCGATGCACAGCTCTGCCTGGATCTCCAGGTGGAGGCTGTGGTGAGGAGTGTCTTCCGCCAGTTACATCTGGTGCTGCGGCTTCGCCTGCTGATTTCGGTTCTGGACCGGGGCACGATCATCCAGATCATCCATGCTTTTATTACTTCTCGGTTAGACTACTGTAGCGCGCTCTACATGGGTCTACCTATGGTGATGGCTCGGAAGCTGCAGCTGGTGCAGAATGCGGTGGCCTGGCTTTTGGTGGGGCTGGGAGCACATTACACCAGTGCTCCGGTCTCTGCACTGGCTGCCAATAATCTTTTGTGCCTGATTTAAAGTGCTGGTTTTGACCTATAAAGCCCTAAATGGCCTGGGCTCTGTCTACTTGCGAGATCGCCTCACTCCCCGGGTTCTATACCGGCCCCTGCGGTCATCCGGGGGCGCCGTATTGGAGGTCCCCAGGTTTCCGGGGGTGGTGGTGGTGTCACACGGGATAGGGCATTCTCGGTGGGCACACTGCGCCTTTGGAACTCCCTCCTGGTGGGGGCTCGTCTGGCCCCAGATCTCCCAACCTTTTGTGGGAATTGTAAGACCTGGCTGTTCTGTCAGGCATTTGGCGAGGGAGAAGGGTTGATGGGGGGGATTGGGGAGGGTGGTGGGGTCTTTTAATGTTTTTATTACTGTTATTATTGTTATCTTATTGGGGGGATATATTTTAATTGTTATTGTATTTTTTATTGTTGTTAGCCCGGCTGCCTGTGGCAGGAGGGGTGGGGTACAAATTTGTAAAATAAATAAATAAATAAATAAATACATTTGCCTTCATCTGCCAGCATAAGCTCCACGTTTGCTGGGATGACACTGAGTGAGGGTTGCAGGGTGGATGAGTGGTGGTTGTGGGTGAACATCTGGTGGCCACCTAATAGATGAGCATGTGGCCATGCATCCAGAGGGGGCTAATCTGGGCTACTATTTTGTCCATGTTTTCACCCAAGGATAGGGGATGGATCCATTGCACAGACCCATTATCTGGATTCTCCTCTTCCTGAATGCCCCCTCAAACAATCCTGCCCCAACTTCTATGCAACTCTTGGAGCTTGTGCTAATTTTCAAGTGGCCACTAGGAGGGAAAAGGTCCCCTGCTCCTGAGTTAGCATTTCTCAGGAGCAGGCTTCACACCTATCATGGCTATTGCTTGCAGGGCAAAAATATCAGTTGTGGCAGATGATATATCTGTAGTGTACACCATTTCCACCCAGCTCAGAAACAACTCACTAACATGCATATGAGTGAGGTTCGTTGCTACTGATGGAGACTACCCTTCCAAGTAACCATACATTTTAGGGAGTGTAAGTATGCATTATTTAAGAGAATTTATAAAACTAGCTATTTTCATTGTTTTGTCAACAGAAGTCAGGTAGAGTAGATACAACAGAGATTCCTGCCTATAGTCAACCTCTATCACAACAGCGGCATTTAATTTTGTCCCACAACCTGTTATAAGCAGATCATAGAAAAATTGCAGACTGGAATTCTGTAATTGTTACTTGAGGTGCAGCTGTTATCCCTTCACATGTGAGGGGCACAAGGGTGGCTTTCCCTGTAAATTAAACAGGCCACATCTTGTTATAGGAGTCAGTTCAAAATAACGTTTCTTGGTCTTTAAACTCTTTGAGATTATGAACTAGCCTACTTCATAAAACTAACCTCAATCTATTCCCATTCGGCTCACCTTGGTGCATCTAGCACCTGTTCCATTCCCTGTCCTTTGATATGGTCCTGCCACTTTTAGGGATACAGCCTTCTGCTGTATGAAATTCCTGTCACATGGAACAGCTTTCCCAAGCTCCACTTTAGCAACCATCATCCTGTTCTTAACAATGCAATTAATTATTTCTGGGATGCTGTCAGATCTCGTAAGCTAAGCAGGGTTATACGAGGTCATTAGATGAATGGGTGATCTCCAAGGAAGACCTCAGGTGCTACTGGAAATGGGGCTAGTGATTCAGTAAGTAATGGCTTCCCACTATCAGTGTTTGATCCTGAAAGAGACTGGGCATTTACAGCTATTAATGTCATGTCCTCAGCACCTTACTAGGTCCGACCCTTATCAGCATGGAACTAAAAATCATTCCTAGTTCTGTGCAGTGCTGTGCTGCTTGGAGCTGTTAGCACAGAGAGGAGGCATGAAACACATCCTGGCTAACTGAGGTCTTAAGGATCCCAGTGGTTTAGTTCCTTTGTTTGTAAAAGGAGGGTATTACCTGAGGTATCATTGTGAAATTCTACTTCAGGAAATTACATGTCTCTGACAGGGCTGGGGCAAGTGCAGGCTTAGTGACCCACAAGGCTATGAATAAACTAAAAATGACAACATGACTATGAGAGACACTGGCATGAAATATAGCCCCCTTTTGTCTGAAACGCAGGGAGCCCTGGCCTTCGAGGGCCTGAAGAAATTCAGAAGGGGGCTTCCAGCACATGCATAAAACTAGAAATAACTACGTAAGTATAACATACCAGCCTGTAGGGCCTGCAAAGCAGGGAGCCCAGGCCCCTGAAGGGGAAGTTAGATTTATTTGGTCAGCAAAGATTAAATTAATTGTAACATTTTCATCTTGGTAGGGGAGAGTGAGTGTGTATCCATTAAACATTCTTATGTTTAAGAATACTTATGATGCTTATTATCTTTCTTAAGCAGGGCTTCAGCTTCCCTGGATCCAGCACTGGCTTCTTACCCAAATTTCCCCTGAAGTGAGACCTGAAGACAGCATTTTTCACATTCTCTCTCTCTCTATTTTGCAATAGTAAACAGCTAGAACACAGAGTTTATGAAATATTCCACAGAAGAGCCCAATGGGTGAAATCAAATGAGATGTTACTCCTCTGCAGTCTGGTTTGGTCTGTGCAGCCCCTACTCACATGTTTTGCAGGTCCAGTCTAGTAACTGGGAAGCCCTCGGTGTGGCTTTTGTGCCCTTATGGGCTGCCCTCACTGGCAGTGCAAGTGAGAACGAGAGCGGAGAGAGGAACAGGAAGTGGTCACTCCTCTGACGCTCTCGGATTTCTGCCAGCGACTCTATGGTGTTGGCTGACCTGGACGCACAGAGGCACTGCAAGCAGCCTAATTGACGGGGAGCAGACACATAGGCACACATTAGCCCACTTTAGCCAACATTCACCCACACGATGGGCTCCACATTCTTCAAAACAATGCCATACGTAGGAGTTGCAGGTTTGGTTGGTGGTGGCCCCATGTCAGGTGGGGGCAAACTTCTGGCAAACACCTAGTAAACTTTCAAGTGCTTGGTGTGGGCTAATGTATTGTCTCATTTGTTTTCACCCAATTACGCACTCCTTGCCTGCACAAGGCTTCTGTTTCTGTTAGTTGGGCATCTAAAAGTGCTGAAATTCAGGGCCAAAAGCTGTATCGTATTTTAATTTTTTAACTGTTAATTTTAAATTATTTTTAATGTGCATTTGGTTTGTGCATGGAGTCCTGTGGATGCCTTGACTTTTGCATTGTTTCTGCCTCTCCCCTTGATACATCCATTTTAACCACTCTCCTAGAGGGTGAGGGCTGAGTGTAACTTTCCTTTCAGAAGTGGGCTGAATGTAACTTCACTCCAGTCTACGTAAAGGGAGGCAAGGATCATCTTCCACTCCCTGTTCTCTGGCCATATTACTTTCCTCTGCACATCTCTCTTCTGGCATCCTTTCAGCTTCCATATCAAGTTCAGACTTCTCATCCACACCTTTTCTACTGCTAACAGTTTCACACCTCCTTACATCTCTTCTTTTGATTCTCCCTTGGTCTCATATCGCTGTATGTGCGGCACCCAAATTACCCACAGAAGTCCCTGTTTTGTGTCTTTAGAGTCTCATTTTCAAGGCTTCTTCTCTCTGAAACCCACTCCCCATCTGTCAGGATCTGGGGGCGGAGGAAGCCCCGGGGGCCCGGTAGGGACCCCGCACCCCAGAAGACCCCCCTAGAAATCCTAAACCCTGCACAAGGGGCGCCCCCCACGATCCTATCCAAGGAAGAGGTAGGGAGCAGCGCAAACACCGATGCGCAGGCAGAGAAATCCCCGCCGGAACCCCGCCGAGACAAGCCGCTTGTCCCGGCGAAGCAGGGGGCGGGGCCAGGAACCACGTTGCGCCGTTCGGCGCGATTGCACGCTCAGAGGGGCGGAGCCAGGGATATTTAGGGGCAGCCGGCACCAGCTTCCGGTGCTGGCGATCAGTATTCTGTGAGGCTGGCCCCGAAGCGTTTGACAGAGACTGGAGACTATTAGAGAGCGATTTGACACAAGAGAGAGAGAGTGCGAGTGTGATAGCGGGAGAGGAAGGAAGGAGTGCGACGTGTGTGAGTGCGGCAGTGAGTACGTGGGTGATTGAAGGCAGGTGTGTTATTTCTGTGTTGTGCACTATCCCCCCCTATCTCCTGGTAACCCTACGTGTTTCCCTGCGGTGGGCAGGGGGTTTTTCCCCGTTCTCCTTTCCCCCGTTCACAGGGGTACTCCCCCTTCCCTTCACTTCTTTTTCCACGGGGTGTGCTCTTCCTAGCACAGTGTGCGTGGACGAGTGCAAGGGGTGCGTACGAGTGGGCAGGGACCTGGTCCCCCTGGGAGCCAGGAGGGGGCCTGCACACTCTGGTACTGATTCCATTCCCGATGATGATACGGCCCTATCTCTAACGAGACACGGTGGGCCACCCAATAACCTGAGGGAACTTCTTTGGCGGAACCAGCGTGTGCACCCCCTCTTCTCAGGAGTCCCTTGCGTGGGTCGAGTGAACTGCTGGGTAGGTCCGTGGGTCCCCTCCCCCACACTCCCCTCTCCGGGGGGCCCTTACACCATCAATCTTTTTTGCCTCAGCGAAAGATAGGGGTGGTGGTGGTGGGGTTTGGGGTAAGAGGGGGGTGTTGGCTGTGGGGAATGGGGAGGTGGTATTGGGTGGGTTTTGTGGGGGGTTGGAGGTGGGTTGGGTTTTTGAGGCGGGTTGTTTGTATTATAATGTTTCTATCTTTTATATGTTTTTATGTTTATATTTTATTTTGTAAGCCACCCTGAGTCCTTTCAGGGGAAGGATGGGAAAAATAAATAAATAAATAAATAAATAAAAATGAAATAAGCAAGCAAGCCTGTAGGGAATACAAAGTAGCTGCCAGACAGGGTCAATACAAGGAGGGAAGTCAGAAATAGGAATATAAATAAAACAAAAAAAGACGCCAAGACTCTGAAACACACAGAAACTCTGATGTGGACATCATGGAGAGCTGCAAGACAGAAATTTCAACAAAAGCAGGAGGACAAAGTCTGGATGTAAAAAAGGAAAATGTGGAATCAGCCATGGGGGGAATGTCCTTAAAGAAAAAACGGGCAGATCACTCACTTATAGATAAGGAGCGAGATCCAGCTAAGGCACAATGCCAAAGGCGGGGGCCAGCAAGAGGGGGGATCGGGTGAACACTGGTGACCGCAGACCAGATAAGCAGGGAAACCCCTGTGTGGAAAAACCCAGAATGTATTACTCTGTTGTAAGCCGCCTCGAGTCCTTTGGGAGAGAGGCGGGGTATAAATAAAAGTGATGATGATGATGATGATGATGATGATGAAATGTGCCGGCGTGCCAGCAGCGTGAAAAATGAAGCGGCAGAGGCCCCACCCCTCAGCAATGGAGACACGCCCCCCTATGCCAGCGGCCAGGACAGGGCATGCGCAGAAACGCAGATCTAACAGGGCCGGTGGATGCACAACACTGAAAACGGTGCAGCAAAGCCGGTGAAGGAAACGCACCATCCAGCTGCAACAAAATAAATGGGACAGAAGCAGCACCAGCATGAAGTTCCTACTGCTCCGATCAGATAAAATGTGATGCACAGAGCAAAGACAAACAAAGTACCAACATGACCACAGTGCAACACTAACACAAAGGGGCACACAGGAGCAGACCATGTCATAGTTAGCCAGGTATACCCGTGACCATGCAACACAAAACTAGAATGCATGTAGGAAAAATGAACTTTATTTGAAACAACAAAAAGGCCCAACAGTCGCAAGGTTAGGCAACAGGGAAAAGATGTGTTAAACAACAACAAATGCACACATTTGTGATCAGGGCAGGAATGAAGGGAGGAGAAGGAAAGCAGCAGAGGGACAGTCGCACGGCGGTGTGATGTCATGGCACAGGGCGTCCAATGGAATGGGCTTGGTTAGTAGCCCTAGACTACATAACCCTCGTGAAGTAGCAGCCACTTGCCATTCTGCGCCACACCTTGGTCTCCAATTTAGTCAGTCGATGTCCAATACCCTCAATGGAGCGCTGCACTCTGTCACCTCCGTAGCAGGAGAAGATGCAGAGGATCACAATACAGCATGAAGCGACGCCAGTAGCAGATACACATGAAGCAGCAACACAGGACAGAATCAGGGCAAACAAACATACTGTCGCACACACAGCAACAAAGGTGACCAATAAAATCACAAAGGGCGATGAAGACCTAACTTTGCAAACCAACACTGTTGCCATACAGCATGCACTAATCCATGCATGCATAGAAATCAGGCAGTCAACGTACAACAGCGCACATAAGGGGGTGGGGGATATACACAGTCATGCCCGCGAGTGCATGCCAATAAATGGCATCATGTCGGTCGACACCATGCTCCCAAAACACGCATCACAACACAAAACCTGTTGCAGCAGAAAGTTATGAATACATTGAGATGTACCTACCCTGCTCCTTTATTTCCATCAGTAAGCCTGCAGTCTTGGCATATTCGCCCACAATGGCGGTCCCATCACCACTAATGCCAGCTGAAACTGCCCCAGATGCCATTTCAGGTTCAGGCTCACTCACTGTGATAGCAGGTGTTGTGCCACTATCAACCAGCATAGCACTGTCAGCTGTGAGTACTCGGTCCTCTGCAAGCACGCAGCTAGCACTGACATCCCCTACCAATACATGTTCATTAACATCAGATTCCGGTTCCTTCCTGGTGTGGGCTAGCGTCTTGTTTATAAACACGCATTAACACATGTTACATAAGCCACCTGACTGCTTGTAGGAGCTTCAGGATATATTGGGTAACAGCCTTGTAAAGTGATAGTATCCCACAGGTACTGCTGTCCCAAAATGGGTCTGCATGTAGCCAATGTAATGTGTAAAACTGGATCTTGGATCTGCTATGAGACCAGCAGGGAGGGGGCTGTCCTGCTCCCCAGTCCCCACCTATCAGCTGGCACTTTTTGAAGGACTCACACCCTCCTGTATATAGATACATATAAAATGCACACATAAACATTAGTATTAATGGCCAGGAAAAATTCTAATTGTCAGTTCACCGAGGGGAGAAAAATAATAATGATCCACGAGTAAACTAGCTTTCATTCCCCCCAGCCCCCCCATTATCATCCACCTCATAGTAAAGGTAGGAGACTAGGTACCTGAATTTGTAGTTTTTAAGGAGGCTGCTTTGCAAGGTATATGCACACATACTTTAGAGCTATAAAGTGCCCATGTTACTTTTGAAAGTAATACCCACATATAATAATTCCAGTGTTGCAAATGGCAACATTGTCATTGTTTCCTACTGTAAGATCACTGTCAGCCAGGACTCTTTAGCTGATTACATAATTCTATAATCTACTGCAGAAATACCAACTGTACTGGCTTCCCTGTACTGGAGCTTTGCCTATTTCTGCTGGTAATCCGGAAGCATACTATAGACTGGATGTGAAGTGCCAGGTCACTTAGGGACCGCTTGTTCTTCCTTTTGTTGGAGGGCAATCAACCTAGCAAAGCAGCACTGATTTACCTCAATTCAAAGTGCAGCCCTTTACCTGCATTAAAATACAGGCAACCAACCAATATTCTGGAATAGAGTCCACCCTCCAATATCTCCTTCCTAAATAACCTAGCAGGCAGCATGGTACTCGGGAGTTTTAAAAAAAAAAATGCTATGGACTTAATCCTGTGGAATGCTGAGTACCTGAAAGTCAATTGAGATTGAGGGCATTTAGTACCTTACAGGAAAGAGCCTTAAATTTGCAAAGTGCTGTAAGAATTTGGTGGTTAAAATTCTACATTTATTTTATTTTATTTTGACATATTTCTAACCCGCTCCTTCCTGCTATTAGCAGGTTGCAGTGGCTCACAATGTGGGTGCATCTTGGCAGGACCAGACCTGGCCAGCCCAATAAAAAAATGGAAGTGTGATTTAATTCTGCCTGGACTGCCCAGCACTCATGCAGCCACACTTCTAGACTTCCAGGCTGTTATTGCTGCAGCAGCTGTAGGCCCCAGCTCCTTCAGTCCCACGCAAGGGGGAGGGGGTGCTGGGGGAAAACATTGTATTACTGTCTTGCTGCACAAACTGGGCATTGCCCAGGGGCAACACAAGAATAATAAGTTTGGAGGAGCAAAGACTATTGCTGGGGGAGATTTTGCTGCACATAATATTTATTTATTTGTTAGGGATGGGCGAACGCGGTTCGGCAGTTCGAACCGAACTCGACCAGTTGGGTCGACCGAACCAAACTTCTGAACTGAACTTGATTTTCGAACCGAACCGAATTTCCGAACTCGGCTCTGTTTGCCCATCCCTAAAATATTATATTCCATTTAGTTCGATGGGGTTTGAATTTCCAAACTTTGTTTGGAAGTTCGGACCAAACTTGAATAGTTCAGTCGACCGAACCGAACTGAATTTCCGAACTCGGTTCTCTTCACCCATCCCTATTATTTGTTTCTATTTAGTAGCTCCCCCTCATGCCTATGGCATCTTGGAGCGGCACACAACATAAAAACACTAATAAAACAACAATAAAACAAATAAAAATATTTTAAAACCCATCTAAAAAAAATAATTTAAAAAATGAAGCTATTCTACTTCACGGGTGGGTGGGAAAGCAGAAGAGGTAGTAAGGAATATATGTGGAGGCGCACACACTACCTCTTGCTACCCTTGGCACCATTCCTGGCACCTCCTGGCAGTTGCTCTGAGGAGGTCAGCTGATGGGCCTAAGGTGACATGGGGCTGTCTTGTAGGAGCAACCTCAGCCACAGCTGACATGCTGACTAACCCCAGGCCCCAGCCTAGCAGCATCACTCTCTCTTTAGGCAGTGACCACCCCAGTCCTCCCCTATACCCCAAAGATGTGGTGAGAGTGTGCCCAGCCTGAAGACAAGAGCCAGGGAAGGCTTATGTGGGCGGGCTCACTTGTCAGCTTCTGAGAGGGAGAGGTGGGGGTGGGAAATTTTATTTTGTCCATGGTGGCAAAATAGGTAAGGTTGGCCTTTACAGGACACAGGGGCTGATTCATCTATCACTAAAATGTAGTCACCTCACCTAAACACCTCAACAGATCCTTCTCACCAGAAAGCTTATTAGCTGCACCCATCTGGGAGAACATATTGTACCTTTCTGTGTTGCAGGAGATGACTCCCTGGGAGAACATATTGTACCTTTCCGTGTTGCAGGAGGTAACTCCCCTTGCATGTCAGTGTTAGGGCCGGATAATGAGCAGTAGGGATGAGAATTTTGGTTTTGGATAGAACCGAAACAGGTAAACCAAAATTCTGGTTCATTTTCGGTTTTGGCATTTCAGGGTTTTTGCATTGATTTTTTTACTGTTCTGTTGTCTTTGACTTCAATGGGAGAAAATTCTTTTGAAGTCAATGAGAAAAACTGGAAAAACAAAATCAGTGCAAAAACCCCAAATCAACTGAAACTGAAATGAGATCTGAAAATCATGGAGAACTGAAACAAAAACAAAAACCCTTCCCGAGTCCCATCCCTATTGAGCAGCCTTCAGGATTAGGACCAGGACCAAGCACATCAGGATCAGGAGCAGTTCAGGCAGCATCAAGGTCAGAATACAGGTGGGAGGTCAATACCAGGGATACATCTAAGAGAGTGTAACAGGCAGGGGGCAATCAAGAGGACAGTGTCAAAATACAAAGGCAGGGTCATAGCTTGGAGGTCAGTCTAGAGAGAAGAGGGACTCAGATGGGGTAGGTGAGACTGGGAGGCAGATGACGCTAGGAGAAGGGCTGGATAGCAAGAGAGGTTGGAAAAAAGTCCAGGAGAAGGTCTTAGGAAGTGGAACTTGAAACTGGGAGCTAGAGAACAACAGCCAGAGGAGAGTTGTTGCACAAGAAAACATGCTCAGTTATATATTTCCAGATTCTAAGTACTGGTAACTGTAAAGGAGTCATGCCCCAGCCTGACCATTAGTCCTTTCTGGACCAATGCACTCCTCCCTGGCAAGCCTAACGTACTTTGGGGAATCTAGTTTGAAAGTCCCACAACACCAAATAGTCTGTTTCTTAATTCCAGAGTCTGATTCCGATCCTGGGGTAAGTATGTTGTGCGCCTCTGGCACCTTTAAATCTGGCCTTCACCAATGGTATACTAAAGCCTATTGCCCTCATGCTGTTGTCCATAAAATCTTATCCAAAAAGCACCCCCTGGACTAATATAAGAGTAGCTCCCATCTGCGAGTCCTCGGCTGTCTATAACCCTCCTCCCAGATCCTGACACCTCTGTAGCCTGAAGAAAAATCATGTTACTCCTGATAGGAGGCATATTGTTGCATACGCAGTACTGAAAAATGTAATATAAGATGTTGCCATCACAAACCTCAATTGATATTCGTTCTCTAGCAGCATATTAATAATGAAGGCAAGGAGATTAACTTTACTATGCTCTCTTTGAAATAAGGGGATATCTCTGGAATATGTCTCTCACAGTTTACGTATACTGTTAACCACTGAGAATTTTAGACTAGACAGAACTTGAAAATAAAAGCCCTCCATAAATTTGGATCTTGTTTGGCCAGAAAACAAGTGAGTTTCATTTCACATCAAGTTTTAAAGTCCAAGGTCTTGAAACTTGATTGAGAAGAGAGCTTAAGCTGTGTCACGGGTTTCCCCACTCCTTTACTGCCTGTGTGCGTGCTGTGGAATTAAAGAGCTGACAGAACACTGAGCTGAAGAACGATAATACTGATTAGAAGGTGAGATGATTTAGTGTACATTAATTATTTATTATTTATTATTATTATTAGCAAGCATTTATATATTTTATTTTATTTTATTTATTTCATTAAATTTGTTAGTCACCCCCTCATGCCTATGGCATCTTGGGGCGGCTTACAGTATTATAAAACCCAATAATAACAATAAAATCAACAACGTTAAACCGAACCCACAACAGTTTAAAAACATCACTAAAACCCCCACCCCCCACTCCACCCTCCCCTACGAAGGCCTGGGCGAACAGCCAAGTCTTACAAACACGTCGGAAGGCCAACAGGCCCGGGGCCAGGCGAGCCTCCTCCGGGAGGGAATTCCATAAATGCAGCCCGGCCACCGAGAACGCCCTCTCCATTGTGGCCCCCCCATCTTACATGGGGGACCTCCAGAAAGGTGCCCCCGGTGGACCGAAGGGATCACTCTGAAGCACGGAGGGCGAGGCGGTCCCCGAGATATGAGGGGCCCAGACTGTGCAGGGCTTTATAGATCAATACTAACACCTTGCATCTGGCTCGGTACGCTATAGGCAGCCACTGCAGAGCATGGAGCACCGGGGTTATGTGCTCACGCTGCCCCGGTCCCCATAAGGAGATGGACCGCTGCATTCTGCACTAGCTGCAGCCTCCGAATCAGAAACAAGGGAAGCCCAACATAGAGCGTGTTGCAGTAGTCTGGCCTCGAGGTGATGAAGGCATGGATGAGAGTGGCCAGGTCGGGCCTGGAGAGGTAAGGTCGAAACCTCCGTACCAGATACAGCTGGCGAAAGACGGCTTTAGCCACCGCCTCCACCTGCCGATCCAGACGGAGGCCCGAATCCAAAACCACCCCCAGACTCTGAACCTGAAGAGCAACAGGCAGACGAACCCCCAATCAGGGGAGCCAGCACCTCCCTTGCTCTTCCCACCACCATCACCTCTGTCTTATCGGGATTGAGCTTCAGTCTGCTCTGCCGCATCCAATCCGCCACGGCCTCCAAACATTGAGAAAGCAACGAGACAGCAAGACTTGGGTCAATTGAAAACAAGAGGTACAGCTGAGTATCATCGGCATATTGGTGACATCGCACCCCGAACCCTCTCACGATCTCCCCCAGGGGCTGCATA
>QEPC01011654.1:1228841-1244451 GCA_003113815.1 Sphenodon punctatus
TTTCTCCATCAGTGGTAGTGCCACAGCAGGATAAAAAAATCCTGTTCACATATTTAAAACATACAAAACCTCAGGGCCACATCAAAATAGCTGCATGCTATTAAAAATACCTGATCACACAAGCATGTTCACGTTTAGTAACAACAGCACAAATGTCAAAGATTTCCTGACTTAGTTTAAGAGAGAGGTAATACCAGACAGACTTAAAAGGGACAAGCGCAACTGTCTTGGGGGCAACTGTCTATTCGGTGCACTCATTTGAGTAGGGAGATGGGCAAGGGAACATTTTCCTGATCCCCTTCCTGCAGATCCACTTGAGGTGGTATGTTCACAGGAAGAACCATGGGGGAATGACTGACAGGAGGGGAAGTGTGCCTAATCCAGGCACTGTTCACTGGTGTGGTCGCAGCGTGGAGCAGGTTTGGGTACTTTCCCTCCGGGGTGGAGTGCAGGGATATCAGGGTCAGTGTTCCAGTGTTCCCCATACGTGGGCAAGAACAGTCAATGGGGGTTGGGAAATGGCACCTGGACAAGGGGTGTCAATGTTTGTGGTCATGGTACCAATGTGCTCCAGCAGGGAGGTTTGGACCTGAACGGACTAGGACGACCTGTTCTGCGTTTGTGCCCACGTCATTGCTCACCCACTCAGGCACACTTTCAGACCACTCAAAATGCTGCCAGTTCTGATTCTCTTGCCGGTGGTCCAGGTGAACCTCGGCAGCTGCAGCCTTGTGCTCTACTGTGTTCTACCACAGCAGCTGCCTATGGCCACTTGGCTTGCCCTGTATAGCATTGCAGTTCTCTTCTGCCCACTGCATCGTCTCCGTGAGCAGCTCCCAGGCCAAACCCTCCCTGCATTTCTGATTGTGGATCCACAAGTCCTGGTTCCCCATGGCACTTGTGTAGGGACATTTCATGCATGCCTGTTGTAATGGACTTGCATCAAGGCAACAAGCAAATCCATTTGTTCATTCCCCTCCCCCCATCTTCATAGTCTGATTTTTTTTTCACTAGCCTCCCCATCTGCCCAATTATTTAGTCAGGAATCCACTAAAGGAGAGGGGAAGTGAGTACCTGGCCTCTGCAGCTGCTGGGGCAGTTGCTGCGATAGCCTGATCCCAGCAAGGTTTGGCTCTCTTCCCATAATCACTGTAAGAGAACATACAGAAATCAACTACTGCCATTTGAGTCATGTTGCCCCACCCACCACCATCATTGGTACATTATCTTGCCCCACCCCCAATGCCATGCTGCCATGTTTCCATTCTCCCCAAGATGGAACCCCATGTTGCCCTCCTCACCACCACCCTCTTTGGCCACCAAGTTGCTTTCCTCCTCCCCACCTGCCATGTTGCCACCCCCCAACTCCCATGCCTACTGATCATGTCCTCTGGGTCTGTGTTCCAGTAATTTTACAGCTCTTCTCCCATGATCTCACAGCCAAATTTCCCAACAATGGGAAAGATAAAGATAACTCACATTATCTTTCCCAACAATGGGAAAGATAATGAAATAATAAACAGAAGCATTTATCATGCAGCTGTACAAACACAACCATTCCCACCGCCCAGGTGCATTAACTTGCTGTTCTCCTCTGCCTCTACAGCTTCCTCTACAAAGGTGGCATTTGGCTCTGCCATGTTCTTGATCAGAACCTCATGTGGCTCCTTGAAGAAGGGCTGGCTCTCAAGATGAAGGAGGTCATCAGTGAGAGTCACAGTGTCTGCGTCCACATCAACCCGAGCTGGCTCCAACGCAGTGACAGGCAGGGCGGGATGTCATCTGGCAGTCACGTCTTCTGGGGTGGGGAATGCGGTTGCAGTGGGAGGGGTTGGAGCTGGAGCAGCCAAGCCAAGTGTGGGTAATAGGGGAGCTGTATTCATCTGCTTCTGGCCCCTGGCAAAGGGGCAGCCAGTCACACAGGTGGGATGCCATGCTATGAGTGGGGGCTGCGTGTCTGGTGGGTAGTGGCCACATGGTCAGTGGGGGCGAACAATAAACAGGTGGGTGGATACCCACTGAATGTGGGCTATTGTCTTGTTTGTTAACACCCATTAACTTCTGGACTGTGACTCTTGAGTCTCAGCCAGCACCATGACTGTGGCTCAGGATGTGCCGCTATGCCTGTAACACATGACCTGAGATCGCCAGCCTGTAGGCCCCAGGGCTGCTTTCTATCATATCCCCCCATTGGGTGGGGGTGGAGCACTGTGGGTATTAAGGTTACCATACCTCCCCTTTAAAAGAGGATGATTGTGAAAAATACATGTTGCAGGGCTGTACTGGAACCAAAGCAGCTCTGCACCATGTATTTTTTGTATAAGCATCCTCTTTTAAAGGGTAGGTATGGGTAACCCTGACTATGGGACTAAAACAACTGAAGCCTGCAGCCACAGGAGCAATACAGCTGGGGAATGTACCTCAAGTAAAGTG
Organism: Sphenodon punctatus; assembly: GCA_003113815.1. NCBI lineage: Eukaryota > Metazoa > Chordata > Lepidosauria > Sphenodontia > Sphenodontidae > Sphenodon > Sphenodon punctatus. Next base: position 1,231,275 of record QEPC01011654.1, read on the forward strand.
GGTCAGCCTGTAGACCTTTCAGCGTCTTGTCCCCCCGGCCCCATTGTCTTCTGACAGACTGAAAACCTAGTCTATCTGCCCAAGCTGCACTCTGGATTCACTTATCTGTGGAAACTTAGTGTACATTCATAACAAGCAAACACAGGAAATGTTCTTTAACATGTTGTCTGGCACCATAAATGTTTTTTAAGGGCATTTTTTTCTGTCAGCAGGGCGCTCATGCCCACCCCTGAAACAATGTTGATTCATTTTACTTATTCCTTTGGCCTTTACAGAAATAGCATTTGTGTGAAACTGTCTCCAATAGTATCTTTGCTTTGAAATGAACTGGATTTGCAAGCTAAAAGGAAACTGTGAAATTTCTTCCAGCTTTCATTAAACCTCTGTAACTTTAAATGTAACCTTTTAATTGACTTTGGATTCTACTTCACCTTCAAAATTGTAAAAATGCTCAGGTTGTTATATCAAAAACTGCAAGACCGGTGTGCTAGTACATGTCACATTAGCCATCTCTTCCCAAGCCAGGGACGCTGCTGACAGACTGGGTTTGCTCTGCTGACAGTGTTCCTGGCAGGGAAGAACTTGGGGCTGATGCCAGCAGAGCTGTGTATGTGCCCATGCCATTTGCGGATCATGGGAACTCCTGCGATCACATGGAGAATGTATAGGAACACCCTGGAAAATCAGCTTTGTAATGAATGGGACACAGGCTACAGACTTCACTATAGGAAGAAACCAGTTGCTTTAAAAGCCCCAAAGCTCTCTCTGCAACAGAGCATGTGGTGCTGAGCTGCAGGTGAAAGTACCTTTGCTCCAGGGTGCAAGCAACACTGTAGGTCTTCAGGAGTCATGGCTTCAGAGGGTAGATGGGGTCCCCGAGCACCTTCTCAATGCATGTTTCAGTGGAGGGTCTAAAGTCTCCAGTGTACATGTGACCAAAGAAGGGGGACTGATGGAAAATGCAGGTGTTATGTTTCTTCCTGGACCATGCAGCCATCACATCCATGAAATGGGCACAGTGGTCCACTACGGTCTGAAGAACCATGGAGAAAAACCCCTTCCAGTTCAGGTAGTTGTCCTTGCTATTTGGGCAGATGAAGGTAATATGACTCCCATCAATCGCCCCTTTACAGTTCAGGAACCCCTGCCACCAAAAGTCCTCCATTTATTATCTCTGCTGGGTCAGCCAAAGACACCACGTGGTCCAGCAGCACTGTCCATGATTGCCATTCAAACCTCTACTAGTATGGTGCCCACCATGGAGGTTCTAATGCCAAATTTTCTGGGCAACAGAGTGGCGAGAATCAGGAGTGGTGAGTTTCCAGAAGGCGATGGCAGCACACTTCCCAATGGGGATGGGCGACTGCATCACCGTGTTCTGTTTCTCCAGTTGAGACCTGAGGATCTTGGCTATTTATAAGATGAGGCAACTGTACATCCTGAAGTTGGAGATCTACACAGTCTCTCTCCAGGAGTCCAGCACTTTCTCCCACCAGTCAGTGCTTCTTTCCTTCACCCAGACAATCCTCTTGGTGGGAACAGACCTGCACATGGTGTACATGACCGTAGCAGTATCTGCCGATAAGTACCTCTCAGCGAGCATCAGTTACTTACCCTTGTGAGTGTTCAGTCTTCCCCAGTGTGGTCTGTTGATGCCAGAGGTAGGCAAGTACACCGCACAGAAGCAGGACCTGCCTCTCTGGTGTGATGTGCCCCACTATCCTGGACACCAAGCGAGAGTCTTTCTCATCCATGACAACACATCAAGCCAATGACAGCAGTAGGCTTGAATCTGTTGAATCAGTCACAGGTTTTGTTCAGCACTGGAAAGGGAGGCCTGGAATGCAATAATGAGCACAAGGAAGTTCTCTGCATGCATCTCCATGGCTTCAGTGCTGATTCAGTGCTAAAGTCTGTGAACTCTGCAGATCACACACCAAATTTTTTGAACATCTTCAAGAGATGAGATGATGCCTAGCGCAGATTGGCTGTGAGCTGCATGTGAGCTGCTATTGGTCCTGTGTCAATACAGACTGGCTAGTGGGTGAAAACATTTTCCCAAGCTTATGCTGTGTGTGTGTGTTGCTGCACCTGCACTGCCAATCCAGGTGTCTATTTAACTGCATAGACATCCCTGTCACAAGCACACCAGTGCACACACCAACTCATCTAAAAACGTTACAGATGTTAGCACAATAGAAGCCGGCAATTTTTAAACTGGGATGGTGGGACAACTACATGTTAAGAACTTGAGGGTGGATGGGGGGGATCCTCAAGGCACGGAGGGTCACTGTTCTTGGGATGTATGTCGTAGCAGAGCAGGGGCACTATTGGCCATTGGTTAAAAGTTAGTCATGTCATCTTTGAAAAGTAACAGTTTTTGATTGCAATATGCATGAGGGGTCATCATAACGTCAGAGAAAGTTATTGCTGCTGGTTATTTTCCCAGGACAAGAGAATGGCTTTCTTCTGTGGGTGCTGTGGCAGGCTAAGCTTTCCAGACCAGAGATGTTGCGGAGTGAGGGATACAATGGCCTTTGCTGACATTTGGGTGAGGCCTGATGTACAGAGAGAACTGTCAGACCCATCCTCTGAGACAGTCGATATGCTCAGAAGGTGGCAAATACACACAATGGGGTTCTATATATGCATGATGTGTAGTGCAGACACCACGGAACCTGCTGCAGTTCTAAGTTCAGCAGCATGGAAGAGTGGGAGCCCTGGACAAGATGATAGAGTGGGATGCGAATGNCAAACACAGGGGCTGCTCCAGGGCTCAGGGAACAAGGCGGTCCCACAGGTAGGCAGGGCCCAAGCTGTTTAGGGCTTTATAGGTCAAAACACCACACAAACAAGGGAAGGAAAATAGCACAAAAACAATCAAGAACCAAACAGGATAATTGGCTACTAGGGAAAATATGTGTAGTTCCTATGATGAAATAATTACCAATACGATTATATAATTTCAAAAATAAGTGTATATAAAAAGGAGCGACAAATCACATAAAATAAACAGTATGCAACTCAAATATCACCCTACGTGTTTCGGGCAACAATGCCCTTCCTCAGTGGTATATAGTAAAATCCACTTGCATGTAGAATAATATTCTAAAAGAGTCAAAATATACTCTGTTGTATGCAGAATAATGTTCTTAGGGAGTCACAATACACTCTGCTCCATCATAAGCCCAAAGGCCTTCTCTAACACCCTGTTCAATCCCTAATTTCTAATGTGCTCACGGCGACCCATCCCCATAAGGAGATGGGCCACCACATTCTGCACCAGCTGCAGCTTCCAGACCATCACCATGGGTAGTCCTACGTAGAGCGCATTACAATAGTCCCATCCTGAGGTAATGAAAACATGGATGATAGTAGTCAGGTCAGAGTCTGAGATATATGGCAGAAGCTGCCACACCAGATGTAGTTGGCGGAACGTGCTCCTTGCCACAGCATCCACCTGGACATCCAGGTGGAGCTGGGTATCGAGGAACACTCCCAGACTGCAAACCTGGGAAACCAATGGAGGACAAACCCCATCAATAACAGGGGACATCACACCCATTGCCTTACCCACTAGTGTCACCTCCGTCTTTTCGGGATTTAGCTTCAATCGGCTTGCCCTCATATGGTCTCCCACAGCCACCAAGCATCGGGTAAGCACCGAGACTGCGGGGTCTGGGTCAGATGAAAATGAGAGGTAGAGCTGGGTGTCATCAGCATATTAATCACACCGAACATCAAACCTTCTTACGACCTCACCCAGCGGCTACATGTACACATTGATCAGGAGAGGGGACAAAATAGAACCTTGCGGGACCCCACACGGGCGGTCCTGAGGAGATGAAGAACAATCCCCCAGCACCACCTGCTGAGTTTTTCCGGCCAGAAATGAGCAGAACCAGTCAAGGACAACTTCACCCACTCTGGCCTGGTCCTGCAGGCGAGTCACCAACATCTTGTGGTCAATGGTATCAAAAGCAGCCGACAGATCTAATTCTCGGCGGAGGTTATCGACCAAAGCCACAAGTGCAATCTCGGTACCAAAGCACGGATGAAAGCTGGACTTTGAGGGATCCAGGAAACTGATGTCAGTCAGAAGCTCCTACAACTGCTGAGTCACAACCTGTTCAATAATCTTCCCTAAAAAGGGAAGATTAGAGACAGGCAAATAACTGGCGATGGTCAAGAAATGGTTTCTTGAGCAGAGGCTGCACCACCGCCTCCTTGAGGCAGCTTGGCACTCTGCCCTCCAGAAGGGAGGCAATTACCACCCACGCCAGCAATGGCTCTAATGTATCCCGGATGGCCTTAACCAGCCAGGACGGGCATGGATCCAGTTCACAAAAAGTGGCTCTGACAACCCTCTTCCACATCAGAGCGCGTCACCCACTGAAACTGATCCCATGAAACCAGACAAGGTGGGGCTTGAACAGCCTGTAGTTCTCCCATTGCATAAGGCGTGGTGTCGAAGTCGCGGTGAATCCAGGTGATTTTATATGCGAAATAGTCAACAAACGAGACACAACGGGCATCCAATGGTTCAGGTTCCAGGTGGAGGGAGGCCAGACTGATCAGCCCCCTCACCACCCAGAAAAGCTCCAGTGGACGAGACTTTGCAGATGCTATAAGGGTAGTAAAGAATTCCTTCTTTGCTGCCTGCATAGTCATGGCATAAGCTCGTAAACTGGTTTTATGTCACAATCGNTCTCTGTAACTTTAAATGTAACCTTTTAATTGACTTTGGATTCTACTTCACCTTCAAAATTGTAAAAATGCTCAGGTTGTTATATCAAAAACTGCAAGACCGGTGTGTTAGTACATGTCACATTAGCCATCTCTTCCCAAGCCAGGGACGCTGCTGACAGACTGGGTTTGCTCTGCTGACAGTGTTCCTGGCAGGGAAGAACTTGGGGCTGATGCCAGCAGAGCTGTGTATGTGCCCATGCCATTTGCGGATCATGGGAACTCCTGCGATCACATGGAGAATGTATAGGAACACCCTGGAAAATCAGCTTTGTAATGAATGGGACACAGGCTACAGACTTCACTATAGGAAGAAACCAGTTGCTTTAAAAGCCCCAAAGCTCTCTCTGCAACAGAGCATGTGGTGCTGAGCTGCAGGTGAAAGTACCTTTGCTCCAGGGTGCAAGCAACACTGTAGGTCTTCAGGAGTCATGGCTTCAGAGGGTAGATGGGGTCCCCGAGCACCTTCTCAATGCATGTTTCAGTGGAGGGTCTAAAGTCTCCAGTGTACATGTGACCAAAGAAGGGGGACTGATGGAAAATGCAGGTGTTATGTTTCTTCCTGGACCATGCAGCCATCACATCCATGAAATGGGCACAGTGGTCCACTACGGTCTGAAGAACCATGGAGAAAAACCCCTTCCAGTTCAGGTAGTTGTCCTTGCTATTTGGGCAGATGATGGTAATATGACTCCCATCAATCGCCCCTTTACAGTTCAGGAACCCCTGCCACCAAAAGTCCTCCATTTATTATCTCTTCTGGGTCAGCCAAAGACACCACGTGGTCCAGCAGCACTGTCCATGATTGCCATTCAAACCTCTACTAGTATGGTGCCCACCATGGAGGTTCTAATGCCAAATTTTCTGGGCAACAGAGTGGCGAGAATCAGGAGTGGTGAGTTTCCAGAAGGCGATGGCAGCACACTTCCCAATGGGGATGGGCGACTGCATCACCGTGTTCTGTTTCTCCAGTTGAGACCTGAGGATCTTGGCTATTTATAAGATGAGGCAACTGTACATCCTGAAGTTGGAGATCTACACAGTCTCTCTCCAGGAGTCCAGCACTTTCTCCCACCAGTCAGTGCTTCTTTCCTTCACCCAGACAATCCTCTTGGTGGGAACAGACCTGCACATGGTGTACATGACCGTAGTAGTATCTGCCGATAAGTACCTCTCAGCGAGCATCAGTTACTTACCCTTGTGAGTGTTCAGTCTTCCCCAGTGTGGTCTGTTGATGCCAGAGGTAGGCAAGTACACCGCACAGAAGCAGGACCTGACTCTCTGGTGTGATGTGCCCCACTATCCTGGACACCAAGCGAGAGTCTTTCTCATCCATGACAACACATCAAGCCAATTACAGCAGTAGGCTTGAATCTGTTGAATCAGTCACAGGTTTTGTTCAGCACTGGAAAGGGAGGCCTGGAATGCAATAATGAGCACAAGGAAGTTCTCTGCATGCATCTCCATGGCTTCAGTGCTGATTCAGTGCTAAAGTCTGTGAACTCTGCAGATCACACACCAAATTTTTTGAACATCTTCAAGAGATGAGATGATGCCTAGCGCAGATTGGCTGTGAGCTGCATGTGAGCTGCTATTGGTCCTGTGTCAATACAGACTGGCTAGTGGGTGAAAACATTTTCCCAAGCTTATGCTGTGTGTGTGTGTTGCTGCACCTGCACTGCCAATCCAGGTGTCTATTTAACTGCATAGACATCCCTGTCACAAGCACACCAGTGCACACACCAACTCATCTAAAAACGTTACAGATGTTAGCACAATAGAAGCCGGCAATTTTTAAACTGGGATGGTGGGACAACTACATGTTAAGAACTTGAGGGTGGATGGGGGGGATCCTCAAGGCACGGAGGGTCACTGTTCTTGGGATGTATGTCGTAGCAGAGCAGGGGCACTATTGGCCATTGGTTAAAAGTTAGTCATGTCATCTTTGAAAAGTAACAGTTTTTGATTGCAATATGCATGAGGGGTCATCATAACGTCAGAGAAAGTTATTGCTGCTGGTTATTTTCCCAGGACAAGAGAATGGCTTTCTTCTGTGGGTGCTGTGGCAGGCTAAGCTTTCCAGACCAGAGATGTTGCGGAGTGAGGGATACAATGGCCTTTGCTGACATTTGGGTGAGGCCTGATGTACAGAGAGAACTGTCAGACCCATCCTCTGAGACAGTCGATATGCTCAGAAGGTGGCAAATACACACAATGGGGTTCTATATATGCATGATGTGTAGTGCAGACACCACGGAACCTGCTGCAGTTCTAAGTTCAGCAGCNTGTTCACAGGAAGAACCATGGGGGAATGACTGACAGGAGGGGAAGTGTGCCTAATCCAGGCACTGTTCACTGGTGTGGTCGCAGCGTGGAGCAGGTTTGGGTACTTTCCCTCCGGGGTGGAGTGCAGGGATATCAGGGTCAGTGTTCCAGTGTTCCCCATACGTGGGCAAGAACAGCCAATGGGGGTTGGGAAATGGCACCTGGACAAGGGGTGTCAATGTTTGTGGTCATGGTACCAATGTGCTCCAGCAGGGAGGTTTGGACCTGAACGGACTAGGACGACCTGTTCTGCGTTTGTGCCCACGGCATTGCTCACCCACTCAGGCACACTTTCAGACCACTCAAAATGCTGCCAGTTCTGATTCTCTTGCCGGTGGTCCAGGTGAACCTCGGCAGCTGCAGCCTTGTGCTCTACTGTGTTCTACCACAGCAGCTGCCTATGGCCACTGGGCTTGCCCTGTATAGCATTGCAGTTCTCTTCTGCCCACTGCATCGTCTCCGTGAGCAGCTCCCAGGCCAAACCCTCCCTGCATTTCTGATTGTGGATCCACAAGTCCTGGTTCCCCATGGCACTTGTGTAGGGACATTTCATGCATGCCTGTTGTAATGGACTTGCATCAAGGCAACAAGCAAATCCATTTGTTCATTCCCCTCCCCCCATCTTCATAGTCTGATTTTTTTTTCACTAGCCTCCCCATCTGCCCAATTATTTAGTCAGGAATCCACTAAAGGAGAGGGGAAGTGAGTACCTGGCCTCTGCAGCTGCTGGGGCAGTTGCTGCGATAGCCGGATCCCAGCAAGGTTTGGCTCTCTTCCCATAATCACTGTAAGAGAACATACAGAAATCAACTACTGCCATTTGAGTCATGTTGCCCCACCCACCACCATCATTGGTACATTATCTTGCCCCACCCCCAATGCCATGCTGCCATGTTTCCATTCTCCCCAAGATGGAACCCCATGTTGCCCTCCTCACCACCACCCTCTTTGGCCACCAAGTTGCTTTCCTCCTCCCCACCTGCCATGTTGCCACCCCCCAACTCCCATGCCTACTGATCATGTCCTCTGGGTCTGTGTTCCAGTAATTTTACAGCTCTTCTCCCATGATCTCACAGCCAAATTTCCCAACAATGGGAAAGATAAAGATAACTCACATTATCTTTCCCAACAATGGGAAAGATAATGAAATAATAAACAGAAGCATTTATCATGCAGCTGTACAAACACAACCATTCCCACCGCCCAGGTGCATTAACTTGCTGTTCTCCTCTGCCTCTACAGCTTCCTCTACAAAGGTGGCATTTGGCTCTGCCATGTTCTTGATCAGAACCTCATGTGGCTCCTTGAAGAAGGGCTGGCTCTCAAGATGAAGGAGGTCATCAGTGAGAGTCACAGTGTCTGCGTCCACATCAACCCGAGCTGGCTCCAACGCAGTGACAGGCAGGGCAGGATGTCATCTGGCAGTCACGTCTTCTGGGGTGGGGAATGCGGTTGCAGTGGGAGGGGTTGGAGCTGGAGCAGCCAAGCCAAGTGTGGGTAATAGGGGAGCTGTATTCATCTGCTTCTGGCCCCTGGCAAAGGGGCAGCCAGTCACACAGGTGGGATGCCATGCTATGAGTGGGGGCTGCGTGTCTGGTGGGTAGTGGCCACATGGTCAGTGGGGGCGAACAATAAACAGGTGGGTGGATACCCACTGAGTGTGGGCTATTGTCTTGTTTGTTAACACCCATTAACTTCTGGACTGTGACTCTTGAGTCTCAGCCAGCACCATGACTGTGGCTCAGGATGTGCTGCTATGCCTGTAACACATGACCTGAGATCGCCAGCCTGTAGGCCCCAGGGCTGCTTTCTATCATATCCCCCCATTGGGTGGGGGTGGAGCACTGTGGGTATTAAGGTTACCATACCTCCCCTTTAAAAGAGGATGATTGTGAAAAATACATGTTGCAGGGCTGTACTGGAACCAAAGCAGCTCTGCACCATGTATTTTTTGTATAAGCATCCTCTTTTAAAGGGGAGGTATGGTAACCCTGACTATGGGACTAAAACAACTGAAGCCTGCAGCCACAGGAGCAATACAGCTGGGGAATGTACCTCAAGTAAAGTGGGTCAGCCTGTAGACCTTTCAGCGTTTTGTCCCCCCCGCCCCATTGTCTTCTGACAGACTGAAAACCTAGTCTATCTGCCCAAGCTGCACTCTGGATTCACTTATCTGTGGAAACTTAGTGTACATTCATAACAAGCAAACACAGGAAATGTTCTTTAACATGTTGTCTGGCACCATAAATGTTTTTTAAGGGCATTTTTTTCTGTCAGCAGGGCGCTCATGCCCACCCCTGAAACAATGTTGATTCATTTTACTTATTCCTTTGGCCTTTACAGAAATAGCATTTGTGTGAAACTGTCTCCAATAGTATCTTTGCTTTGAAATGAACTGGATTTGCAAGCTAAAAGGAAACTGTGAAATTTCTTCCAGCTTTCATTAAACCTCTGTAACTTTAAATGTAACCTTTTAATTGACTTTGGATTCTACTTCACCTTCAAAATTGTAAAAATGCTCAGGTTGTTATATCAAAAACTGCAAGACCGGTGTGTTAGTACATGTCACATTAGCCATCTCTTCCCAAGCCAGGGACGCTGCTGACAGACTGGGTTTGCTCTGCTGACAGTGTTCCTGGCAGGGAAGAACTTGGGGCTGATGCCAGCAGAGCTGTGTATGTGCCCATGCCATTTGCGGATCATGGGAACTCCTGCGATCACATGGAGAATGTATAGGAACACCCTGGAAAATCAGCTTTGTAATGAATGGGACACAGGCTACAGACTTCACTATAGGAAGAAACCAGTTGCTTTAAAAGCCCCAAAGCTCTCTCTGCAACAGAGCATGTGGTGCTGAGCTGCAGGTGAAAGTACCTTTGCTCCAGGGTGCAAGCAACACTGTAGGTCTTCAGGAGTCATGGCTTCAGAGGGTAGATGGGGTCCCCGAGCACCTTCTCAATGCATGTTTCAGTGGAGGGTCTAAAGTCTCCAGTGTACATGTGACCAAAGAAGGGGGACTGATGGAAAATGCAGGTGTTATGTTTCTTCCTGGACCATGCAGCCATCACATCCATGAAATGGGCACAGTGGTCCACTACGGTCTGAAGAACCATGGAGAAAAACCCCTTCCAGTTCAGGTAGTTGTCCTTGCTATTTGGGCAGATGAAGGTAATATGACTCCCATCAATCGCCCCTTTACAGTTCAGGAACCCCTGCCACCAAAAGTCCTCCATTTATTATCTCTGCTGGGTCAGCCAAAGACACCACGTGGTCCAGCAGCACTGTCCATGATTGCCATTCAAACCTCTACTAGTATGGTGCCCACCATGGAGGTTCTAATGCCAAATTTTCTGGGCAACAGAGTGGCGAGAATCAGGAGTGGTGAGTTTCCAGAAGGCGATGGCAGCACACTTCCCAATGGGGATGGGCGACTGCATCACCGTGTTCTGTTTCTCCAGTTGAGACCTGAGGAACTTGGCTATTTATAAGATGAGGCAACTGTACATCCTGAAGTTGGAGATCTACACAGTCTCTCTCCAGGAGTCCAGCACTTTCTCCCACCAGTCAGTGCTTCTTTCCTTCACCCAGACAATCCTCTTGGTGGGAACAGACCTGCACATGGTGTACATGACCGTAGCAGTATCTGCCGATAAGTACCTCTCAGCGAGCATCAGTTACTTACCCTTGTGAGTGTTCAGTCTTCCCCAGTGTGGTCTGTTGATGCCAGAGGTAGGCAAGTACACCGCACAGAAGCAGGACCTGCCTCTCTGGTGTGATGTGCCCCACTATCCTGGACACCAAGCGAGAGTCTTTCTCATCCATGACAACACATCAAGCCAATGACAGCAGTAGGCTTGAATCTGTTGAATCAGTCACAGGTTTTGTTCAGCACTGGAAAGGGAGGCCTGGAATGCAATAATGAGCACAAGGAAGTTCTCTGCATGCATCTCCATGGCTTCAGTGCTGATTCAGTGCTAAAGTCTGTGAACTCTGCAGATCACACACCAAATTTTTTGAACATCTTCAAGAGATGAGATGATGCCTAGCGCAGATTGGCTGTGAGCTGCATGTGAGCTGCTATTGGTCCTGTGTCAATACAGACTGGCTAGTGGGTGTTTTCCCAAGCTTATGCTGTGTGTGTGTGTTGCTGCACCTGCTCTGCCAATCCAGGTGTCTATTTAACTGCATAGACATCCCTGTCACAAGCACACCAGTGCACACACCAACTCATCTAAAAACGTTACAGATGTTAGCACAATAGAAGCCGGCAATTTTTAAACTGGGATGGTGGGACAACTACATGTTAAGAACTTGAGGGTGGATGGGGGGGATCCTCAAGGCACGGAGGGTCACTGTTCTTGGGATGTATGTCGTAGCAGAGCAGGGGCACTATTGGCCATTGGTTAAAAGTTAGTCATGTCATCTTTGAAAAGTAACAGTTTTTGATTGCAATATGCATGAGGGGTCATCATAACGTCAGAGAAAGTTATTGCTGCTGGTTATTTTCCCAGGACAAGAGAATGGCTTTCTTCTGTGGGTGCTGTGGCAGGCTAAGCTTTCCAGACCAGAGATGTTGCGGAGTGAGGGATACAATGGCCTTTGCTGACATTTGGGTGAGGCCTGATGTACAGAGAGAACTGTCAGACCCATCCTCTGAGACAGTCGATATGCTCAGAAGGTGGCAAATACACACAATGGGGTTCTATATATGCATGATGTGTGGTGCAGACACCACGGAACCTGCTGCAGTTCTAAGTTCAGCAGCATGGAAGAGTGGGAGCCCTGGACAAGATGATAGAGTGGGATGCGAATGAGATTGCAGCTTTTCTGGACATTTGTGCACTGCCAGAAGTAAGGCAGTCAGTAACGGAGGCTGCACCTTCTCTGCCATTTTTTCTCATCACTGCCCTGATGACAGCGAGAGGACGCCCACGGGGCCACCAGGAGTGCCTCGATCAGACCACAGAGATGAATCTCTTCAGGGAAACAAATGGCTTGGGGTATAGGGAATGTGAAGTGGCTGGAACAGAGCTTGTTGCCCTAGATGAGGTTTGGACACTCGAGAAGTGCAGAGCACCCTTGTGAGTGGGGTTGTTTTCTGCCCACGCTGTATGGTGATGCTTACGATGACAGAGCATGGGTATAAGAGGTGCATGTTTGACTGGGGGTTTTATACAAACTGAGAGGGATTTCCAAAACTAAATGCAGTGCAACCCCAATAAAACTGTGTTCTGCTTCCTGCCAGTACATTGCTGTAAACCATGGATGCAAAAAACTGGGTGACAAAATACAAAGACTGATTGCTTTTGATTTCATTTTTGTCTTTTGTTATCAAGTTTCACTATAGGGGCTCAATAAAGTTTGCAATATGCTCATTAAACTCTGCACTATGTATATAGCAAAAGGTTAGTTCCAGTTGCCAAGTGGTTGCAGATATAAACCCAGGTATTAAACCCTGGGGGCAGACGGGGAGAGTAGGCACTGGATTGCCTCCTGGACTCATAGCCCAGAAGAAAGAAACAGCTGGGGTGGCTTCTTCTTCCCATAGTTTGCCGTGGCTGTGTGACTCATGACAGGGATGGAATACTGGGAAGCGGGGAGGTTGATGGATTGAGCGTGGCAGAAAAGAACACATGCCCATGTATTAGGCTGGTAACAATAAACCTGTGAGTAGGGGCTGAGCAGGGGTTGTACAAATGCACAAGAAATACGTGCAGGAGGTTGCCCATTTATACATGCTAAATATGTGAGTGAGGACTGCACGGATTGACCCCAGAAGGTTATCATCCCATTTCTTAACACCCTATCTTTTGCACCTCCCTGAATCCCAGAGAAGCGGTGATGGCACATCTGGCCTCAGGACAGGAGTTAGGTAGGGCTCTTTGGCCAGACATTCTTGGCAGCTCTTGTGGAAGGGCAATAAAAATGATTGTATCCCGGATGACAAGATAGTTAGAGACAGCAGCAGCACTGCTCAGAACACAGGAAGGGGGAGCAGTTCAGATAAATGAGTGCATCCACACCATTTGCCTAATCTCTTGGAGAGAGTCTATTCCTTGAGTCAAACCCTTTCACCTTTCCTCTCCCCACTGTCTGTGGAGCACAC
>QEPC01011654.1:1255291-1286690 GCA_003113815.1 Sphenodon punctatus
ATGGAAAAATCTTTACTCCTTTTCTCCTTAGTGAGGCAATAACAGGGGCCATCATCTTTGTGAACACCCTCAGGGCTGAACAAACTCCAAATGGTAGTGAGAAGTACTGATAGTGAATCCCATTAAAAATAACCCTAAAATACTTTTTTTTATATAGCTATAAAGACGAACATGAAAATATGCGTCTTTTAGGTCAATTGAAGCAAACCATTGACCTTCCCAAAGATGTTTTCTCAAATTCCCCAGGTGGAGTATCTTAAATTTCTCATACCTCACAAAAGAATTAATCTGTCTGAGGTCAAGGATTGGCCTGTAACCTCCATCCTTTTTATCCATGACAAAATATTGTGAATAAAACCCATGGTTTAATTCTCTAGAAGGAACTGCTTCAATTACACCTTTGTAACATAACTCCGAGACTTCTTTATTTAATACAGAGAACTGCACTTCAGAGAACTTTGTATTTTCAATAGGTCTAGAAGAGGAAGGTATTTGAATAACAGGAATTAAATAACCAGAGAACACAATCTTTAAAATCCATTGGTGAGAGGTAATAGATAACCAAACTTTGGAACAATCAAACAAACGATTATGAACATTTACTACCCCCTCAGGCAAACCATGCATTGGTAAAGAGCAGCTCTTTGATTGTCAGCACCTCAGCTTCTTTGTCTGGCCCTGCTGGAAGCATTGCCTTGTTTGATTTAGTGCCCTGTAGGGTTGATACTGGGGCTCTGATTTTCCTCCATAAGGGTAGGCTGGAGAGTAGTATCGTTTGGAGTAGTGAAAGTATCATGATGGTATATATTGATGTCCTGACCTGTTATAATGTTGTCCCGTGACATGATATTGTTTTTGTTGGTAGTTAGAAGCAGGCTGAGCTCAAACTGCAATTTTCATTTTCAAGGCTGTAGCCCTGGACTTTTCAATTTTGTCAAGATACTCGTCAGTCTCTTTCGAGAATAGATTTGTCTGATCAAATGGCATGTATTCGATCTTGGCACGATGGTGGAAATCCAATTTGGTGTTTCTCAGCCAAGCGTATCTACGAATCACTATAGAGTTGACAACACCTCGTGCCACTCCGTATGTCTCGCATTTTGTAGTTGAAACCTAGCCGTTAGTTTCCCTTCGGTGACTAATTGCATTGCCTCTTTCTTTGACTCTCTGGTCAGGGTTTTAAAGAACTCCTTTGCTTTTTCCCAAAGGTGATGATGGAATGAAGTCATTCCAGCTGCATAATTTGCGGAATGCATTATCATGGTTGAAGGCGAATAGGAACTGCGCCCAAATCCATCAATTTGTCGTCCCTCCCTGTCTCCAGGGGTAGTGTCCTGTGATGCCTTGTAGTAACATTCTGATACTACTAATGAATTGGATGCTTAAAGTATATAGACCTCTGTGATGACGGGGGGGACAGGTAAAACGAGCTGTTCGTCATGCAAATAGGCTGTGTAGCTACTGGTGTTTTCCAGAGGTCCTCTGCCTCTGATTTATGTCTTGGGAATTTTGGTAAAGTAATCTTAGACTGAGCAGGTTTTTCTACCAATTCATATGCTGGATCAGCTTCCTTTTCTGCCACTGGGGTAGTCTGTAATTTCAGTACTTTAGCAATCTTCTAACTAGTTCTTGGAATTCCTTGTGCTCCTCAGTGGAGACAGGTAAAGTAGTTCCCACCACATCATCTGATGGTGGTGGGGAACAATCATCAGAGTGACGTTCAGTGTTTGCAGGTTGTTCAGATAGAGACCGATTTTCTATTTCTATTACAGATTCTGTTTCTTCTACTGCAGGTGCAGGTGAATGAGGTGGTGATTCTGGAGACGGTGACTCAGAAGGCAGAGATCTTTCATCTACTGAAGGTAAGTTTCTCATTCTTATAAGTATTTGTTTCCTGATTTTTTTGCTGAGTGATGCTCTGTGCAACACTCTATCCCTTCTCCTATGCGCTCTCTGGATGTCTTCCTTGGACAATGTTGAGCCTCTCGACATTGAGGCATTCCCTGATGTCAGCGGGTTCAATGTCGAAGCCAAGGTTGGAGGGGAAGCTGTTACCTTTGATGACTTCTTAATCCTCAATGAGGTAGATGGAATGGCTGATGTCGATGCCTAAATTGACCTTGAGGTTGAGGTCAAGGATCTTGGTGCCGGGGGATGCTACTGAATTCCCGAACTGCCTTGATGTTGACAAAGCTGGTGTTGATGATCTTGATCTAAGATCCTTAGATGTCGATGGGATTGGACTCAGCGCTGACGTTGCTTGTTGTTGATCTTCATTAAGGATTTCCTGAAGGCATGAAAAGATCATTGATGTCTCTTTTTTCCTATTTTTTTCTTGTGCCAATAGATAGTCCCATAAAAATCCCAAATAGGAAGGTTTAAACTGGGAATTATTATTATGCTCTGGACCCACTTGCTTTGTGGGTAACCTCATTACAGATGATGGTAGTTGAGGTAAGTCTCCATCCCTCTGATCCATAACTTCCTCCTTGCTGTAAAATGGGGAACTGAGGTATGAGCAAGCTGAAAGTGAAACTGAATGATTTTTATCAACAATGGCACAGTCCTCATCCAAGTAATACTGGGGGGTACTAGGTCAGGCTGCTTTACATTCCAGCCCTTGATCAGTCCCAGAGGATTTTGTTTCAATTAGAGTAGCAGGTGAATCAATTACCTCAGAAATCAATACCTCAGAGCCTGAAGGTATGTGAACTTCATCTGAGTTTATAGGAGTAACAATTACCTCAGCCGCCCCTGAGGGAACGGCCGGTGAGGAAGGATCTGCCAGGATTTTCCTGTCAGTTTTTGCTTTTGCCTTACCCCCTTTCTTCTCTTTCTCTCTTTTTTCTCCAATTCTAGCATTGCTGGTAATCTTAGTATTCTTTCTTTTACCGTCTTTGGTTTAAGTGAAGCACAATGAGGGCTGTGGCAAAATGCCCCTGTTTCCCTACCAGAGTACCCTAGACAAACACTCTGCTACACCCTATCAACCCCCGCCCCCCGGGCCTGGACAAATGCAAGGTNTGCTCCAATCACCGCCCCTCCTGCTTCAGCTGCTGCAGGTCCTCAGTAAACCAGGGAAGCCTGCGGTGCCGATGCTGGGGAAGCGGACACCTGGGAGCAGTCCAGAATGGCCTCAGTCAAAAAGGTGTTCCAAAAGGTAACGAGGTCATCGAGTGGATGGTCGTCAAGATCAGAGGATAATTCCCCAAGGGCATTCCGGAACGTCTCAGGTTCTGTCAGTCTCTGGGGGTGGGCCAACTGAACTGATTCCACAACTCTCCACCTCTAATCTATCTCCTGCCACATCCATCACAAGATGGAGACCCTCAATACCTGGCAACGATTGCACCGGATACCTCCTGACAGACCATGATTCCCTAAAAACAATGGATACACCGCCCCTCCCCCCGTCCCTCTAGCCGTGGCTGATGCTGCACAGAGTACCCGACTGGAACAAGGTCAGCCAGTAAAGGCCCCAACTCACTGTCCAACCAGGTCTTCGTAATACACGCGAGGTTGGCTGCATGGTCCAGGATCATTTCCTGGATAGTTGTAACTTTATTGACCACTGACCTCACATTCAACAGCATCAGCTTTGGGCCAAGGACCCCCCAATCATTAACCATCTAACCACCTGCGTGGAGGGAAGTGTGGGGGACAGAAACCAAGCATCTGTCCTGTCTCACAGATCAAATGTATTCCCCACTGAGACCATATTTCCCCTGCCCCATCATGACCCTAATGTCTGCGGCCCTCCCCCCAGGAAGCCCCCCATCTGGACCTCCCCACCCCAGGCTGCCCAGTTGGTGAGGGAGCTCCCCACTCTATCCTACCCCCCACACCCTCTGCTCTCACCAGGTGGCATAAAAAAAACTTCCATAAAATAGGAGGTAAAGGGGGCCCCAGCTACAAAGACCTAGATATAACATACTTTCCCCTGGCCCCATGCTAGTTTGGTACACTGAACTTATACTCTTGACCTTTTTCAATCAGATGCCACCCCCCCACCCCCAGGTATGTGGATGATGATGGTGGAACATCCTTGGGATCGCCGTGGTGTGTGTGCGTGCATGCGCTCCTGCACTCCAGTCACCTCCACCGATCCTCCACACATGGAGCAATGGGTGCCAATGGTGGATGCTCTGTGCGTGGAGGTGGGTGGGCATCTGTGGAACAGGCGCCCCACGCATTGCCCACCCNGCTTCACACAGCTCAGCACTTGAAGCACCAACACTGTCCCACACTCAGGTTCTCTGCACGGGACACTCACGCTGCTGCAAGCCGCTAGTGATCCCTCTGCTCTGTCCCAGCCTCTCCACCCTGACAAAGTATGAAAGCTGGGCAGGGAATAGTGTGGCTTCCTCCTCCCTTCCCTCCCCTTATCAGCACTGAATATTCTATTTTTTGAGATTCTCGCTTTTCTCAAGCAAGAATCCAACTGATTCTCATCTCATTCTTGTTTGCAAGAATGAGACGAGAAGTGTGATTCTCTTCGAGAAACACGAGAAAGAAGTGTCAGTCCTATGCCCCACCCACCCGCAGCATGGTTTGAATGAAACTCACCCATGCATGAACACCCAGATTTCTGGGTGTTCATGTGTGGGTGCCCCCCCATGAAAAAAGGGCCTAAGTTAGGATTGTAAAGCACTTAATGCTATATTAAATGATTAAAAATAATAAACCCAGCAGAGGGTACCCTGGAGTGCACCAGCTGTAAGGAAGCACTGGCCCTCCACATCTGATTCTGCAACTTGGGTGGGTTGTGTGAGTGATCATAAGCATCCAGAATGTGCTGAAAGAAAACTCTACTTGGAAAATGAAGCCAGAAACACATCCAATACTGAATGAGCAAATTCTAATCAGCTGCACATAAAACATATAGGCCTCCATCATGAAATTACTTATTCTACCACAGTCCTAATGAAGTCAGTAGGGCTACTCCAGAGTAAATGGTTTCAGGGTTGTGGTCAAAGCCCACAAATAAAGAGATCCCAGTGTTAGTCCAGCACAGTGGTTCTCTAACTTTTGCCTGAGTGACTCCATTTTGGAATTTATAATAATCCCAGGACCCCAGACAACAACAAGGACAAGCAAGGCAGGCACATCAGATTGCAATTAGTATTACAAACCAACCTGCAACTGGTACAATCTCACTTGGGATCCTAACCTGCAGTTTAGGAACCTCTGGTCCAGAAGGAGGCTACAGCAAGTATTTCCAGAGGTGACAATACAAAAATTGGCTTCTTTCCAATTAACCACTGGATTGCATTTCCCAATTGTTCACTTTTTGCATTTGCTTTCTGTGAATAGTTTAGTAAACATATGCTAAAATGAGCAAACTTTACATGAATACTAGGCTCCAGACCTCAAAGCACTGTACTGATGAAAGACCCATTCACTGTAAGAGAGCTTGTTCTGGCACAGTGCTTTGAGGATTGGAGTCAACAGTGCATTCACACATACAGAACTTTGAATTGATTGTGTGATTCATACATCCAATCAAAACCAACTAAAACAGCTCCTGTGTGAGATACCTATAAGCTGCTATAAACTCAGACCAGAAATTATTTGATAAACACTAGGGGTGGGACTACCGGATGATCCGGTATCCAATACTGCCGTTTTTTTGGTGTACCGGCAGTATCGGATTACCCCAGTAATCCGGGGGAATTACCGGAGTCCCCCTGTGCCCGATTTTTTTTACATTGCGGCCATTCAAATGAAACAAGGGCTGAAACAAGTAAACATTTTATTTGTGAGTATTTCCGAGTTTTTGAGGACTGGTTCTGAGTGTTCAACTGGTTCTCGGAAACTCAGACAAATACTTGTTACTCGGTATTTGGTAAAATACTTAGTAAAATAAAACCGAGTACTGAGAATTTTACTTTACTTTAATCAAAATGTATAACCTGCCCCCTCCTGCCCAATGGCAGCTTGAGGTGGTGTACAGCAAAAGATAAAAATATAGTACAAAAATACAAAATACAATAAAAACTATTAAAACTATTCAAANCTTTTGTTCTGTAAAACGGGCGTATCTGTGCCTGAGTGAAAAGACCAGCGCCTGGAAAGAAAAAGCCTCTGGTACCCTTAAAGGTTAGAAGATTTGTACCCACGAAGGGGAGTCCTTGCAAGACACACAGTTTTCTGCAGCTCTGCCTATGGATTGGAGAGTGACTCTAGGGTGCCTGACCTCAACAAGAGGGGTGCCAGGGGAGCTGTGGGCAAAGAGCCACAGTTGTGTTGGGAGTTCACATATTCGGGAAGGTGTGAATTTCCTGGTTCCCAGTGGTGGCAGCGATTTTTAGACGTAACCGAGTAAGGTGGGTGGCTTCGCTGTATAGCGCCCCATACTGCGTTTCATCACAAGGGCAATCATCTGGATTATGTTCAGTGCCTAAACAGACCAAGTACTGACTGTGCAGGTCCTTTGTGGTAAAGTTCTTACTACAAGAGAAACATTTTTTAAACCTATGTTTCACTGGAGAAGTCATGACTAACTAGTAAAATCTACAGCTATGTGGAAACCCAACGAACTGCGAGAGCATTTGGAAGGAACTATTGGTTTGGGCAGAAGAGTGTCCTTATATAGTGGGAGGGCTCACGATCATCATGTGATATATTTGAAATCTATTAGCTATGCCGACAATTGAAGGGTGTGTATGCGCAATCCATTTGTGAGAATGTACGGAGCCACTCGAAGAAGAACCACACTGTTCCCTGCCCAGTTTTCTTATTTTGTCGGGGGCTGGCAGCTGTCTCCATGGGGAAAGTTTTCCAATGGCCAGTTTTCAGGAATGGGAGGGGAGAGATAAGGAGGGAGGGAGCAGACTCAGCTGATATCTTAGCATTCTATTGGCTAGCAGGAGTCTGAGCACCCAACAGAATGCAAGAAAGCTGTGTTGAGCCCGCCTCTTTCCTTCAGCTCCCCCTCCCATCTGGAAACAGGGAGGAGTACTGTAATTGATTTGCACATGTTTACCCACGTAATTACCTTGTCTGGGTCTGGAAACAGGTGGGAGGGGGGAGCTGAAGTGAAGAGGTGGGCTTAGCACAGCTTTTCTGCAGTCTATTGGGTGCTCAAACTTCTGTTAGCCAACAGAATGCTCATGATCTCCCCCCTTGATCCTGCTTTTCCTCCTCCAATCTGGAAAGTATTTCCCAATGGGACAGCAGAGAGCTGAAGGCAAGAGGCAGGCTCAATACACCTTTTCACATTCTATTGGCTGCTGACTCCTGCTAGCCAATAGAATGCTAAGATATCAGCTGAGTCTGCCCCCTCCCTCCTTCTCTCCCCACTCCTATTTCTGAAAATATACTATTAGAAAGCTTTCCCCACAGAGACAGCTTCAAGCCCCTGACAAAGTAATAATAATAAATTCTTTATTGTGCTGGTCTTCTGGCCTTGACAATTTAGAAATACACATAAAATCATACTCAAACACTATTAACATAAAATAGCCTTTAAAAAGGTTGTAAATACATAGACAATATTAAATATAATTCATACATAATTTATACCCATAATCGGAGTAACTGACTGGGCTTGGCAAATAACAACCTAGCACCTTCTTCCCCAGATCAGTGACTTTAATTGACTGGTAAATTCCTCTTCTGCTGTTTTTTTGCCCTATATGCAAAACTGGCTACTGCCCTCGTGATTTCTGGAACCGTATCCTTCAACAAAAAGATACGTTTTTGTATTACTGTTTTCCCTTGTAAGTTCCCAACTACAGTCCACATTTCCTCTCTAGACTCATTATAGTATGGACAAAACAATACATAGTGACTAAGATCCTCAATGACAGACATTCCACATGTACATAAACATTTCGAATATTTGCAGCCCTTATATCTCCCAAGGAGGACCTCCGTTTCCATAGTCTGGCATCTCAGGGCAGTAAAAGCTAACCTCAATTTAGGTTGGTGTAACTCTCTCGAATAGTCTGGTCTATTTCCACATGCGGACCAATACTTATAGTATGATGCTGCCCTAGCTTCCCCTACCTTCCTCCTAAGATGCTGGAGATCAGTATCCTTAATCCTCTCCTGGAGCAGCTTAAGACTTTGTATAAGGGTAAGTGAAGAAAAGAATTCAGGCGAAAAGCCCAGTTCCTTAATCTTCCTGCAGACAGCCCTCCACCAAGGGCTGATTTTTTTCCCTGAAGTCCTAACACTCTGCATAGACACATAACACTCCTCCAGGTATGACCTCACTAGGGACTCAGGACAGAGAAAATAGGCCTTCAACCAAAAGGTAAATATCAAACGTTCACATCTCATTTCCCAGGATCCTAGTCCTGACTCCAAACCAACCACCGCAGAGGAGGTAGATCTTCAGACACCTAGAAGTTTTCTTAGGAATCCATTCTGTATTCCAGCCAGCAATTTCACGCCAGGCCCTTCACCCCCCCAAACAGATACCCCATAAATTTATTTATTATTTATTTATTATAATAATAATAATAAATAATTTATTTATTATTTTTGCTACAAACACTTTCAGGGCTGGCAATATCTGTTGGCCACCAGACGTATAATAAAATCTATGCAACATTGCAACCACCGGTGTAACTGCTTTTTTTAGAGACAGGACATGTGTTCTCCAAGAACCATTAAATGAGTAGTTCGGGCCTAAATAATTAAAATGTTTAACCTGTTGGAGGGTCGCCTTCCCCATATGCCAGTGATAAACCTTATACTTTGGGGCAAAAACCATAATTTTTGACTTCTCATAATTTAGTTAAGCCATCAGCATGGCTAAAAGAATCAAAATCCTCAAGAAGTATTAATAGGGTCAAAGAGTGCCCCCTTATTGTTGAGACGTATTCGTATAAGAGAATCCGTATATAAGAACTTGATTAAAAACAAGAGCCTACATTCTACCCCTAAAGCTATCATTTTTTACCACAGTTTGTCCCGTTGTATAGTGTCAAAAGCCGCTTTAAAATCAATAAAAGCGGCATATAATTTCTGCTTCTTACATTTATATCTGTGTATTAAATGATTCATAACAAAGCAGTGACCAACTGTGGACTGGGATACACGAAACCCTGCCTGTTCTTCTGCCAAAATCTCCTGATCCTCCANTATCAACCTTGTTAGGAAATAAAAGGGATTAAATGTATATAAAAAGAGCACTTTCACAATATAAATGTATAAAAATAAAAGGAAATATATAAAACAAAAAAGGACGTTCACAATATCATGCCCATACAAGTTTAAACATTACCCAAAATTGGACACCTGTATTTCTCTATGAAGAAGGTACAAATTATCACTCCCTAAGATACCCTGGAGGGTTTTTTAGCAACAATAACAAACGATAGTCCTTACCCCCCCACAGGGCACGTTTTACCATAACTGGTCTTAACAACATAGAGGGGGTCCCAAGGCACAAAAAAAAAAAAAAAACCATGCAAAGACAAACAACTAGGTTGGTGTTAAAGTTCTGGAATCCCGGCCGGTGCCTAAGGCCGCGCGCACAAAGGCGCGCCCTTGCACGCGCAGCCCTTAGGCGCGCCACCCACGGTGCAAGCGTGCGTTGGTGGCAGCTTTAAAGGGCTCGCCCAGGAAACCGGCAAATCAGTCACAGTCCTGGGCTCAGGTCTCGGCTCCCATCCACCCCACCCAGCTGCTCTTCCAGCTTCACACAGCTCAGCACTTGAAGCACCAACACTGTCCCACACTCAGGTTCTCTGCACGGGACACTCACGCTGCTGCAAGCCGCTAGTGATCCCTCTGCTCTGTCCCAGCCTCTCCACCCTGACAAAGTATGAAAGCTGGGCAGGGAATAGTGTGGCTTCCTCCTCCCTTCCCTCCCCTTATCAGCACTGAATATTCTATTTTTTGAGATTCTCGCTTTTCTCAAGCAAGAATCCAACTGATTCTCGTCTCATTCTTGTTTGCAAGAATGAGACGAGAAGTGTGATTCTCATCGAGAAACACGAGAAAGAAGTGTCAGTCCTATGCCCCACCCACCCGCAGCATGGTTTGAATGAAACTCACCCATGCATGAACACCCAGATTTCTGGGTGTTCATGTGTGGGTGCCCCCCATGAAAAAAGGGCCTAAGTTAGGATTGTAAAGCACTTAATGCTATATTAAATGATTAAAAATAATAAACCCAGCAGAGGGTACCCTGGAGTGCACCAGCTGTAAGGAAGCACTGGCCCTCCACATCTGATTCTGCAACTTGGGTGGGTTGTGTGAGTGATCATAAGCATCCAGAATGTGCTGAAAGAAAACTCTACTTGGAAAATGAAGCCAGAAACACATCCAATACTGAATGAGCAAATTCTAATCAGCTGCACATAAAACATATAGGCCTCCATCATGAAATTACTTATTCTACCACAGTCTTTTTACTTTACTTTACTTTAATCAAAATGTATAACCTGCCCCCTCCTGCCCAATGGCAGCTTGAGGTGGTGTACAGCAAAAGATAAAAATATAGTACAAAAATACAAAATACAATAAAAACTATTAAAACTATTCAAAATACAACAGACAGGCTCGAATAACCCAAACAACTCAAAACAGAAAACCCCCCACCCACTACCCATCTCCCTCACCAAATGTCTGGAGAACCAGCTGGGTCTTACATTGTCTGCAGGAGGGAAGGTACAAAGAGAGGCGTACCTCTACCGGGAGGAAGTTCCACAGCTGAGGTGCGGCCACTGAGAACGCCCTCTCAAAGGTCAACCCCCAGGAGACTCGGGGGACTTCCAGGAAGGTGCCCCTGGTAGACCACAGGGGTTGATCCAGGACCTGAGGAGTGAGCCAGTACGCAGGGTCCAGGCCATATAGGGCTTTAAAGGTAATAACCAACACCTTGAATCTGACCAGGAAGACTATAGGCAGCCAGTGTAGCGCCAGTGTTATGTGCTCATGGTGGCCTGTCCTCATCAGAAGGTGGTTCGCCGCATTCTGCACCAGCCGCAGTCTCCTGGTCATCACCAAGAGTAGCCCCATGTAAAGTTCATTGCAATAGTCCAATCTTGAAGAGATGAATGCATGGATGATGGTGGCCAGGACGGAGTCTGAGATATAGGGCCGAAGATGGCAAACCAGATGTAAATTTACAAAATGCACTCTTCGCCACATCCACCACCTGGGCATCCAGGTGGAGCTGTGAATCGAGGAGCACACCCAGACTCTGTACCTGAGAGACCAAGGAGGGGCATACCCCATCAATGATGGGGGCCTCCACTCCCTCACCCCTTCCCACCAACATCATGTGGCGAGGATCTGGAGTATGGGCTGGGTAGGGAGAGGGGAGGGGTTTCCTAACTGCTTGCTTGCCTTTGGGGATGCCAGACTCAGGGATCCCTTTCCAGCCACAACCCCACCCCCCTTGACTTTAGGAGCCCCTTGAGTGCTATCATTTCTGGGGAGGGAGAATTGTTAATCAGGAGCTGGGGAGGGCAGCCTTTCTGGGGGAGGAGAGAGGAGCAGCTATTGAGGTCATGTTGCCATGGGGAGGTATGACCGAGATGGAGGATAGACCATTAAGGCTCTTGGGAGAGACACTTGGTGTCTGTTCCCTTGTCCCACTCTCCCTCTGTCTCAGGATGGTTGGGAATTGAAACCAGTCGGGCCCCTGATCTGACACTGATGCTGCTTAATGCAAGGTTGGTGGCAAATAAAACATGTCATTCACAATTTGATTCAAGATGAGGCTGCCTCATATGCATTGGAGACTTGGCTGGACAAGTCAACTGGGCCAGTATTGTCCCAAATGGTGCCAGCTGTGTACTCGGTGCAGCATCCGCTGAGGCTTGGGGAATGAGTGGAGGTAGGGGGGCAGAGTGGTCGTGGTCTGTAAAAACACCTTGGCCTTTTGGAGGTATCTGGTGCCCAACTCATTCGATACAGAATGTCTCCACCTTGTGTTGCAGTTGGGTGGGGATAGACTGGGGATGCTCTTGATGTACCAACCACCCTTCTGCACAGTTGATTGATTCCCTGACTGCTCTAGTTGAGCTGGTCTTCGTGGTGTCTCTGGGATCACTTAGACTTATTGGCCTTTTTCTACATGGACGTCACCCACCCACGAACACCCATAAACACCCATTAGATGGGTGTGAGATTGCCCGTGTAAACGTCCACGAGTGGGTGGGTGCGTGTTCATGACTCACCAACACCCACGAGGCAGCCGGGAAGGAGCCGGCATGCTCCGTGGGTGGAGGTGGGTGTTCAACACCCACCTGTCCATGTAAAAACCAAAACACCCACACCCACGGGAACAGTTCCGCTGAGACCACAGAGAGATGGCTAGAGAGGCCACGCAGGGCCTCCCCACAGACATGCCCACCCAGGGAGACGCTGGACATCAGCCTTGGAGCCCTTAAAAGGAACCCGAAACAGGACATGGGTGTGCCGGCTCCCAATATGTCTGGAAGGAAAGCCTCTGACAAAACAAATAGAGCCAGTGCCGTGACTCATGCAGAATGGGCCAAGGTAAACAGAGGGAACCTGGGACGCCCAGGGGAGGGGTGTCAGCCCCACAGGCCAGGGGTGGGGGGGGGACACATAGGAAGGACCACTAAACACAGCACACCCGTCCCGCCACAGGGCCGAGGACAGACCGCGGTGGTTGCGCCGAACGCAGCCCTCCAACCCAGCACAGCCACGGGGCACAGGGAAGGGAGTGTGAGTGACAGTGAGGTATGTGCAAGGGGACCCCAAGAATCCGGGGAGGGGGGGCCCGCACACCAACAGCAGAAAGCAACCCGAGGGAGCACAGGGCGGGCAGCTAACAGCTAACAGTTTCAACTCCCACCCCCAGGACAGCACCCAGACACAGGAGCAATGCACTACCAGGGAGATGGCCGAGGAGGGCCTCCATGACAGCCAGGTAAGGCGCCCGTGCCTCCCGGGGGAGCAGGGAGGGATCTCCCCCGCAAGGGAGCACAGGGAGGCCGTGGGGTGGATGCTAACCCCTCTGCAATACCCCCAACAGGAGATGACCAGCTCTGCTGTCACCACAGCTATTGGGCGGGCCCCAAGCTGCAAAGCTGGTAGGCCCCCCACAAGCAGTACCTAAAAAGGGGAGCCCTGGTCGAGGCAGGAGATCAGGGACTTCATATGCCTGTGGGGGGCCGAAAAGGTCCAGCATGAGCTGGTGCTCAGCTACAAGACCAAACAGGTCTACGAAGCCATCGTCCAGGAGATGCAGCGGCAGGGGTACAATATGGATGTCACCCAGTGCATGCAGCAGGCAAAGGACTTGAGGTCTGGATAGAAACATATCAAGGACAACAATCTCATGTCTGGTCGTGCCATGCGGACAATGGAATTCCAGGAGGCGCTTGACCAGTTCCTCTGCATGGATGGGGATATAGTCACCTCCCACTTACACGGCACCGCTTTCACTGGGGACAGGCAGTGGACGCTCACAACACCCCCCCACCTGACCCCCCTGGAGCAGGGGGAGGCCGCTGCCCCAAGCGAGGCAAGCCAGGATGCGGGAGGGAATGGCCCCATCACACAGGGGGAGGAGACACCCCAGGAACCAGCTCACTCAAACATTGCCCTCTGCGTGCGCCCACAAAAACCCACAAGGCGCCGGGACACGGGGAAAGGGGTGCACGTGGAGCGGATGGTGACCTGGTATGCCTCCCAGGACGTGGAGGAAGATGATCCAGGTAGGAACGCAACCAGGGTCTGGGGCGGGGGGAGGGAACCAAGCCAGAGGGGAGGGGGGAACGGGCCCTGGCCACAGTGACTGGAGCCAAAGCCAGGCACCAGGGATTGATTGATGGATCCAAATTCCCATTGCAGCTCAAGGCACCCTGGAGGTTCACAAGGAAGAGGTCATGGAGGAGGAGGTGGTAAAGGAGGAACCGGAGGCACCCCTGAGAGCCGGGCGCCAGGACAATGATGGTAGGCCATAACGCACAAGGGATAGGTTATGGGCTGGGGTGACGGGCCTGTTAGCCCGTCACCCTGGCTGGTACTGGGGTGATGGGCTAACAGGCTGGCCACAGGGGCAGCCCCTACAACCAACCGCTCCCCACGAGCGACAGGGCCAGGCCGGTGACCATCACTGGTGGGTTACCGAGCCACATGGGTAAACAGCCACTGAGTGGTATGCGGGGGGGGGTTGTTTCGCTAGGGGGTGGGACCGAGTGACAGGCCCCTAGGAGGGGTTGTAATAGCACGGTCCCGGGTGAATGCGCCCCCAGATGGGGCTAGCTCAGTTGCTGGACAGAAGGGACACGGTCCCCGGCACCCCACCCGACTAGTAACAGATGCCATAGGAATGGACAGGGAGGGGGGGCGGGCACCCCCAGGGCGACAGGGATGCATGGCTAAGGGCACTGAGTATGGACTTGGAAGGCCTCGCATCCCAACCTGTTACCATCCCTCCCACAGATGAGCACCCCGGTCCGGCGAGGGGAGCTGGTGCTGGCAGTGCCGAGCAGAACTGGGAGATGCGGGCCAGGAGCAGACGAAGGAGAGAGGACCTCGGCAGGGAACTGCTGGAGGTAACCAGAAGGTTAGCCGAGGTGCATGCAGAGAACTTGCCCTCATGAGGGAGATCCAAAGAGGGGAAGGGGAGAGGGACCAGGACATATTGGCAGCCATGCTATCCTGGTCCCACACCAAGCACCTGTGGGACAGGCGCCAGACCACCACCCTCCACCACAAGATGCGGCTCGACAGAGCTGAGAGGGTGAGGGGACATGTTGCGCTGGAGGGAACCTCCGCATGGGCCCTTGACCTCATTGGGGAGGCAGTGGGGCTCCTGTGGAGAGAACCCTGGTGGGACATGCCTCCTCCAGGCTTGGGTGAAAGGATGGCAGCCGAGTATCACCGGGGCGCCCCCCTGCAGGTGCAGGTGCCCCCCCCTGCACTTCGGCCAACCCTGGTTTCCCCAGCAGCACCCGTTCGCTGGTCTCATTGACCGGGTCCCTCTCCCCCACGTAGCCCCACAACAACAGCCCATGGGGCTGCCCTTCCACCCAGCACCCCTCCCGGTTCCTCCACAGCTGCCTCTGAAAGACCCCTCCTCTCCAGGAACCACGGTCTCCTACGCCCAACCCGGAACCTCCAGGCGATCAACCACCCATGCCAGCCGCCCCACCAGCTCCGGTAAGCCGGACCACTGGGCCGTCTGGAAAGGGGTGGAGGGGGGAAGGCATAGCTGACAGCAGAGGGATAGGCACAGGGAATGCTGTGTGGGGAGCTATGGGAACACCGGGGGTCATGGAAAGGGCCGTGGTGCCAGGGTAACAGTGCAAGGCAGGGTGAAACACTGACCTTCTGTTCCATCACCACAGGGTCCAGCACCCCAGCCCAGCGTGGAGTGGCCTGTGGACAACAGAGAGCCCGGGCCGTCCGGCCGCTGCTACCTAAGAATGGCGGCTGCAAGGGCCCGCAGGGGAGTGAGCCCCGGTGGTGCACCGAAGCGGGTATGGGGAAGGCCTCGCAAACCTTGACCCCCCCTTGTACATAATCCCAAATAAACTGTGTTGTACATTAGCACTCTGTTGTTTGCTGTGTCAATGGGGTTGCCATGGTGCGCAGGGGTTGCCCTACATGCAGATGGAGGCAGGACATGCACAACACCAATGCCGGAACCATACGTCTCTGGCCTGCAGGCAGCCGGGTGGGCAACAGCATAGCTCCCATGGCAGGGTACAGGTCTGCACAGGTACCTCAGTGGAGTACCGGCCATGCCACCGGACAGCCAGTGAAGGGCCAAGGCCTGGTGCAGTTCACCTGCCATGGCTAGAAGGCAGCTGGTAATGCAGGGGTACGGGGCACAGGCCTCACAGGAGCAGGGAACCCCTACAACCCAAACACCAGGCCAGAAGCGGATGAGTGAACAGACATAGCACACTTTATTGTTACCCGTTACACGGTTCTGTGAAGGGTGGGGGCTGTCAACATGACTACTCAGTTACCTGCCATCTGGGTGACAATGCGCCTACACAGAGCATCCCAGTTCTCTGATATGCACCGGAACGCGCCTCCCTGAACACGTTGGTAGAGGAGCACAAGGTTGGGGGTAATCAAGACCAGCTCCCCTGATCTCACAGATATTGTGCAGGGATGCAGGCCACGAGTACGAGGATGGGGGTATGCTGCAGATCGAACTGGCTCCTGTTCATAAGCAGGCAGCGGCTCCCCTTGAGCAGTCCGAATGCCCGCTCCGCCACACTCCAAGCTGACGAGAGGCATTAATTGAAGAGGCAGAGGTCCGCTGTGCACACCACGGGATAGGCCCTCATAAGTCACAGGCTCAGTGGGTAAGCGGGGTCCCCTATCATGACTGGTGCCATGGAGACCCCCTCAATGACCCAGTAAAGGTTGGGGGCTATCTCCCCGTCAAACATGCGTACATAGAAGGGGCAGATCCGCAGTATGCGCGCATCATGGCTCCTCCCTGAGTGGCCGGTGTAGACATCGGTAAACAAGGACCTGTGATCCACCACGGCCTGGAGATTGATGGAGAAGGTCTGCTTCTGATTCAGGTGGTCCGTCTTGGCGTGTGGGGGCTGGATTATAGGGATATGGGTGCTGTCTATTGCCCCTATGCAATGAGGGAAGCCCACTTCCTTAAAGCCGTGAATAACAACCTCAGGATTCCGGAGCTGTATGACCCGCTCGAGCAGTAGCTCCACCAGCAGATTGCACACGTCATGGAGCGCCCTGTTCACGGTCATAGTCCCCACCCTGAACTGCTCCCCAATGCTCTGACAGGAATCAGGGGTGGCCAGTCTCCACATTGCCATGGCCACGCACATCTCTAGAGGCAATGGATACCGCATGTTGGTCTCGCGCCTCCGGAGATGTGGATTCAGGAGCTCCTCAAGTCGGACCAACAGGGAGCAGTTCATGAGGAAGTGCTCTGTCCAGGTGACCAGCATGTTCTCCCACCATTCATTGGTGCAAGAGCGCATCCAATTCAGCCTCCGCATTGGGACTGTGACACGGTGTCCGTAGACATTCAGCGGCCCCCGGGATAGGATCATGCACATGTCCTGGGACACCGCTGTTCTGAACATGGACTGTCGGCGGACAGCTACCCTGCATGCCCACAGCAACGATGCAGCTCAGCGCATGTTGACCGCTCTCCTGTGCCGTACACCATGGTTGTAGAATCAGTGACCCGGCAGTAGTAGCCCATTGATCGAACACCAGCACCAGGATCATGAAGCAGGACGACAGGACTGTTAACAGGATGGTCCGCTCCTCAGGGGGCTCATCAACAGGCAGCATGGTACAAACAACATGCACCCTCAGGGGGAACCCACTACTGGTATCAGTGCTGGATAACCCAGCAGTTACCTGCCTAGGCGTTACGTGGCCGGTGGACCTGACCCAGGCCCACGCAGCTGTGACTGCGTCTCCTTTAGCCACCTGGCCTATCGGCGGACTCAGCACCTAGCTATCACCCCCCCCGCGATCCCTTCCTCCAGGCCCCGAGCCCTGTGCATCCTGCACACCTGCGCCCTTCCTCCCACCTCCCCTGCAACCCCAAGCCTGTCCGAGGGTACCGGGGATGGCTGCATGGGGCGACCCGCTGTGAACAGCCGCCTACCCCCGCCTTGGCACCTACACCCTGTTCTGGACACCAGCACCACCTTTCTATTGCTACGTTAAATCGCTATCGTCTCTCATTCACCAAGCTCACACCACCTCTCGCTCTACACTCCATGCCTGGCCACAGCAACCGGCACACATATGTACCATAGCAGCCCGTGCTGTGTGCCCTGCGATTGGTGCGGTACTGTGGGTGTGTTCTGCGCACCTGATGGCGATCCCCCCTCGCTGGGCTGCCAGCATGTCCTCCCCTCACAGACCGCCTGGCACCCATGGGGCTAGGGGCACTCTGAGGCTCCTCTGTGGCCCAGGGGCCACTCCACCCTCTGTGCCCTTGCCATGAGCCCGTGCGATCCCTGGCCAGGGTGCATCCGCACCGGCCTTCCCTCGGTCACAGCGCTTGAAGATCACGGCACTGTGCAGCTGTGTTCTGGCAAGATACACTGCTTCGAGGGGCTCGTTAGCTCCCTCCTAGAGGCAGCCGTGGCCTTGCTGATCTGTCATCACTAGCGCTGGAATGCACATGCCAGGTGCGTGGGGCAGGGATTCACAGGGCCTTGCCAGCATCCCACTATCAGCTGTGTACGACCGCAACCCAGCTAGCGCTTCACAGCGTCTCATGCAGCGCCCAGTCACAGCCGCTCTTCATAGGATTCCAGTGCAAGCAGCTGTGAAGCCCTTGGAACGGCTATGGCAGGGTGTGGAACAGGCCCCGAGGCCGCCAGTGGTGCAGGGGAGGAGTGGTCGCTATGTGTCAACATGCTTTTGGGAACGCTGTGGCAGAGCCGCGATGTCCAGCTGTTGATGGGCGACCCACTGTTGGTGGATGGCTTCGATCTTCTGTCGTGGTACATGTGGGTGATGTACCATGTGGGTCATCCATTGGGGGGGTCCGGCTTGCTGGAGGCGTGCCGGGGAGCTCGGTTTTACCCTCCTTCAACAGCCTCTGTGGGACCAATCAGCCGCTGTTGCAGTGCCCTGGACTGCACCGGATATCACAGTTGTTTGCCTGGTAGCTGCACGTCTGGAGTATGGACTGACCCTCCAGGCCGGGGGTCCCTATGTTGCTACCGACTACACCGGCATCCTACTGCATGCCTGTGGCGTCTCTCGCCCATGATTGGACTGCCAGGCACTTCTTGGGGAGCTTGGCCTGCTACCCGCTGATGTTGGAGGACCCCTGCTGACCTACGACATGTGAACTTGGCACCCTCCGATCGGTGCTCTCTGTTGTACTCCCAGTGCGCGCGGGCGGGGGTGTGTGCAGGCTTCGGGCCCCAACCCCTCCCTAGCAGCCGGTGTTGACCTGGGGGGTCTTTGCACTGAAGTTCTGGCCTGTCTTGTGGGGGATACCCATTGGTTGGCTGCCCCACCTGGGCTGCCCCGCCTTCCACCACTCCTGGAGCCCCCTGTTGGTTCCCACCATTTGCACTCTAGGCGATGGATAGGCGGCAGGTGAGCCGGGCAACTGACCGTGAGTGCGGGAAGTGTACGGGCCTGTTGTTGGCCACCTGTGTTCCCCCTTGGTGTGAGCGGGTGGGGTGCTGGATTGGGTGTCCCTGCTCACTGCATGGGTTGTGCTTGCTGTGTGGTTCCGACCCCTGCTAACCCGCACCGTTTCCATGCACCCTCTTCCCTTCTCTCTTCTAGCTACACTGGTTGCCTTCCTGGCTGTTCTCCGCCTGGCACAAATGGCCAGGCAGCTGCAGCGTGCAGCCTTGGAACTCCTCGCTGGGGCCCACCTGTACGATGATATCAGTGAGTGTGCTGCGTATGTGCGGGGCCCTCTCCCCGGGTGTCTTTTCGGGGTTCCACTTTGTTGGGGTCCACTGTCCTGTCCTGATGGCCCCTTCTCTCTATCCCTTAGTGCCGCAGGCGATGATTGCAGAGCGGACAAGGGAGCAGGAGGAGGCCGTGCAGTTGCTGCTGCACCTCCTAGAGCTGGTGCACCGCCTGGACCGTGCCCAGGTGGATCGATGGAGCCGGGGACAGGGTCCCTATTGAGGCCAGGGCTCCGCCCCACCGACCGTCTCTCTGTGCTGCTTCCCCATCTCCCTTGGACCTTTCCCGTGTTCCACGCCCTTCCCCCTTGTAATAAAGTTACTTTGCCCCCTTCTCCGTTTGTGTGTCCTATTCCTCCATGTGGCCTGGTTTCTTGTGTGGGTGCCTCATGGTGGTTGTGGCACTGTTGAGTGGCAGGGACTGGTTATCCCGTGCCCCCCCCCGGCATATGTGCAGCTGCTCTGCCATGCTCTTTGGGTGTTCCCCTGGTTTCCCTGATCTGAGGTGTTTGTGGCCAGTCAGCCGCCTGTTGTGGTTTCCTTCTGTTCCCACATCGGCCAGGTCTTGTTCCACTCCTTTCCCGCTGGTCCCTTGGGCCAGGGATCCATTCCCTTGGCTACTGTCTTGGTGCCCTGACCCCTCCCTACATTTGCTATGCAAACGTGTGCCCACCCCCCACGTCGGCCACACGGATCCCTTGTTGGTGTGGGGATGCCGGCAGCAGGTTTGCTGCCAGTTGATGTGGTCCGGGTCTCTCCCCTCACCCCCCCATGCCATTCCCTGCCAGCCTGGCTGTGCCGTGGGCTTCCAGTCCTGCCGGCATGCCTGCATGTGTCCGGTTCCTGGCTCCTTGTACAGTGGCCTTGGGATTGTGTGTGCAGGGCCTGTGACGGGGTGTGTCTGTGTGTTGGGGTCCCCTGTTGCATCAGGTCTCTGCCTCCCTCTCCTGTGCCCCTTCCTACCCCGCCCACCCGCTGATGGCCCCCCCACCTCCAGGGCCTTGTAGCCCTTCCCTGTGTGGTTGTGTTCATGGTTGTGTGTGGGTGGTTTCTGGCTGGGGGGTGGGGTCCATGGCACCTGGCTGTCTGGCCCTGTCATGGGGCTGGCTGGGGTCTGCTACAGTGTGTCTCCTGTCATCCCAGCTCCCTCCTACCCCGCTCACACAGGGTCTGGCGGTTCATGGGTGGAACTGTGTGCCGCGGCTTCATTTGCCCTAGGTCGGCCATGTTGTGCCGTCGCTGTGCTGGGTGAGGCTTCCCCACCATTCAGTGTCTCGGGTGTCCATGTAACTGTCATGGGTGTTTGCTCTATGTTTCCCGGGGTGGTATTTGGCTTCTGGGTGTGAGCTGGCCCCTCCCCTTCCGTCTCTCAACCCACTGCGGCGCCGTCCATGTAAACGTCACCTGGCTCGGCGCCGTTGAGTGTTCGCCGGGTGTGCTCACCCATTCATCTCCACCCACTGGGCCGGCGGCAGCGTCCATGTAAAAAAGGCTATTGTCTTGGGTGATTTCAACCTATATGCAGAGAACGGCCTTTTAGGGGACGAGCAGGAGTTCATGGCTGCCATGACTACTATGGGCCTATCCCAAGTAATATCAGGCTTGATGCATGAGGCAGGACAGATATTGGATTTGATGTTTTGCGCCAGCCTGGAATCAGGAGTTCCTATTATCGAGGGTGTTGTTATAACACCATTCTTGTAGTTGTATCATTACCTCCTGAAGGCCCAGATCCTGGCCCTTCTATGCCCTTGTTGGGGTGCTGGACTGGTTAGGTTGGTGGATCTGATTACTTTCCAGAATTCTCTGGGGGATATACCTGCAGACCTTGATGGCTACTCTGTCAATAGCCTGGTTGCCTTGTGGAATAATATCTTGACCATGTCCATTGACATGGTTGTACCCTGGCATCCACTCCCATCAGTTTGTCAGCACAGATCCTCCTGGTATATGGAAGACCAGAGGTGGTTGAAGTAGGAGGGTAGGCAGTTAAGGTGCAAGTGGTGCTCAACTCCTGCTGAATCCAACT
This sequence comes from Sphenodon punctatus, assembly GCA_003113815.1. Classification (NCBI taxonomy): domain Eukaryota; kingdom Metazoa; phylum Chordata; class Lepidosauria; order Sphenodontia; family Sphenodontidae; genus Sphenodon; species Sphenodon punctatus. The sequence continues at coordinate 1,276,661 of QEPC01011654.1, forward strand.
CATTGTGGCATAGATCTTTTTTGAAGGATTATGCCATGGCTGTGATGGTGGAAAGAAAGCTTTCTTCTCCATTATCATAGTGTCAGCAAAGTCTCATCCAGCATAGCTGTTCCAGGTGGTGAGGGGCCTGGTTAACCCGGTCTGTTTCCGCCAGGAAAGAGAGTAATCTAATGCCCACTGTGACATCTTTATTAATTACTTTGCTGACAAAATTGCTCATATTCACCATAACTTGGGTACTGCTATTTTAACTGCAGAGTCAGAGTTAGGGGTTATGGAAGCTCAGTCTTATCCTGTTTATTTGGATCGGTTTCAGTTGGTATCATCCACTGATGCGAGAGAGGTGCTGGGAATGATAAGGGCAATGATAAGTGTATTAGATCCTTGCCCATCCTGGCTGGTAAAAGCCAGCTGGGAGATATTAGGGTCATTGTTGCCTGGGGTTGTTAACACCTCCCAATGGGAGGATAGAGTGTCGGACGCTCTTAAAACTGCGATGATCTGACCTCTACTTAAGAAACCATCTTTGGATGCTGACTCCCTAGCCATCTATCGGCCTATCTCTAACCTTCCCTTTGTAGGGAAGGTTACTGAATGGGTGGTTGCCCAACAGTTCCAGGCTCATCTTGATGCTATCCGATTCCTGGACTCATTTCAGTAAGGTTTTCATCCTGAGTATAGCATGGAGACTGCACTTGTGGCTTTGGTCGATGATCTGTGCCTTGAGATAGACAAGGGGAATTCTACCTTGTTGATCTTGTTAGATCTTTCAGCAGCCTTTGATACAGTTGATGACGGGGTGTTGACTCAACTGTGGGACTGTGATGGAAGTGCTTAGGACTGCTCTTGAGTGTTTCCCTTCTTTCCTGTTGGGGAGGTCCTAGCGGGAGGGTGCTTGTCATCATCCCCTCAGAACCTCCCCTGTGGTGTCCCTTAGGGTTCTATTCTGTCTTCCCTCTTGTTCACTGTGTATCTGAGGCTGCTGGGTAAAGGTCATTTGGAGGTTTGGGGTGAGGTGGCATCAATATGCTGATGACACTCAGCTTTAGTTCTCTTTTTCATCCGAGCCAGGTCACGTAGTCTCGGTGCTTAGCCAATGCCTAGCTGCTTTCAGGGACTGGATGAGAGGATGAACTGATTGAAACGAAATCCTTACAAAACTAGGGCTGTACCGAATAGTATTTCTGAGTACTTGAGCCAAATACCAAAGTTCAGAGTCATCGGCCCGAGTACTCGGCGGCCCATTGACACGGTTTCCGAAGTTTTAAAATTCAGTCTCAGAATTCCGGACCTCGGAAAATTTCAGAAACTTCAGAACTATTCAGCACCAAGTTGGCGCCTCAGCACGTCTTGCCATGTGCAGCAGCTGCAGCCGTTTAATTGCCTAGCCAATCAGGGTGCACAATAGCACATCCACACCTTCCTCTCTTCCCCTCCACCTTTATTGCCTAGCCAATCAGGGTGCACAACAACACATGAAGAAATAAAAAAACAAACAAACCTAACAGTAGTGTACCCACAGCATGGCCCACCATCAGCAGTGAGTGCACCCACTTTAATCATTATGCCAACCAAGCAGTGCACAAAAATGCAGGCTAGCAAGGAACATTCACTCAAGAATACACCAACTTGCAAAACAGTCTGCAACTGCATGGAGAAATATAAATTCCACCAAAAGCCAGCAAGCCCAGGCCCCAGCAGTCACAAAATTAAGAAACAGACATTCACACACCCCTGCCCAGGGGCACCCTCTTGGCATGGCTTTGGTACTGTGGCATTGGTAACAGACCAAACAAAGGGAAGTGGAACCAGATGGAGAGGTCCCTCTGGCCTCATGGTGCCAAGCAGTTGGCAGAACAGTAGAAGTTACACTTTACGATTAGGCTCCGTTGAATGCCATGCCACAGCCTAGACAACACAACCCCACAAAACAGTTTGCAACTGCATGGAGAAATATAAATCCCATCAAAAGCCAGCAAGCCCAGACCCCAGCAGTCAAAAAATTAAGAAACCAGACATTCAACCCAACCCACCCCAAGGCACCCTCTTGGCATGGCATTGGTACTGTGTGGCAATGGTAACTTGAACAGACCAAGCAAAGGGAAGTGGAACCTGTCGGAGAGATCCTTCTGGCCTCATGGTGCCATGTGCCAATCAAGGAGCAGGCAGCAATGTGGCACCCAACTATTTAAAAAAAAAACCCCTGCATGGCATGGTAAAGGGTACGTAACCCTCATCCCCCAGCATTGGCCCTAAGGACATGACATGCCATGCCATGCCAGACTAAGCACCCCCAGCCGATTACTTACAGATCCAGCAGCACTGTAGCACATGGCCAAATTCACCCAAGAGAATGGATAAAATGGCTGCAGAGACTTTTATTTTGACCTGCCAGCCAATCAAAACCTGTCCTGTGGCTTATTCATCACTCAGCTGTTCCCTCCCATACCTACCTCCAAGCAAATATGACACTGTTTCATTTCCAGTCCAGAAGAAGCTTCACTGTCCACCCGCCCCCCCCCGCATGCAGTGGCATCCAACGTTTTCTGAAATTTTCCAAAATGGCCTTCGTCCTTTGAACTTCGGACTTCAGACTGTCCGAACCAAATACCGTAATCTTCGGCGATTTCCAAAGTTTTCCGAAGACCGAGTTACAGCCCTAGACAAGACTGAAGTGATGATGGTTGGCCAGTTTTGTGACTTGGAGGGGATTGGGACACCTGTTATTGATGGAGACTGGCTTCTTCTGGTCAATCAGGTTTGCAGCCTTGCAGTTCTTTTGGATCCCTCACTGTGCTTGGAAAATCAGGCGGTGGAGGTGGCCAGGAGCACTTTTCACCAACTCCATCTGGTGAGGAGGCTGTGACCTTTTCTTTCTGACTTGGATCTGGTCACAGTCATCTGTGCCTCAAGGCGGATGGCTGCCCTTGATGACTGTTCGGCAGCTGCAGCTGGTTCAGGATGCGGTGGCCTGACTCCTTTCGGGGACGAGTCACCAGGAGCACATTACACCAGTGCTCCGAAGTCTGCTCTGGCTACCTATAGCATTATGGGTACAATTCAAGGTGCTGGTTTTGACCTTTAAAGCCCTAAATGGTCTCGGTCCCACATATCTGAAAGAATGCCTTTCTTTCATGTCCTGTTGTGGACGCTACAGTCGGCTGGAAGCACCCGCTCGCAGGTTCTATCTATTACCCTTTTTCATAGGACGGGGGTATGCAGAAGGCCATTCCCAGTTTTGTGGAACTCCCTTCTCCAGAAGGTTTGCTTGAGTTCAAGCCTAATCATCTTGGAAAGGGTGGCATATATATTCAAATAAATAACAGATAATAAATAAATAAAATATCATGCACAGTCAATAATATTCAGTTTGAATGAAGAGAGAGGTTGTTAACAAATCTGACAGCTGAGCACTGCTGTCACTTTTGTTATGTCCTGCCATGACCCAGCCCTGATCAGGCCTGCCATAGCTGTCCGTGGCTGCCCATCATGGTGGAGGATGGGGTGCTGGGTACAGCACGGGGGCAGGGCTGGTCAGCCACACAGTGGGCCACAAAAGTTATAGCCCACTGTGGCCTGCATTATCCCAATCAGGCAGACCTTTGCCCGGGGTCTGACCCAACAGGTCTCTGGGATCACAGTCCAGATTAGCCACCAACATGGCCTGGGGCAATCCCAGGCCAAGATCTGGCGGTGCCTGAACAAATGTATATGTGTGGTCTGGGCCAAAGCGTGATGGAGTGGGCCATAGCAGCCTGCCGTCACATTTGTTAACATCCAGAGATAGTGGTCGGACTCTGAACATCTGCGCCAGGGAAAGAATTAGAGCCTGGGCTTTAAAAGCAAAAGTTCCTGCCACAAAACTAAGGTGAAACTGTCTAATTAAATGTTAACAGTTTGCCTTCAAAGGACACAAAATATGTTTGCAGTCTTTCCATAACACAACCGACTTAAAGTTCCACATGCAAACATGTAAGTACATGAACTCCATCACCTATTTCACCAAACCATTGGCCTTGCAATTTCTATAGTATCCAATTTTCTCCAATTTTATCACACATATCACATATTCTGGGCTTTGATGATTGGAAGAAGAAATTCTTAGAAATGAAAAACCAATGTACTTGTGAATGATTGTATTTGCAGAGGAGGCAAAACTTTTCCAAAAGTCATATTATCATTATGCATTAGACATTTTGAATCTAACCATGATGAACCATACATGCAATTAGTACATAAGAACATTAGTACATGAGAAAAAGAAGGAAACAAAAATGGTAAGTGTGGAAGCCAAGAAACCAGGTTGATACATACTGCCATCTACAGACAGTATATCCCCTTTAACATATCATCCTGAGAAAACCAAATGTGATGTCATAGGCTCATGATGATAAGGCCCTACTGTCCTGTTTTCCAACTATTTTACCAGGTTTCTGGAAGAAACTTAAGAAAGTATGACGAATACTGTTTCAGAGCTAATAAAGACTAAAGAATTCTTAACATGAATTCTTTATCTTTATGTACAAATAAAGGCCTATACTGTCAGGAATAGTACACTGTTAATTAATTTATTGTTATTAATTATTCATAATTAATTATTAATTATTATTATTATTAGTAGTAGTAGTGGTAGCAGCAGCAGCAGTAGTAGTAGTACCAACATTGTGCCTGGCACTGCACGGTTGTATTTAGAGACAGGTCTCTGCCCTGATGGGCTTATAATGTAGGATGGAAAAGGAAGGGGAGAAAAGAGGGAGGGGCCCATAGGGAGATACAGGTATATGGTCATGAAGTTGAGAAGTTGCAGGTGCATGTATTTAGCTTAGTTACAAAGGGGTGGAGAGGAATCCTGAAGGAGAAGACAGTAAAAGGAGAAGCATAAATAAGCAATCTATGGATGTGAGAAGCTAAGGTGGATGTGAGAAGCTAAGAAACCTGACCGACTTGGGGGAAGGGTTAGAGGGAGGGAACAGAACAGAGAGGTCTAGGCAAGGAAGACAGCATTTGAGAATGGATGAAGATGGTTTAGGGACCAGGAGATTTGTGGGTGGGTGAGGGCAGTGGCAGAGGATAAGCAAAATTTCTGGGTGAATACATAGTAGGAAATGAGGGCAGAAAGACAGGGAAGAGCAAGGCCATGGAGAGCCCTGAAGGTGAGGAAAAGGAGTTTGTGCTGGATGCAAAGTGGGAGAGAGAGCTAGTGGAGAGAGCAGAAGAGGGGTTGACGAGATGATCAACACAGAAGATGAGGTGAATGATCTTGGCAGCAAAGTGTTGAACAGAAGTGAGAGGTACGAGCAGGGAAGGCTAGTAAGGAGGTTGCAGCAGTCAAGGCAATGGCTGGAGTATGGATTACAGTCTTGGCAGTGGGAAAGGTAAGGAAGGCCCAGATTTTAGTAATATTATGCAGGGAGAAGCAACAAGCTGTGGCAACATATTGAATATGAAGTGCAAGGGATGGAGAAGACAAAAATGAATCTTAAGTTATGTGCCTCGGGGAGCAGACGGATGATGACACTGTCAATGGAGGCAGAGACAAGAGGGACAGGACGGTTTATGGAGAAGATGAGGAGTTTGGTCTTAGACTTAATAATCTTGAACTGATGGTGAGACGTCCAAGTGGAGATGTCAGAGAGACAGTTAACTTTGCAAGACTGTATGGAGGAGGAGAGGCTCAGGTGGAAAGACTGAGTTGGGTGTCTTAAGCATGGAGGTGGAATTGGAAGCCATGAGATTTGATGAGTTTATCCAGGGATAGAGGGTAAAGGAAGAAAAGAAGGGAATTGCCCTGAGAAACTCCAACCAAGAGGGAAAATGAGGCAGAACAGGCAAGTATCACCAAGTGAGATTTTGTTTTCAAACAAGTGCCTCCCCACCTATTACTCACCCATCACATACCCAACACACAGGTTGCAGGGCTGCATTGGTGCCCTATGCAGCCCTGCAACATGCATGATGGGTGGGTGATGGGTGAGGTGGCGCTTCTCTAAAAACACCCATTGAAGGAGCAGTTAGAGATACAGGAAGAGAATCAGTGGAAAACTATGCCCCAGAAACCAAGGGAATGAAAAAAAAATCAAGGAGGGGTGGTGGTGATCAGAGAACAAGGGGAGAGAGATGGGAAGCAACAGGAGTGTGGAGAACGGGGACGAAGAGAGGGGAAGCAAGGCAGGGGCATAGCAAGGCTGTGGTAAGCCCTGACTCATATCCCAATTATGGGCCTCCCAAGGGCAAGGAGATGAGCTTTTTCTAAATGACGGTCCTCCAAAGGCTCTTGGCCAACCTCAGCCTTGCCTTGTGAAGGTTGTGATGCCACCCTAGCTCCAAGGAGTGGCAGCAACCCCACTGGGAAGGAGGTTTTAAGAGTCAGGGGGGCCAGCACTTCACCCCTGCCCAACTTGCTTCCTGGCAGGGCCCTTTGCAAAGAGCCTGAGGGGGTGGGGGCAGAGTGTTGGACCCACTTCTTCCACTGCCTACTCAGAACGTTTCCTAGTGCTGTCAATTCCACTTGCAAAGGGCCATTAGAGTCCAGGCCCAGGCTTCAACTGAGTCCCCCTCGCTCCATGGCAGCTACGTCCCTGAAACAAGCTATATGTATATGTGGGGTGTGGCCTCAACTATCACAGAACCAGGAAGTGGGGGCTGTAATGCACAGGCCCTTTCAAGAGTAGTGGTTGGTGTTTTGGCTTTGCCCTCCCAACGACTATAAGAGCCTGAAAATGTGGGTGCGTAGGCAGTCAGTACCTGGCTCAGAGCCAGAGCAGAGTAGGCCTCAGGGAGAGCTGCCTGCCTGCCTCTTGGAGCTCTTCAAAGTGCTGACTCTGGCCCAGTTGCAGCTCTTTGACTCTGCTGTTCTCAGAGGCTGATATATGGGGGTTGCATTTGATGATAGGTTATGCACCTGTTTTCTTGAAGAGGTGTAGAAACTCAATCACATATTATTCTACTGTCCATATTTGAAGGAGCTAAGGCCCTGTTGGATCACCCACCTTCTTGGGGAAAGAGTATTGCCTTCATAAGCACATAAGATTAGGTTTTTTGCTAACCTCAAATGATCCCTCTGTTATGAGAGCGGTGCCTCTTTTCTTTCTGCTGGCTTCCTGCCTTAAGGAAAGCTTGTTTTGATATATTATTTTATGATCTGTATTTTTAAAGGATTGTATTTGTCATTTTTTAAAATAGCAAATAGCTGTAATAAACTGACTTGACTTTACTTACCCAGAAGACTGAGATCCAGGATGCAGGGTCTGCTGTAAAGCCCTGAAAAGTATAGATGGTGGTTTGGGTGGTTTTTGTAAATAAAGAAGCAAGAATTGCAGAAAGGTTGACTGAGTTCTGGGTTTTTGTTTTGGGTGTACCTCTGCTGCCACAGCCTGAGGGGCAAGATTACCTTCCCACCAGGGTTTAATTTGTGTGTGTGTAGGGGGTGGGGTTCCAGTTCAGCCTCAGCAATTCCATTCAAGGGGAGGCGGAGCCCCGGGAAATATTCCCACTAGGAGTGTGCTCCTAGAAATGAGAAAGGCCAGGGAAAAGTCAATATTGGGCATTTCAGGGTTAGAAATGAAATTCAGAAGAATCCTGCATGGTTTATTTGGTTTGGTGTTCATTAATTACTTCTGTGCCCCATTCCCTGTGCTGGACATCATATAGATTCAATCACAAGAACTCCTGTTTTATATTCAGCTGTAGAGAGACAGGTTAATCTAGTGATTACTAGCTAAAGACCACGGTTCATTTCCCTGTTCTGTCAAGTTATGAAGCAGGGGGTGTGACCTATAAGGCAGGGGGCGTGGCTTGCAAGGCAGGTTTGGGCCCCGGCAATTCATTTTTAATCAATTAAGCACTGCTTCCCACATGGGCAGTTTAAAATGTTTAATAACCACTACCACAATATATCGGGTGTCTGGCATCCTTAGCCAAATTTGTGTGCAAATATTCTTCATGTGAGTGACAGCAAGGATCTGTGCATCCCTGAGGAAATCTAGGGATATTGGGGCTTTACCCAGAGCCTGGAGTGGAGATGACAGGTGAAACCCCAGAGACTACGGATCAAAACTGGGGGTGGGTGGGTGGGTGCAGGATTAGCCTTATTGATAATTACAGCAGTGCCTAGAAGATTGTGCTGAGATCAGGGAGACATTGCACTAGGTAACATACAGACATGGGGTATGAGATGATTCTGAACTTGGAGTCTAAATAGGGATGACAGACAATGGGCCAGGGATTGGAGAAAGAAGGAACTATTGATTAGCCTTACATTATAGACTGGGAACAGAAGCACAGAGAGATCAATTCCCTCAAGGTCAGAGAATAAGGTCGTTTTCAGATGGACAAACTAGCCCAGACGAGTTAGAATAAACTCCGGTGCTTATTAGTCAGTGCTTACAAAGTGGCACCTGTTTAGATGGACATTCTAATCTGGGATAAATTAAGTCCAAGTTAGTCATGTGAACAGAACATTGCTGTTAGCACAGTGCTTAGAGTCTCTGGGCTTAATTTCAATCCCATGGTGCTTTTCATCTGTGCTCAGCACATTGATTTCTGGGATTGAAGAAAATCTGATTTTCTTCATTTTTCTGATTAGTCCAGGATAAATGCCCATCTGAAAATACCCTAAGCTCAAGCAGGGTCACAAATGACCCAAGATCTCAGGTCTTTTGTCTGATGCTGCATAAGGACAAGGCTAGTCTCCTCTGCAGCTCTTTAGTTCCAATCAGCTGTGTGCTTAGCATTTTTGAAAATTAGGCCATTTTTTAGGTGCCAAATATGGGCTTGTGGGCTAATTTAGGACACTTAAAAAACAAATATCTTGAACACTACCTCTTCAGAGCAAAAACACTGCCTTAAGTCACTCCCCGCCCCACCAAGTAACCCTGTGTGCATGCACACACCCCTAGGTCACACTGTGAATGTCTACAGGGTTAGTTATATAATGCAATCTCAGCTCACTACTTCATTACTTGTATTGTTACTTGCTCTGAGCCTCAAGAGAATGGGTAGGATAAAAATGTAAATAAATAAAAATGTAAAACTTTACCTTTTAGACAGGGCAGCATAGCCTATGTCCAAAAAAATAGGGGGGAGTGGCATGGGAATAGGAACCACAGTCCCTGAAGTGAGATTCAGACCAGACTCATAATGTTTTGTCTCCCGGCTCTGGGATCATTCCTTGGAACTAGAGGAGTAGGGACCAGAGGTAGGTTTGCCCCCTTCCTCAAAGCTTTGACCTGAAGGCAGTGGGGTCATGTTAGAAAGAGGATGGGGCAAGAGAACTGTCATGCCCCTTTCTGATTTGCCCTTCAGAGCATCATGATATCACAATGAAGGCTCTCCTGCCCCTTTCCTGACATGCCAGGGAGTACATTAGGCAGCAGCTAAGGTACATTAGGGTAAGGTACATTAGTCTTGCTGTATCTGCCAGGGCCAGATTCATTGGCCTTCACCCATTTAAAATGGTGGCAGAATGATTCACAATAAGGACGGCTGCATTCAACACCCAGTCAGCATTCATGTTGCACTGATGTAAAATGGCTAGATTAGGGCAGGGGCAACAGTGAACGGGATCCTTGATGAAGAATGGACTGGAGCTGAGACAAGAGGAAGTCTCCCCTCCTTCCCTCATCCCACTCCAATAGTACAATCTCTCTTACCGACACTGCTAGATGTGATACAGCCTCATTTCAACTAGGGTTTTGTTTGAATGAAGAAGGGGCAGCGCTCTGCTACCAGACGCTCATTCCTCTATTATCACACTGCTCATATGAAGAGCGACAGACCACTACATTTATTATTAACAAGCATTTATAGAGCGCCAGCAATGTACCTGGAGCTTTACAAAGTAATTGAATAGACACAGTCCGTGCCCTAGGGCTTACAATCTGAGAGGGGGGAGGAGGGGGAGACGAAGGAAGGGGAACAGAGGGAGAGACAAGGAGTGTAATATTCACAAAGATGTGAGGTCCCAGGTGCACGTACTTGGCTTGGTTACATCAAGAATGATGACTGGTTGGTCCATGTGGTGAGGATATGA
>QEPC01011654.1:1312503-1340202 GCA_003113815.1 Sphenodon punctatus
CAACCCACAGGCAACAACACACACCAACCCACCCAAACACACAGCACAGCCAAAACAATCACCAAAACACACTACACAAGCAGCCACCGAAACAAACACACACCCTCTTGCCTCACTCACGCACACGAATTTCCGGCGCGATGCCGATTTTACGGCTTCCCGCGATATTTCCGGCCGAACGCGAACGCGCGAACCACCCGAACACCGAACACGAACGCACAACCCGATGGCGAACGAACCGAACTGCCGAACACGAACGTACGACCTGCCCGAACACGAACGGGCGAACACGAACGGCCGAACCGAACGGGCGAACACGAACGCGAGGTACGACCGAATGCGAACACACGGACCGAACGTGGCCGAACCGAACGGCCGAACACGAACACACGAACCGATCGTGGCCGAACCGAACGGCCGAACACGAACCACGATCTGTTCGCCCATGCCTACTGCTGACACACTACTTCTATCCAGTTCTGTGCAAAAACATCACATTTCAGCAGTCCCTGCATTTGTAAATTGGGACCCCTGTTATTCTACTTTGCAATCCAACTCCAACACCATCAGCTTCACAATACCTCTCTCAACAACCTTTTGGGGCAGTGTTTCCCAATATTTTGCTTGTCTGATACCATTTTGAGATGTAAATATAATTCTATGGCCCCAGAAGAGAAGTAAAGACATGCAAAATATATGAACTATAAATAGGACTATGACCACATTCACAGATGTTGTGACGCAGTCATGACCCACAGTCGAGAACCTGCTTTGGGGTGGGCTTCTTATTATATTCAACCTTTAATAGAATAGGTCTCTCTTAGCTTCAATGAACTGCACTCTAGCACATGCATTATTATATATATGCAGAACAGAAAGTGGCCCATGCAATTGTACTGCTGGAACCTCATTAGCCTTCACTACAGTTGTAATAATCTATATTAGGAAGGAAAGAATAAAAGGCATAAAAAGTCTGAAGACATGCTGGGCCATCATGGAAATAATAAACAAGTGTAAGAAGAAAAAACCTGAAACAATACAGTGCATTGCATATGTCTAATGAAGGTGTTCTGTGAAAATGTTCTGTGAAGTATTTCAAAAGTAATTTTAATATGCGATCAGGTAACTAAAGACTCAGTCAGAATGGAATAAAGTTAAGGTTACCTAGGCAGCATTTACTTTGGCATTTTCTGACATTCTGGTGGTTAATTATGCAAGCTTAACACTCTCTTGAAATAGGTTTGTATTGATTTACATAACTACTTCTGTACTGGAAATGAAAATAGACTTGCATGACATTTTTTGCTTAGGGACCTTCTTTTCCCACAGTGTATTATGTACCAAGTACCTAGAGGCTGGCGCTGAGATCAGTGGGCCTCAGAGGTGCTTTAAAGGGAAAAAAGAGAAAGAGTTTTTCTTGAAAGAGCTTACAGACTAAACAGAAGCATGAGATAAAAAGACATGCAGCAGGTCAGCAGCAGAACCAAGAAGACAACCTAGATCATCTGATTTCCAAGCTAATATTAGCCAGAAGACAACACTGTCTCTCTGTTGTTGTGGCCTGTGATTAATATCATCTGTCCACCTTTTTCACACAGTGTGTTGACCCATTCTTTAAAGTAAAATATCCATATAAATTTTCTTACACATACTATCCTTCTTGATACCTGAAATGTCAATCTTTCCTATCTGGGAATCCAAAACAGAGCTAAGAGTATGGGGTCACAACCACAGTGATATTCAATATACTTTACACCCGTTTTCTGCTGTCTGGGTTTACACAAGCAAAATTCCTCTATCTTGAAGGAATCAGCACACTTTAAAAACTTTCTTAATTTTTCATTCTTCTGTCATATTCTCCTCTTCTACTTGGCTGCTTCCGCCTTTAAATGGGCCGCCAAAGCTGATTTTGTTGCATGCAAATTAACATCTGCCTGATGTTCTGTTAATCAGTGATGATAATCTTTGGCAGGAGACTGTTGATCTTGTGAGGGTTAACACAGATTTGCACATAATGGGCAACCCTTTAAAATGATTAAAAGGATAAATGGAGAAAGAGAGACCTCTCTCATAGTCCTAAAACTAAGACTACTGGGTGGTCAGAGCAGTATATTGTAGATCTTCTGAAAAATTGAAAAATCTCTCACTGATTTTGATAGACATTAACTAGATGGGCCATTAGGAGCATGCAAATTTAGGGTTCAAATCTAAAGAGATTAAGGAGCCCCACAACGTATGTGCCGTGGAAGGTATGCTGTCTCTTCAGTTATACATTCTGCTGGATGGAGAGATTAGATGCAGCATATGTAACAGATTAAAAGATCAGACAGCTGTTAGAAGCTTGCATGTCAGAAAATCTGCTTTGGCTGCTCATGTATCATCCGAGTGCAATGAAAAGAGATGTGTGGCTTGTTTAGGTTTTTGTTTTTTTTCCCTTTTAAACAAGGACAACCTTTTAAAAATAGGTGCCAGAGGGAAGACATTTTCAGTTACATTTGTGAGGATTCGCTTCTATTAATATTGGAAATCATTTGCATATGTATATAATATATATATTGAATATATTGCAGATATATAAAAATTAAAACCCAATAAACAGGATTCAAACAGATTAGACTTGTTTTTTCTTTTTGCTAAACAGAAACCTATACAATAATAATAAAAACTGAGAATAAAACATTCAAGCCCAGTGATTGTGCACCTCTAATAAAAATAGTGTATGTACAATGTATAGAATAAACTTTGAGTGAAACAAAATTCAGCTAGTGGACACCCTAGTGGCTAATTAGAGAAGAGGCACAATGCACAGCAGGCAACTTTATGATTTCTACACACGTCATAGAATACCTCACATTTAGTTACCACACAAAATAAATATTTGTACATCAAGGTGAAAAAATAGGTATTTCGTGCTATGTGTGGAAATCTGTTATATAAACCCCTAGAAAAGTCTATTGCTAATTGCTCTAGGTTTATGTAAGGAGCATGTTACTTGTGACAAAGATAAGACACTTTCTCCAACATTTTTTCAGATTCCCTGTTTGCCAGATTATGAATGAGAAATCATCTAACAAGAAATCCTCTCACCCCTTTTGATAATTTTCACCTACGAGGTGAACCGCCCCGAGATGCTGTAGCAGAAGGGGGCGGCTAAGAAATATGAGGAAATAAATAAATAAATAAATAGCTGTGTGTCATGACACATTGTATTCGTTCTTCTGTTAGTTTTCAATCAATTATTACGACCTGGAACATTGCTGGCTGGTGGTCACATGCCTTGGACTCCTTATTCATAGTGTTTATTAGCCAGTATGATATTTTATTACTCCAGGAAACATGGTCCACGGAGCCAACTGAATTATCTGGATACCAGAGCTACCAAATCTAAGCCATCAATAAAGGGCCGGCCATATGGGGACTTGGTTTGCTTGGTTTCCAATAAATCTAAGATTGAGGTCATCAGTGCCTCCTCCTTGCCTCCCATCGCTATGGGACTGCTGGTTGACTTTGGTAAGATGAAATGTATAATAATTTTGGTGTATATTCCCCCGGTTAACACTAAATCCTTCAGCAATTATTTCTGGCCACATTTGGAATCCTTTGTAGAAGAGTTTGCGGCAAGGTCGTCAGTGTCCCAAGTTATTCTCGCAAGGGACCTTAATGCCCAATTGGGCTCTAGTGATGAGGCCTTGGCCTGTTACTCAGCACTGGCCGGGAGAGAACAGATTTTTCCCCTTGGCAGACGCCAAGTTAAGGATCAGGCGCTGAATAAAGCAGGCCTATTACTTGCAGTTTTGTTGTTTAGACTTAATCTTTATATTTTCAACGGCTCCTCTCTGAAAGATCCAGAGGGTGAATATACTTTTGTTTCCCATCAGGGCTCGAGTACAGTCGATTATATAGCGGTTTCACCGGAATTGGCACATCTAGCTGACTATTTCCAGGTGGGCCAATTTGCCTCTATTGATCGACTTTCTCATAGACCCTTTGAGTAGCTCAGTTAAGGGTGACATGGAACTGCTTGATGTGACAGGCCCTAGATATTCAAGACGCTCTTGGAGTAATGCATTGGAAAACTCCTTGGATAAAGTTTTAAAGTTGCCAGATTGTGACTTGCCTTGGGACACGATGAAGTCCCGGGCAACTGATGGAGTGATTCTTCAGGTGTAATCTCAGATCCTCGACACTCTGTCCTCACCTAGGAAATCGGCCAAGAAGGACTGAAAGCTCTTTTTGAGCTCAAAACAACCTTGGTACAACTATGAATGTAGAGCTGCTAAAAACATTATATCCCAAATGTATAAAATCTATAGGAAAGCTGGGGCTCAAACACTTGCCCCTGATTTCTTTATTGCAAAAAAGAACTATAAAAAGCTAATTAAAGCGAAAAAGATTGAGGTTGCATCCTCACAGTGGGATAAGTTGGTTGAATTCGTACATGCAGGAAATACAACAGCCTTTTGGTATATTATTAATGGTGCCATTCCAAAAGCAAGATCTGGAGGGGCAACGTTCATTCCCAAAGAACTCGGGGAGTCTTATTATAGAGACACTTTCTCTGGCTCACAATCTGTGATGTGCCCTTTTTCCATCGAGACCCCTAGTTGGCCTCTGGTAGAGCAATTTGAAGTAGCTGAGCTCATTGAACAACTTAAACCTGGGAAAGCCCCAAGTAAGGATTTGATACCTGTGGAATTTCTGAAATCCCACGAAGATTGGTGGGTCCCCTTTTTAACGGCCCTATTCACGTGGGTTAATGAGACAGGTGTAATTTCGGCAAGCTGGAAGGAGGCAATTGTGGTCCCAATTTATAAAAAGGGCTCTAGAGACCTGCCCATGAATTATTGGCCAATTAGCTTACTAAGTGTGATAGGCAAACTCTATACCAAACTTCTTGTAAGTTTGATTATTAATTGGGCAAGGGAGACTAATATCATTCACCTGAAACAGGCCGGCTTTCAAAAGAATCGCTCAACCACAGATCACATTTTAACTCTGTCCCATCTAACGGAGAAATACATATATAAAAACAAAAGACCCTTTGCTGCCTTTATTGGCTTAAGGGCAGCTTTTGATTCTATCAACAGAGCATTACTTTGGGACAAGCTAAGTCAGACAACTATCGATAGGAGGCTATTGTTTCTGATTCAAGCACTCCATTTTGACACCTCCCTGGAGATTAAATATAATGATCAGGGACATCTCACAGGACATTTTTTTACCTATGTAGGCTTCTGGGAAGGCAGCATCTTAGCCCCATTTTTATTCAACTTTTTCATCAATGATTTAGTGCCAACTGTCTCAAAACCTGAATTTTGCCCGCCCAAATTGGCCAAGCATTTCATTGGGATATTATTGTATGCTGATGACGCAGTTCTTCTGTCGCAAACCTAGCAAGGCCTGAGAAATCAATTGATGGCCCTAGAAGAGTACTGCCATTGTAACAAACTTCAAATTAATCACGCTAAAACAAAAGTAGTAGTTTTTGGCAAAGAGAAGAAAATCTGTCGATGGTGCTTAGGTTCTTACCCCATTCAGCAGGTTAACCAATATAGATATCTGGGGGTTAACTTTCAGAATACTGGTAGCTGGGTTAATCAATTTAAAAAAGCTTCTAAACAAGCAATATGCACTAAAGGAGCCATTCTGCAATATTTCCATCAGAAAGGGAATAATAGAGTGCTAATGACAATAAGGGTGTTTAATGCTAAGATCAGGGCACAAATCTTGTATGGGGCAGCGATCTGGGAAGTTACTTGTCCTTTTAATTTGTATATTATCCAGATGGAATTTCTGAGGAACATGCTTTCAATCCCAATAGGAATTCCATCTGTGGCTCTACGCCTCAAATTAGCTAAAGAGAGTTGGAATATTATTGTAATACGGTATGTTCTACATATGTGGTTGAGACTAAATCTTGACCAGTCAGGGCTCTTTGGTGTCCACGCAAAGGACTCCTTTAAATCCTCTTGGCTTAAGACGATGAATTCTCAAATCCATAAGTTGGGATTTTCTGCATAGTATTGCTTCTCGAGGGGATTTAAGGCTGCGAAAGCTGAATTGAGTGCCAGACTGAGGGATATTGCCCACCAAACGGATGTATCTGCTATAGGTGCATTTCCTTCATTGGGCCCTTTCCAGGCCTTGATCCCAGTCCAAGGGGAAATGGCTGCCTATTGGGGACTCCATCTCACCCCGCTACAGGTTAAACTGTTTTTATTAGGTAGAACAAATGCTCTACCTACAATGGTCCTGAAAGGGCGCCGGCAGGCTATACTATTTGATCAGCGCCTGTGCCCCTTCTATCAAGGGGATGTAGAAACAGTGGGACATGTTCTCTTCGAGTGCCAACTTTACCAGACTTTAAGAACACAATATCTATCGCCACTTTCTGTCAGATTTAGTGGAAGAACAATTTCAGAGTTTCTTATGATTTTTCTGGCCAATTCAGATTCAGCTTATAACACTGCGGTAGCAAAATTTTTGGTCCAGGCTTTTATTAAGAGGGAGAATTTCCTTAAGTTTAAATCTCTATAGTGGATGGCCCCTAGATTATGAACCTGCGAGAAGTCATCTTCCTCTTTACGTTTTGGCTCAATAGCTAGCTCTCTTGGAGGGGAGGGGGATATACGCTTGGGATGGAGTTAATCTGATGGAGTTAATTTGATTTCTCTGATATGTTATCATACAAAATTATATTATATAATTATGACTTATTTATATGTTATGTATATATGTTTTGGCTATGATCTACAATAAAATCCCTCCCCATACCTCATAAACCCATCCAACCTCTATCCTTGCCTGTTGAAAGCTTTGCCAAAAAGAAATGTTATACACTGCCTCCGGAATATGCCCAAGCTCAGGCTCTGGTGGACCTCCAGGGGAAGGGAGTTCCATAGTACTGGGGCAACTGAGAACCCCTCTCTGTGGTCCCTTATCATACTAGCTGGTGGTACCTGCAAGAGGGCGCTCCTAGCCAATCACAGGGGTTGCGGTGGAGCATGGAAGGAAAAGCAGTCTTTCAGGGCCCAAGCCATTTAGGACTTTCAAGGTCAAAACTAGCACCTTGAATTGTGCCCAGAAAGTTATAGGAAGCCAGTGCAGACTACAGAGCACAGGTACAGCTTGATGACTGTTCAGAAGCTGCAGTTGGTGCAGAACGCGGCAGCCTGTCTTCTGTCGGGGGCAGGTTGCTGGGAGCACATTACCCCAGTGCTCCACAGTCTGGACTGGCTGCTTTCTGGGCACAATTCAAGGTTCTGGTTTTCACCAATAAACAGCTAAATGGGTTGGGCCCCAAGTATCTGAAAGACTGCCTCCTCCTTCATGTCCTGCCGCGGCCTCTGAGGTCAGCTGGGGGGGGTGCCCCCTTGCAGGTACCATCTTCCTGTGAATGTTTTACCACTAGGACACGTAGACAGGGGTTCTCAGTGGCTGCCTCATGATTATAGAATCCCTTCCCCTTGGAGGTTCATCTAAGCCCGAGCCTGTTCATCTTTTGGAAACAATGTTAAGACCTTTCTCTTTGGCCAGGTGTTTGACAGGCAGGAACAGGAGAGGGTGGGGGAGTTAGGGGACAGGTTGTGGGGATCAAGGGGACTTTTTAGATGTTTTTATTGACTGTAAGCTGCTTAGAGCCTTTATGGGAAGGGCAGCATATAAATTTAAATAAATAAATCAGCAGGCCGCTGCATACTTGAATTTGTTTAGATTGCCTAAGTATTCTTCGATGTGCTCCTGTGTTATCCTGACATCTGTTCCTCCCCATTCATGTTTATATCAGTTTCTCTAGTTATCTCATCAATTCTTATCTTTTTAAAAAAGACTGAAATAAAGTAAGCATTGAGCAATTCAGCCTTCTTTGCATTAACTGGGTTTATGTGTTTTGATATCAGGCTAGAGTGCCCTTGTGGGTCTAAATCCTTCAAATGTTTCCAACCAAGGCTGTATTGAATACTTGGGCACCCCACACTAAGTCATACTTTGGGGCATCCTACCTCAACTGCAAGTGCACTTACTGCAGTGGTACAAAGCAGCGCCTGCCGTGGACCTGGCCAAGGTGCCTGGGTCTAGGATAGGGTGGCCATGCCTCCCCTTTAAAAGAGGACACATGAAAAATACATGGTGCAGGGCTCTACTGGAACTAATGCAGCCCTGCAACATGTATTTTTCATAAGTGCCCTTTTTTAAAGGGGTGGTATGGCCACCCTAGTCTAGGATGCCGCTCTCACTCTCCACTTGCTGCTTTCACCACACCTCCCATGTGGAGAGATCATCTTCAGTCTTTGCCTAGGATGATGGCAAGTGCAGGAAGGAGTCAACTGCATCAGAATTAGGGAGGGGCAGGAGAAGCAGCAGGCCCGGGGGGTGGGGGGGAGTGGTAGCACTGATGTCGCTAGACAGCATGCTGCTGCCTCTGCCTGAACTGTGCCACCTGTGCAGCAGCACATGCAAGCTCCAGAGTGCCATGGTGACAACAGCACCCAAGCTGGGCAGACATGCAGCTGCACAAGCCTCGCTGCCTCTGAGCATGGGGACCCACCATACTAGCATAGTTAATTCATTCCTGCGCCCAGCTCAAATGCTAATGGAAGAAGGGTGTGGAATGAACAGGACTCAAGCGCACCAGGATGAGAATGAGTGGTGACATGCTGTGGCCTGCGTGACACAGGCAGTCAAACCAGATAATCCTAATGGACCCTATGAGTGTATGAAACTGAATTATATCCTATTTGTCTGGCTTTTATGATATTTCTTTAAGGTCCCTTAATGGCTTGCCTACACTGTGACTCTAGGCAGCCATAATTAACATGAGGGGTGGCTGGGTAAGAGAATTCCATTTTGATCCATATTTTTGTCCCTAGTTAGGAAAAAATAAATAAAATCAACTTGAATTTCCCATGGAAGAGAATCCAGCCAACCAGAGCCACCTCTGGAGCATGGACAGCTGCCAGCAGCATATTGAGCCTTATAGAAACCGTGCATAGGATTAGGGAAATGTTATTCCTTCAGGGAGAAAAAAATAATTGAACTCTTCCTTTGTTCCATGGTTTGATGGTTATAGGAGCCAGGCATGTGTATTCCTTGCTATAGGAGCCAGGAATGATAATTCTACCTCAGTCTCTGACAGGATGAAAACGTTCTCTCACACTGGCCCTTTTCAAATGGGTGCGGGTGCATGGGGGGGGGGATGGGTGACTGGCACGGTGGGTGGGCGGTGCCTTCCCACGGACCCCCACCCAACTCCACTCATGTCCGTGCATGGAGCATCCGGCATTGGCACCCGTTGCTCCATGTGTGGGTGATGCGCACATGCACCCCCACCCACAGTGTTTGCACAGATGCTCACCAAACCCCCCCGCAGCATTCAGACACCCTCCCACCAGCACACGTGGGCGGGGGGAGGGGGACACGTCCGTTTGAAAAGGACCATTATTGCAACCCCTTCTGACTAAACTTGGCCAAACCACTAGCGGCTTGGTCAAGTTATTAGAGGTTAAGTTATTGGTTTTGATTCTGAAAGTGTCTAAGGGTTTCAGAATGCCCTTCCCGCATCAGAACCAGTTTACATTCCTAATGCTAATGTCTTGTATTCTGTCTGCTGGTAAATCATCTGTGGGTCAGCTTGAATTTAGAATTAGAATGCTCCACTGTACTTATGCTGAAGCTTGCTGAGCAGCTCACTGTGCTTGTTAAACTGCACGCTCTTGATTCCAGCTAAGTGTCACTGATGTGCTTTCCTCAATTACTTGTGCGCCGTTCTAATTTGGCAACCAGACCATTAATTACATTTTGCAGGATTTCAACTTTCATCCTGCTAATTGGGAGGACTGGTTGACCTTCTTTTCACTCTTTCACCCATCAATATACCATCTCTGTTAAAAAGTAAATGCTAACCACTTGTGTAATCCAGAATTTTCTTACTGCAAAAAGAATCCTACACTAAATCCTAGAAGACACTATAGTATGAACAGACTTAATTTTTACAATTATATTTATTAAAGTAAAAGAGCATGGAGAATTTTACATGATTGAGTTGTAAATGATTCATGTTGACAGATGTTCAGCAATTATCCAAACCAGAATTAGAAATTATTTCATATTTTCAGTCTAGAGAGAGTGGGGGTGTTTTTCAATATGTGGGATTTCTCCCACGGTTTAAAAATCTGGCTTGGGGAAACCCCCACGGGGGGATTTACACGCTCCTCGCTGGACTGGAAGTCACTAGGGTGCCATGGGAAACAGCAAAGGCGGGCCACTCCCGGAGGGTTCTGAGATGTTGACTGGTAAGACTTCAGTTATCGGGTTTACCTACTCCATGTCTCAACATGTCCAGGAGTAGGGCTGTAGCGGAATATCGCAGCGGTAGCTATTTCCAGCGGAAACAGTGTTTCCGCAATTAGTGGAATGGCATGGCAGAGGCTTTCATTCCGCTAGTTTCGTTCCGCGGTTCCACTTATTTAATTCCGCTTAGTGGAATCGTGGAAACATGACATTTTCGCTACGTCCGCAATTCCGCCAGCGCCACAATATAGCGGAATAGCGGTTTTCCGCAATTTCTCCGCAATTCCATGATTTGCAGAATTCCGGCGGAATTAGCGGAATGTCCGCAGAAAAGTCGCGGTGTGGTGTGGGCAATTCTGAAATGGCAGAACGGAATCGCGGGGCGTTAACAGCTGCTGCCGCATCAGCCCTATCCTGGAGTTGCCCAGCACCGCTGTTTCAACACAGCCTGGGCGACTTCCAGTCCAGTGAGGAGCATGTACATCACCCCCGCGGGGGGCTCTCCCAGCCAGATTTTTAAACTATGGGACAAATCTCACATCTAAAAAATAGCAATAAATTGAATCTGTTTGTAAAAACATATTTGCCTGGGGACGGACTCTCTGTGGCCCAAAAGCTTGTATGCTCTCACCAGCCATAGCTGGCCCAGTCAAAGGTATCTCTTAACTACTTTGCTTCCATGTGAAAACAGGCATAATGCTAACTGCACTTTACATTTTTTGTGCATGTTGCAAGGTTGTATTGGTGCCCTATGCAACATGCATAAGAAACGTTAAAGCGGTAAGTGAAATTAGCATCATGTCTGTTTTCCTTCCCCATCTCTTACATTTGGGACCAACATGGCAACCACACTCTTTAGATATATTGTGCCAGCCTCCCCCACTAACCCCAGGGGAGCTCTCGAACCTTAGCATAAAGAGAATTATCGTAACCAAGCCAAGTACGTGCACTTGAGACCTCGCATCTTCATGAATGTTAGACCCCTTGTCTCTCCCTCTGTTCCCCTTCCTAAGTCTCTCCCCCAGCTCCTGTCTCTCAGACTGTAAGCCCTAGGGGCAGGGACCGTGTCTGTTTTATTACTTTGTAAAGTGCCAGGTACACTGCTGGTGCTATATAAATGTTTGTTAATAATAATAATAATAATAATTAGCCACAGGCAAAGGTTTGCAAGCTTTGACAGAGTTAGGTAAGGGTGGTGGTCATAGGCCAGCAGGCCATAGGGAGAGAGAAGGATAAAAAATGGATGCACAGAAACACAACCAACTTGCAAGTAAACACAACAGTCCAGGTCCCACCCCACCTCTGGAGGGGTTTCCCACAGTTAGTCCCCGAGCACTCAGTTTGCAACAACAGCTTACAAGTCCAAATCCTTACTGGCCAGGCCTGGGCTCTGTTTGTGCAGCTCAGCTCTCCATGCTGGGGTTGTCTGATCCTCCCTCCCATGCTGCAGCAGGGTCCAGCAGTACTCTCTCTTGGGGCTGCTCTCCTCTCACAGGCACAGCTACAGTCTCTGCTGCTGGGCTCCTCGCTCCAAGGCTGGCACACACTGCCCCCAGCAGCAGAACTACCACAACCACCACCGTCTCTGGTTACCTACAGTGCCTGCCCCAAGATGGCTGTTTCCCTCCCTTTTTGTCCTGCCACACCAAAAGCTCCTCCTGCAGCCTCTCTGGCCCCTCTAGCTGTTAGTCCTCACAGACTTGGATGCTCTTGTACTGATGCTCAGGCGCCACCTGCTGTTTGCCGTCACAGCTAACTTTACAATATTCTCAGTGACAGATTTCACAGACGATTTCTCTTCATGTAGTTCTTACCTAAGGCGTTGAGAATACTTTGCACAGAATGCATGCTGGGACATTTTTATGACTTGACAAAAGGAATATCTTTTATGAATAAATATTCAAATGGAGAAAAAAAGGCACACAAATGGACTTGTACTCTTGAAAAATGTTTTTGCATTTTTTTCCTCTATTAAAATATAGCTCCCAGATGAAAAGCAGAGAAGCAGAATCTCCATCACCTACCACTCAAGCCCTAGATTTGAATTTGAATGGCAGGTGGACACAGGGGAATCAACGAAGAAACTCACTCCCCTGCCTGCACAAGAAACGGTGGACTGGCTTGTAGGGGGGTCAGGGGAGAGAGACCTTCCCCAATGATGTTCATTGGGAAGAAGAAACCTCTTTTCCTTTGTCCGCACTGCAAGCCCTGAGGTTAGGGCTTGCAAGGTGGGCTGGGGGAGCTTGTTCCTACACTGAACAGCTGAACAATAGGGAAACAGGAATGCTTTCACATCCTCCTGCCAGGCAAGCCCTGGACGTGAAGCTTGCTTGGTGGGCAAAGGATGGGAAGTGCAAAAGAATTTTCATAGGAAAAGGTCAGATAGACTTTTCCCAGCAAAATATTGGCTCCCCCATTTTTTTTATTTACAGGAAGTGGTACTCTTAGTTTTCCAGAAATCTTCCCACATTCTTCTTTGTCACACTATTATTGACTTTGGAGATTAAAAAAATCAGTGGAAGAAATATTTTAAATTGCAGTTTTTTAATTTAGTGCCCATACTTGGTCATTGCCTCTTCTTGATCAGACTGTCCAAATACAGCTGTGTGCAATTCTACTGCACACATGGGTCAAAATAAGATTCTACATCAGAGTAGGTATATAACCCCTGCATATGACAGAGAGCTCCATTCCCCGGAGCCTTCCTCTGTGGCATCACAGTGTATGGTCTGAGTATTAAAGCATGCAGAAAAATAGCTGGGCAGAGCAGCACAAGATACCCTGGCAAATACTAATATCCCTTTAAAAATATAACATTTTAATTCATTTAGTGAAGCCTATTTTCTAATGAGACCTCAGGAAAGCAGTTCTAGTACTACAAGACTGATTTGGCTGAAACTGTGCCACACTTGAGGGCAATGGCTGCTATCTTGCCTTTGTAGTAAAAGTAAACTACTTCCCTGAAGCTGTCACTGTTGGAGACAGGCTACTGTGCTAGACGAACCACTGATCTGACCCAGTATGCCATTTCTTGTGTCCCTATGCGTTCAGGTGTTCATCTGCCAAAATGAATAACCAAATTATAATTTGTGGCTCTCTTTCTTTGGCACTTTGGTTGTTTGGCTTTTCTGTCAGGGCCAGCCTTGGAATTTTCAGGGCCCAGGGTGAAGATAAAATGCCGGGCCTCTGGTGGCCCCTCCCATGTAGCCTCATCCCCTTATGTGGTCCTAGAAGTGGTCATGTTTGAGGCCCTGCTGGGAGTGAAAACAGGGCCACCGTAGGACTCCTTTTAAGAGCGGGCCTTGGGGCAGTAACTCACCCCAGAACCCCCTCTGGTACATCATGTGATATGGGCTACCCATCCCCTGACTAACTTGACAAATAGCCATTAACTTATCCTCTAAGAATTTATCTGGGCCAGCTCAGGTCATTACTTTTGAAAATCTCACTCTAAAAGGCCACATTTCCAAGCTACTGGGCAGTTTCCAGGTACTCAAATCCCTACTATAGGTATTTTGTGGTTTGGGAGGGTATCCCTCCAATCTTCCCAAATCTAGGTTCACCTGATGAACAAGCCCATAATAAATTTCCTCCCAAGAAATTGTCACAGACAGAATCAGGTTAAAAGATAACAAGCTGTACTGATGACATTTATTTTGCAATATCATAGAAATGAATATAACTGAATGAATGGTCTAAAGCGGCTGGTAAAATGTCTAACCCCTAAAAGCAGCCTACACTACTTCTCATTGCCTCTCTTGGGAGCTGAGGGTGTTCAAGGTCATTTGTATCTTACAGGGTGACCAAGTCCTACATTTTTCTGGGTGAGAAGCATGTGTCAGTGTCACTCTGTATTTAATGAGGTAATATTAGATTTAGGATTGGTCAGTTAGTACTAACATTTATATATTATGTTGAAAATATAAACTACTATGTGTACTATGTTTTATTCTTATTATGTATCATAGGGTGTGTAGTCATTGGTGTGATGTTAACCACACACATACTCATCGCAATTCGCAATACATAGAGTAATGAAAGAGGGCATTACATCTCTCAGCTGATTACAAAGGCATTAATTTTGCCATGTCTCCCTAGATGAGTAGATGTTTTGGTTATTAAATTCAATTTTTATGTCTAGACCTACCATAATGATACACCAGTGCCTACTTAACATCCTGAAACCAGGGGCAGGGAGTTCCTAATCTCTGGCACTAAGCAAAATGTAAAAGCATTTACTATGCATTTAATCCTAACAGATGGTGTATTATGGTATCTTATTGAAGTGTTTTTATTTGAGTAATTATTAATTATTAAGTATTAAGTAATTATTAATTAAATTTGAAATGTTTGGTGCTTGATATTGATTATTGGTTATTTATAATTAATTATTAATTATTTGTTGTTTTTAAATTAATTATTCATTGTTCATTGTTAATTATTAATATTGTTGTTGTTGTTGTTATTAATCTAGTGCTAACAATGTACCTGGTGCTGTAGAACTAGTAGTTATGGACAGGTCCCTACCCCAAGGGGCTTACAATCTAAGAAAGACAAGAGAGGGGGGACCATAGGGAAAGACAAGGATACATTCAAGGATAAATCCAAGGTTTGCTTGATGGCTTTCATAATTCTTGTTTGTGGAGGTCAGTGAGAGGGAGGATGGTTTGTGGAGGTGGTGAGTGATAATGAGCACTAGCCTGCAGCTCCTATGCCTGTTCCTACAGCGCTGTATGAGAAACCTAGTATGAGTTCCCCCCACTGAGATAAGACTGGAGCTTGCTTCTGCGGTGCCTTTCTTGTGGTTGCTTAGACTGACTTCCAGGGGTCCTCAGGTTGTGAAAACTTGTGCAATGCTAGAAGTCTCCTCAGACAGACACCGCTTCTGCCAAGAGGAGAGGAGGCATCCCCTGCTCCTGAGTGAATCCATCCCCTGTTCTTGAGTGCATGCCCTTGCACTCCTGGTCCTTGAGCTCACTCTTTCAGTAATTAGGGCTTGGCACTGGATCCATGGGGCCAGGCGCGGTGCACAGCCGAGGACTCTAGGGGCAATGCCCCTCCTGTGCCCTCTGATGCTCCTGTGCCCTCTGATGCCCCTCCCTTGCCCTCTGCCCTGCTACTGTGCCCCATGCCCCCCTGCAAACACAGCCTCTCTTACCTGCAAGAACAGAGAACTCATGTTGAGGCCCCCAGCAGCTGCCGCTGTTCATTTTCATGAAGGAGGGGGCCCCGCACCAGGAAACTGCACTGCCAGCAGTTTGAGTTTTTTGTCAGCTCTCATCTGTGAGCGAACTGAGCAGTGAGCCAGCACAGTGAGCTGAGCTGACTCACTTGCTCACTTTTCCCAGCCAGGCCCCCCAAGCCTCGAGGAGGGAGGGACTGGGTGTTGCATGGAGTCCCATAAGGGACAAACATAATAGGAATGCACTTGGGCATCTAGGGGGAGCCATCCAAGCACGTGTAATGGGAAACTGCAGTTTCCCATTACCGCCATTAGGGGGCAGGCTTTCATTGAGCCCTATGGGCTCAATTTTTCAACAGCACCTGTACGCTGATGGCAAGAGCTCAGGCAATTGTGTGCTTGCACTGCCTTCTAGATAATTGAATTGGGGCAGGCGGGCAGTGCTGTTTTTTTTAAGGGCATGCATGCTCAGTGCGGGCACAGGCTGTTCTACTTTGCTGAACTGCATGCATTGGTGGTGGCATTTTGTGGAGTGTCCTGGTGTGGTTGGAGAGGACTCAGACTGTTTGGGACAGAGAGACTCTTTTGGAGGATGTGAATAGGGAGCCAAGCACATGCACCTGAGACTTCACATCCGCTTGAATGTTTGTTGGTCTTCTCCCCTGTCTCTCCCACTGTTCCCTCTCCCTGTCTCCCCCTCCTTGTCTTTCAGATTGTAAGCCACAGGCAGGGACCGCATCTATTTCTATGTTCTGTACAGCACCAGGTCACACTACTGGTGCTATATAAATGTTTATAATAAAATAATAATAATAATAATAATAATAATAATAATTAATTGGACCAGACCAGTATCCTGATTCCTGATGCGTGAAGGGGGGTGAGTATTAAATTTCAGGGGGGGGGGAGAGGGGGAAATGTGAGGCACTGGGTGGAAAGGGAGCGAGGCTGGGGGGAGGTAGACTGGGAGTCCAAGTTTACCTCCCTCTCTCCCCACAGTCTGGCCCCCTTGGGAGACAGCCACCGGGCCCAGAATGGGGCTGGGGGGAAGTTGAGTGGGGGCATGGAGACTGAATGGGGTTGGGGGAGGGGAGTCTGACTGGGGAATGGGGCTGGGGTGGAGTGGAGGAGGGGTGGACTGGGATTCAGAGACATGGGAATGGGGGAGGGGTGCACGGGTAGACAATGGGGGAGGAGGGTGGGGGAACTTGGGGAGTCTGGCTTGGGAATGGGACTGGGGGAGGAGTGCACTGGGAGATGAGGAAGGTGGGGGACTCAGGAAGTCTGACTGGGGAATGGGGCTGGGGTGGAGTGGAGGAGGGGTGGACTGGGATTCAGAGACATGGGAATGGGGGAGGGGTGCACGGGTAGACAATGGGGGAGGAGGGTGGGGGAACTTGGGGAGTCTGGCTTGGGAATGGGACTGGGGGAGGAGTGCACTGGGAGATGAGGAAGGTGGGGGACTCAGGAAGTCTGACTGGGGAATGGGGTTGGGGGATGCACTGGGAGACATGGGGGGACTCGGGGAGTCTGGCTAGGCAGTGGTGCTGGGGGAGGGGTGGACTGGGAGACATGGATGGGGAAGTGGGTGAACTGGGAGATGCATGGGGGAGTGGGGTGCAACAGATGTGAAGTGAATCATGTTTTGGGGGACAAGTGGAACTCCTTGCTGCTGCTTTTGTGGTGTGTTGAGGATAATATGGTTTGCTTAAGATATGGTTTCAGTGGTGGTTTGCTTTTCAGATATGGTTTCAGATATGGTTTCCCCCCATCTCCCCCAGGCATGTTCAAAGGCTGTGGCCATTTTCTGGGGCCCCACTGGCCATGGCTACTCTGGGTTAAAATCGGTCCCTTTCCTGTTTTACATGTAAATTGTCTCCTTTCTGTTTTCCGGATGGGGGAGCTAGGGGCTTGGATGGAGGAAGAGTTGCAAAAAATTCAATCTTTGCTGGAATGTTCCTTGCATTTTAAAATGATCCTGCCCTTTGCAGTTTGGTGGGATGTTGTGAGTAGAGACAAAATGGCCTCCACCTCTCTAGTAGAGAGGCCATTTTGTGAATTTGTGTGTCTACTGGTCATGACTACTCTTTTATAAAATGGTCCCAACCCTCCTGTTGTTGTTTTACAGCTGCTTCCTGCTGCTGGAAAGTTGTTTGGTAGCAATGCAGGCCTGCAACAGGGCAAACTTTTTAAAAAGGCCTGTTTGCTTGGACAGGCATTTGGCTGTTGGGGATAGGGCGTAGCTACGAGGGATGCTGGTCTTGCTGGGCCTGTTTTGCTTGCAGTGCTGGCCTGCAACAAGGCAAATGTTTTAAAAAGGCCTGTTTGCTTGGACAGGCATTTGGCTGTCGGGAATAGGGTGTAGCTACTAAGGATGCTGATCTCAAAGGGCCTGTTTTGCTTGCAGTACTGGCCTGCAACAGGACAAACCATATTTAAAAGGCCTGTTTGCTTGGACAGGCATTTGGCTGTTGGAGATAGGGTGTAGCTACTAGGGATGCTGGTCTTGCTGGGCCAGTTTTGCTTGCAGTGCCAGCCTGCAACAGGGCAAACCTTTTTAAAAAGGCTTGTTTGCATGAACAGGCATTTGACTATTGGGGATAGGGTGAGCTACTAGGGATGCTGGTCTGGATGGGCCTGGTTTGCTTGCAATGCAGCCCTGAAACTGACCACATTTTTTAAAAAGTCCTGTGTTCTTGGACAGGTGTTTGGCAGTCAGGGATAGGGTGTAGCTACTAGGGATGCTGGTCTGGATGTACCTGGTTTGGTGGCAATACAGGCCTGCAACTGTTCTCCTTGTGAACAGAGGAGAAAGTAGGTAGGAACATGGCAGAAGAGAAGACTGTAGACAACAAGGACACCCCTTTCCCCTGTCCCTCACTGAACCCATCTCTTCCCCTTCCTCTTCTCATGCACCAAAACCAAACCATTTCCCTCCTACCTCTTTCCTGTCCTTCTCTTCCTTTTCATTCTCTTCTGATTCGGCTTGTCGCAGGACAGGGAGCTAGCTCAGTCCTCCCAGTTCTCCAAGCCAGAAGTAAGGCTTGTCCCAAAGCCTACACCTTCAGAAGACCAAGGTGGCCAAGGATGCCATGAAAATCGAGGATTAGAGGGTTCAGGATAAAGGTAGGTGATGGCAATGTAATCTGTTTTTTTAACTTACTATGGCTAATTTGGACCCGGTGGGAAAGAGAGAGTGGACTGGACCCCAGTAGGAGGGCTCTCTATCCCCTGGTGGTAATGCTTCACGCAGCTGCGTTCCCAGCATTAACTAATGTAACGTCCATCCAATGTTTATTTTATTTATTTATTTATTTATTTCAATAATTTATACCCTGCACCCTCCTGTAACCAGCTCAGGGCAGCTTCCAACAACTTTCAAATACATAAAAACACTATAAAACAGTTTAAAACAAACAGAAATATTTAAAACAAGGCCATGGAAGTTAAAACAATAAAACAGAATGGGGGCAAAACACCATAACCCTAACCCACCCCCCACCCCCGAAGGCCTGGGTGAACAGCCAGGTTTTATAACACCGCCGGAATGACAATAGGCTTGGGGCCAGGTGGGCTTCCTCTGGAAGGGAGTTCCAAAGGCACGGCCCAGCCACCAAGAATGCCCTCTCCATTATGGCCCCCCGCTTTACGTGGGGAACCTCCAAAAAGGCACCCCCGGCCTACTGCAGGAGCTGCTCTGGGGCACAGAGGGCGAGGCGGTCCCTGAGGTATGAGGGGTCCAGACCATAAAGGGCTTTGTAGATCAACACCAACACCTTGAACCTGACTCAGCACGCTATTGGCAGCCAGTGCAGAGTCTGGAGTAGAGGTGTAATATGCTCCAGACAGCCCGTCCCCATAAGGAGACGAGCCGCCGCATTCTGCACTAGCTGCAGCCTCTGAATCAGGAACAAGGGAAGCCCCACGTAGAGCGCATTGCAGTAGTCCAGCCTCGAGGTGATGAAGGTATGGATGAGGGAGGCCAGGTCCGGGCCGGAGACGAACGGATGCAGCCTATGCCCCAGATATAACTGGCAAAAGGCAGCCTTAGCAACTGCCTCCACCTGCCGCTCCAGGCGCAGGTCTGCGTCCAATATCACCCCCAGACACTGGACCTGCTGAGCTATAGGAGGGCAAACTCGCCTAATCAGGGGGGCCACTACCTCCCTCGCTCTTCCCACCAACATCACCTCCGTCTTATCGGGGTTTGAGCTTCAGTCTGCTCTGCCGCATCCATTCTGCCACGGCCTCCAAACACTGGGATAGCAACGAGACAGCCGGGTCTGGGTCAGTTGAAAAGGAGAGGTACAGCGGAGTATCATCAGCATATTGGTGACACTGCACAACGAACTCCCTCACGACCTCCCCCAAGGGCTGCATGTACACATTAAATAATAATGGAGACAAGATGGAACCCTGCGGAACGCCACATGATAAGGTGCGGGGGCATGATGTCTCCTCCCCCAGCACCACCCGCTGGCTTCTCCCCAAGAGGAATGAACAGAACCATTCAAGAACGATCCCACCCAGACCCCCCAGGTCATGCAGCCGTCTCACTAGCAGCCCATGGTCCACAGTGTCAAAAGCGGCAAAGAGATCTAGCAGGATGAGAAATGTTGAACATCCTGCGTCCATCTCCCGGTGGAGGTCATCTACCAAGGCCACCAAGGCCGTCTCAGTGCCATAGCCGGGGTGGAACCCAGATTGAAAAGGGTCTAGGAAACCAATGCTGTCCAGATGCGCCTGGAGCTGGAGTGCCACTGCCCACTCAATAACCTTCCCTAAAAAGGGAAGGTTAGAGACAGGTCGGTAGCTGGTGAGTGCATCTACGTCCAAGGATGGTTTCTTCAGCAGGGGGCGTACCACAGCCTCCTTGAGGTAGGGCGACAGCCTCCCCTGCTGCAAGGACGCGTTCACTACCCTCGCCAGCACCGTCCCCAACGTCTCCCTGGAAGCTTTCACTAACCAGGACGGGTACGGATCGAGTTCACAACAGGTGGCCCTCACAGACTCCAAAACATCCGCTGCATCAGTTGGCGTCACTTCCTGAAACTCCCCCCACAAAGCTGGACCAGACAGGACCTCCGTCCCCTCGCGCTCTTCCCCTACTGCCCCATATCCAATGTTAACCCTGGGAACTCCTTGCTGCTGGGTTATGCCACGCCACTGGCCTACCGTTGCCCTGGCTCTGCCTGCCATTGTCCTGGCTTTGCCTACCATTGCCCTGGTTCCGGCCCTAGGCCAGGTTCCGCCCCGCTGGTGGCGGCAGGTTCAACCCGCCCACTGCCCCACCAGCCTCCAAACCCACCAGCTGTCCCTACATGGGGCAGATCAAGGAACTGGGAGGAGGCCAAATAAAAGACAGTCATAGGCCAAGTTTGGCTTGTGGGATGGAGGTTCCCTACCCCTGCACTTAGTGGTCTTTCCATTATCCAGTTAGAGATGACAGGATCTTTAATTCACAGTTTAAAATAATGTCTAGTCTTAAAAAAAAAATCAAAAAAAAATCTATACATCCAGGTCTTGACTATATCTGATGTTTTCAATGAAGATAGGGAAAAGGGGGTAGGGAAAGCAGTACACCTGTTCTGAACTGTTAATTATAATTTTAGTTGATGTACAGGGCCCCACATTCTCTCCCCCCCCCCATTGGCAGCAATGGGGGAAGCATAGTGGACAACACTAGTCCCTGTTTATGTCTGAACAAGTCTTCAGAAATGGCTATAATTTCAGTGCTTCACTTGGCACAACATTGCTAAAAGTTCCTGTCCCTTAAAGCAGGATTATCTATTAAAATCCAATTAGCCTTATGCTTAAATCAATGGAGGATAAACTGCCAAGAACTTCACCAAGCACACAATCATTATTGGTACCCCAGAATCAATTATGGGGTAATTTTCCAGCTGTCCTTCCTTGGTATCCTTGAGTAAGTAAATATAATTAATATAATTCATTAATATGGAATGGCTGGAAGAGGCCAGAGAACAAGGAACACCACAGTTTCTTGTTTCAGAAAAGACAGAGCTTAAATATTTGTAATGATGCTGTCATTAAGATGGGTAGTTCTATTGTTAGAGCTTAGGGCAGGCATGATTGAAGTGAATGTGGCCACTTGCACATGAGACGGGAGGGAGGAGGGACTGGTGTGAGCCATAATATTGCCTAGGGAAACTGCGGGAAGCTCTGTTTGTGTGTGTGTGGGTTTTAGCCCATTTTTGGTATGATTTCACTCAACAGCCCTGTAATCTGTGGGTGAAATCACACCAGAAACAGACTAAAAACCAGTGCGCATGAGCAGAGCTTCCTGTGATTTCCCCTGGTGTGATTTTGGCACTTGCCAATCCCTCCCTCATCCCGTTTTGTGTACAAGTAGTGTGACTCAGATTCTAGTACTTTTGCTATCTGCTTGGAGAATCATGCCCCCCGGTGAGATTGTACAGTGTCTGGCATAATGGAGCCGCTAGCCAATTCTTGACATATTTTATTTATTTATTTTATTTTATTTATTTATTCACATTTATACCTGGCCCCTCCTGAAACAGCTTCTACCATTCTAGTAATGGTAGCATATTTGATCAAAACCCTGAACATACGTTAGTTCACCAACCCACTGAAAAGCTTGAGGTTCTTGCCTTGTCTGATACATTCTAGTCCTCTGGGTGTTGCCCGCTGATGCAGAGGATGTTCTTGGGGCTGTTAGAGCCACCACTTGCGAACTGGACCCATGCCCATCCTGGCTGGATAAGGCCAGCCAGGAGACGCTGGGGCTGCTGCTGGCAGGAATGGTTAGTGCCTCCCTGCAGGAGGGCAGAGTGCCAGGCTGCCTCAAAGAGGCAGTGGTACGGCCTCTGCTCAAAATACCATTGCTTGACATTGACTCCCTCGCCAGCTAGCGGCCAGTCTCCAACCTTCCCTGTTGAGGAAAGTTTATTGAACGGGTTGTGACTCAGAAATTACAGGAGCATCTAGACCGCATTGGTTTTCTGGATCCTTTGCAGTCTTGCTTTCACTCAGATTATGGCACTGAGACAGCTCTTGTGGCTTTGGTTGATGACCTTCGCTGTGAAACGGACCAGGGTTGGTCATCTCTCCTGGTTCTATTAGATCTGTCTGCGACTTTTGATACCATTATCCATGTGATATTAGTGGCTTGCTTACGGGACTGAGATGGGGTGGGCGGGGCCCTTCTTGAACGGTTCTGCTCCTTCCTGGCCTGGAGAACTCAGCGGGTGGTGTTGTGGGGCTGTTCTTTGTCCCCCCGCAACCTCTCATGTGACGTCCTGTAAGGTTCTATTTTGTCCCCTCTCCTGTCCAACGTGTATATGCAGGTGCTGGGAGAGGTTGTGAGAGGGTTTGGTGTCATCAATATGCTGATGACACTGAACTCTACCTCTCATTTTCACCTGATCCAGGTCCCGCAGTCTCGGTGCTTACTCAGTGTTTGGCAGCCATGGGGGACTGGATGAAGGTGAGCCATCTGAGGCTGAATCCCAATAAAACAGAGGTGATGCTGGTGGGAAGGGGCGAGGGAGTGGAGGCCCTCATCATTGATGGGGTGTATCCCTCCTTGGTCCCTCAGGCTCGCAGTCTGGGAGTGCTCCTCAATTCCCAGCTCTGTCTGGATGTCAAGTTGGAGGCTGTGGCAAGGAGTGCATCTGCTAATTACATCTGGTGAGGCGGCTTTGGCCATATGTCTCAGACCCTGATATGACTGGACAATTGCAACACGCTCTATGTGGGACTACCTATGGCAACAGCTCAGAAACTGCGCTGGTGCAAAATGCGGCGGCTCATCTCCTTATGGGTGGCTTTGGGTGCTGACCACTGGGAGCACATAACACCAGTGCTCAGTTTTCTTCACTGACTGCGTATAGTCTTCCAGACCGCCTCACTCCCCAGGCTCTGGATCGGCTTCTGCAGTCATTAGGGAGAGGCCTTCTCGAAGTTCCCCAGGTTTTCTGGGAGGCAACTATGGAGAGGGTGATCTCAGTGACTGCACCAAGCCTGTGAAACTCCCTTCCAGTGGAGGTCCAGATGGCACTGGACTTCTCCTCTTTTCAATGTCAATGTAAAACATGGCTGTTCCACCTGGCATTTGGTGAGGGAGATGGGTAAGGGTGGAGGTGGGGGTTAGGGATGTTGTTTTTTTTGTTTTTGTATGCTCCACCGTGGGTTTTATTTTTATACTTATTATTGTTATATTTTTGTATTTTATATTTTTATATTATAATGTGTGATTTGTTAGCCGCCCCAAACTGCTTTAGCAGGAGGGGGCGGGATATAAACAAACAAACACCACCAGATATATTAATACTGCATAAGAAATGACATAGAACTAATTCATTTTTAAAAACAGGATTTTGAATGAGTTTAGACAAAGGTGGAATTCAAGAGTAATCTGCTTTCTCGAACATCTAGAGAGGATTCAGTTATGATCAGGGATCCGTGTTGATTGCATTCTTCCCATCGACAGCAGTGGAAGAATGCTATAAAAACACCCCGCTACACTTATTTGAGAGCTGAAACGAGAACCCAAGCCCATTGAGCATATTCTTCGTGAACTGAAAATGATGGTTTGAATAATAACTGATATCTGTTTATGTTCCATCGAGTATCCAGTTCTTTTGGGTTAAGCTAGTTTTTAGTCATTTTAGTATTTCAGTTGTCATTTCTGCAATATTAGAACTACTGCACATGCGCAACCGCTGAAAAGAATGTCATAATGAAAATAATGAAATGACTGTAACCTGAAATAACTGAAGAGGAATACCCCAAAAGACACACACCAGCACCCATTTCGGTCGCGGATATTATTCAGGTACTAATACTAATTTCTCTAGTGCTACCAGTCGTACGCAACATGGTAGATGGTGCTGTACAAATACACATAACATCAAGGACAGTCCCTGCTCCCAGGGGCTTACAATCTAGTTAAGAAACAGAAAAACAAGGGACATTATATGTATATGGGCTACAGGATGCAGTTTATTCATTAGTTAATTGAACAACTACTCAAAGGGCTACCTGAAAATGTGAATAATACTCACAAATAATAAACCCACTACTCATCAAATGAATATTTAAAAAGGATAAAAAAATTCTATTGTTACTAGACCTGAAATGAATATTTGAAAAGAATACCAAATTCTGTTTGGTATACTTGCATTTGTTTTAGCAATGCTAATATGAAAGCAGTATTTGTTTTATCTTCATTTGTGGTTTCTAACCTTTGTTGCTTTGGTATTCATCACATTGCCGCTTTGTGGTTTTGGTGGCATTATTTAACAGGTGTTTTGGGATTATGTCCATCTCTGGGGACATAATGCAGCAGAAAATCACAAAAGTACCAAACGATGAAGAACAAATTAATCAAAGTAACTGAAGCCAACTTAGTAATGAATACAGAAACACCAAAGTAATGGAGGAGCAAGGTTTGATCCAGTGGCAAAGACAAATTGAGCTTATACATGGGAACAATTATATGAATTACCTTCACAAGTACAAAAAAAGCACTTTTGTTTCAGTCCTATTTATTCAAGTTGTGTCTAGGAGTCCCAAACACAGATCAGGGCCTTAGTGTGCTACCCACTCTACAAATCCAGAAAGAGATTAAAAAGATGGTGCTTGCCTCAAAGAGCATATTCAGCACAGCTTTCATAGGCCCTTTTTAAATGGACGCCTCCCCCCTTGACCACGTGTGCAGTGGGGGAGCGTCTGTTTGAATGCCACAGCAGATGCGGGGGTGGGTGGGGGGTCTGTGCGAACACCACGGCCGGTGGGTGGAGGTGCGTGCGCAATCCCGCACTCCCCCCACCTCCACTCATCACCCATGCATGGAGCAATGAGCGCCAATGCCAGATGATCCATGCATGGAGATGGGTGGAGGTGGGTGGGGGTCCATGGGAATGCACCCCCATACATCACCCACTCACCACGCTGCCCACCCATCCCCCCATGCACACGTCCCCATTTGAAAAGGGCCATAGATGCATCACCTGCAGATGCTTACATCAGTGGCACAAACCTGTGGTTCTACCTACAGTCCTTGTATGGACTTCAACCTCACAGGGGTAACAGCCTCACTTTGAGACACTGGAAACACTCTTGCTTATTCTCCTACAGAAAACTCTCACTCATGAGCTCTAATGTAACCTTCCCCACCCCCACGCCCTTTTCAATTTCAATGAGATTTAAGCACCTGTGTATGTCAGGATCAAATCACATATCTCTGGTACACGATAGGATCAAACCATATATCTCTGGTATTGTTACACAATTCCTTATGCTCCTCTTTCCCTGTGAATTTCTTTGTTGAACGAAAATAATTTCAGAAGTTACTCATGCCACCTTAGGCTATGCAGACATTTTTTGTTGGAGTGTTTTTTCTCCTGAATTTCAGTGTGGTTGCATTATGGAACATACGAGTTTGCTGGCATTGGTAATTGTTGGACATGCTTATTCACTACATTACACCATGGGTGAAAACAGACATGACGCTAACCACCCTTTAACCACCCTTGGTAGTTATTTATGCATGTTGCAGGGCTGCATAGGGCACCAATACAGCCCTGCAACATGCACAAATAACCACCAAGGGTGGTTAGTGTCATGTCTGTTTTCACCCCAAGAGTCTACAATGAAACAGGATAGACACATATTACTGCACGGTATTCCATGTCATTTCCTCAAACAGTCTTGTAAGCCAGTGGTTGCCTGCCCTATGTTTTTGCAGGATCCAAGCCCCAAACAGCCAGCCATGCCATTCACAGTCTCTTCAATACAGTGTAGGATTTATTCACTGCATCTTCCAGAATTTTAGTCTTATGGCCTCCTTCACAAGGCCTCTGTCCTGGAACATTCCCATCCCAGGACTCTGACTTAGCCCCCTGGCTAACATTGGACTCTGTGACCCAGCCCTGGTAGCACATAGCTTCCCTTGTTTAACCTCCTTCTCTGGTTTTCAGCCTTCTTTTTGATGGTCTAATCACGTGAGCCTCTTGGTTCTACTTTTTATAGTCTGGCTAGGTGCTTATGCTCACATCATTCAGTACCAAAGACCTGTGGTTCTACCTACAGCTGGGGCCAAACAGCTGTATTAAGTGACCCATGGGAGGGAAAAGGTTCCTCGCCCCTGCTTTAGAGGGTACTTGTGGGTTTATGCAGAAATATCTATTGACTTATTAAAAAAAAACCAAAGCAAAAGACAACATGACATGAGCAAAAGAAATATAGCTGTATTGGCACTTTTATAACTTAAAAAGCTCCCAGGCAGATTTTCCCTACATGATCATCGTTTTCAGGACATTTTAATTTCTTTGAATGTATATCCCACCCTTTCCCAAGAGTTTAGGGTGTGTGACAGTACATGAAAACAACACATAAAGTCAATGTGAAATATAGTGAATTTTTTTTAAAAAAAACCAAGATCCCTCCTTCCCAGAACTTATCCCTCACCTATCCTGAACTCCTGGCCAAATAGAAAGGTCTTACATAGCCTTTGGAAAATGCTTGGGCTTCGGTTTTGGTGAACCTTCAGAGGGAGGGAGTTCCAAATATTGTGATGCAGCAGTGGCTCTTAGAAGCTCTAGGTGAGATCGGGGCAACACTGTACTAAATTCTGTGCCACCAGTTATAGAAAGACAGTCTCTCCACCAAAAAGCTTGCAATCAGACTAAGCAAGGCAGACCAAGAATGGAAGAAAAAAGTTATTCTTCTCATTTCAGATGAGGAGCTGAGTCACAGAGAGATTATTCATTCATTCATTCATTCATTCAATTTATACCCCACCCCTCTTGCACACAGGCGACTCGGGGTGGTGAACATAAGTATAAATTAGGTGATTTTTCTCAAAGTCAAAAAGCAAACGTCTGTAGCAGAGCTGGGAATCGATTCCAAATTTCCTGAACTACAGTCCAGAGCTAAATTCTTCCTTGTGTCTATTAGGCATGGGCGAACAGATCGTGGTTCGTGTTCGGCCGTTCGGTTCGGCCGCGATCAGTTCGTGTGTTCGTGTTTGGCAGTTAGGTTCGGCCGCGTTCGGTCCGTGTGTTCGTGTTCGGTCGTTCGGTCGTACCTCGCGTTCGTGTTCGCCCGTTCGGTTCGGCCGTTCGTGTTCGGCCGTTCGTGTTCGGTTGTTCGGGCAGGTCGTACGTTCGTGTTCGGCCGTTCGGTTCGTTCGCCATCGGGTTGTGCGTTCGTGTTCGGTCGTTCGGTGTTCGGGTGGTTCGCGC
>QEPC01011654.1:1378739-1390327 GCA_003113815.1 Sphenodon punctatus
AGAGATCTAGCAGGATGAGAAATGTTGAACATCCTGCATCCATCTCCCGGCGGAGGTCATCTACCAAGGCCACCAACGCCGTCTCAGTGCCATAGCCGGGGCGGAACCCAGATTGAAAAGGGTCTAGGAAACCGATGCTATCCAGATGCACCTGGAGCTGGAGCGCCACCGCCCGCTCAATAACCTTCCCTAAAAAGGAAATATGACAATTTTGCATAAGCCCAACTTCCTTGAATCTGGCACTGGTTGCCAGGTACTTTCCTAGAAAAAGTGGGAGTTCCCATCTCTTTGATGATTTACCTGGAATTTTCTGACTGTGGTAATTTTGTATACTTGTACAGCCATGTGAACCACCTGTGTTTTTTCTCAAGCAACCTTGACAGGTAGATGGATTTACTTTATACTGTGAAATTGCTGAGCCAATATAGCAGATGAGTCACTGGATGAGGAGATATTCTGAAATATGCAGAATAGCAGCTATCCTTTGGCTGTTAATATATGTGATGTGGGCCCAGTTTGGCGCGCTCTGGCCCTCCTGGGTTGGCACTGAACCCATCTGTCTGAATCCATGAACTAGGCCCATGGTCCCAACCCCGGAGTCACCCAGGTGGGCCAGAGTGGGCCAAACCAGGCGGGGGTGTCCGTTTTTGTGCCCAATCAGCCTGGCTTGGGGTGTTACCATGGCAGTCAGCCATGGCTGCCTGTTATTGGAAGCCATGACTGCTTGTCAAGGGGGGGTAGGGACAGGGTGCAGGCCAAAGTGTGGGGGCGGAGCCTTCCCTCCTCGGCCAGGTCAGGCCATGGGGATGTGTGCTAGGGATGTGCGAATGCGGTTTGGAAGTTCAGAGTTCGGCCTGAACTCGGCTTGTTCGGATGACCGAACCGAACTTCCAAACCGAACGCTTGAACTTCCGAACAGTTCGGAAAAGTTTGGATGAGTTCGGATGAGTTTGGGGGTGGGAAAAACGTGACTGGAAGGGGGAGGCAGCTGAGGAGCAGACTTCCTGGCACCAGGAGTGGACACCAGGGGTGGTTTCAGGGCCAAAAATACCAATACCCCAAAAATTTTGGTTTCGGTACTGATAGCACTTTTTTGAATGTTCGGCTGAGTTCAACTGAACTGAACTCTGCCAAACCGAACAACCGAACCTGAACTCGGGCTTTGAACTGAATGACCGAACATCCGAACGCCGTTCTGTTCGCCCATCCCTAATGTGTGCTCCATATGGCAGCCTGACCTGACCGGGGGTGGGCCCCCCTCCAACCTGGGATGTGCAGCTGCTGCTCTGGCTGAACGTTTGTTTTCACTCTTTGTTATATACATATGTAGTGTATACGTATTACGCACACATACATGTTCTTCAGACCTCTTGACATGTGCATAAGACAGCAACCATCTTTCGAATCCATTTATCTCCTTTAACCATTCTTTCCCATGTCTTTCCTGGGCTTCTGATGTTTCCTTTACCCTTTTGGCACTGGTAGACTACCTGCATTACAATTCTGGATCCTTCCATTCATTCAAATGATCCAACCACTTCATTATTCTCTTGGCTGTTAAACAAGACACCTGCGGTCTCAGCTTTGTTATCTACTTTAGAAATAATGTTTAGGCCAGCTGTTAATGCTTATCTTAAATATGATTTAATTTTTTTAAAAAATGCAGGCAATTTGGCTCATGTTAGTTAAAATCAGAGAAACATTAGTGAGTTTGAAATTCTAACTGAAAATGTTCAGTAATTTTTAATAGAACCAGTTCATGAATTAAATGAACAATTTAATGAACAATTAATTCATGGACAATTAAAGCCACCAGAGGGGAAACTTAAATAGCACTATATTCAAGTTCAAGAGATGTCCTCACTGAAGTGCAAGCAATGACTCCTAGATTTAATACATAAATTATTAAGAGTTTGATCCCCTGGCTTCAGTATATGAATTTTAATGCATTTCAATGAAGTGCAGAGTGATTATGCACATCGGGATTGAAGGTATACAACATTAAAGTGCAAGGGAAACCATGCACTTAATTTTGGTGTATCCTCAGAAAATGTTCTGGTTCACTTCACTAGTATTTACCTATTTCTAGGGACTGCCACTAGATGCAAAATTACTTAGCAGGGTCAGACATGTAATCATGAGGCATCTGGGATAAACCATTACTTCTCACAACCTTCAGCCCCAATCTATCAGTTTTCAGACTTAAAAAAAAAAAAGACCTAAACCACCAATGCTTATAAAATGTATCAGATTTATAGCAATAGATACTGGATTTTTCCATTTGCTTCCTAAAATAATGACATCATGGAAGAAATAGTACAGACTCCAACATCCTACTCTGTTTACTCCCTTCACCTCAAGTGAGAATGTAGATAAGAAACATCCCATTTTCATTGTCTAGCCCTCACCAACTCCTACGGACAAAGAATATAATCTTCCCTCTTTTCTACCAGGGACTGAAGATAGAAAGATGGTTCACTTGTGAAAATGTCTGAATCCTTTGTTTTCAGCTTTCCTAGGGAGGGCACATGCACAATTGTCAGGGCAAGGTGCTGAAGGGCTGTAGAATCATAATGCTGGAAGAGATTACAAGGATCATCTAGTCCAATGCCCTCCTCCAATGCCAGATGCCCTGTACCTACCATATCATTACGGATCAATGCTTGTCCAGTCAGTTTTTCAAAACATCTGGGAAGGAGATTCCACAGCCTCCATAGGCAACCCCTATTTTCAATTAGAATTTCAAACTCACTAATGTTTCTTTGATTTTAACTAACATGAGCCAAATTGACTGAATGTTTTAAAAAACTAAATCATATTTAAGATAAGCATTAACAGCTGGCCTAAACATTAATTCTAAAATTGTTCTCCCTAAAATTTAAATGCAATTTAAGTCCATTCCCTCTTCTGTCTTCTGTGGGCAGTGGAGTACAAATTTATCATATTTTTTGTGACATCCTTTTAGTTATTTGAAAAGTGAAAAGCTATTTGAAACAAACAGTTCATGCTCTGGTCATCTCTCGCCTCGATTACTGTAACCTCCTTCTCACTGGCCTTCCCCGGTCTCACCTTTCTCCCCTCATCTCTGTCCAAAACTCTGCTGCCAGGGTCATCTACCTCGCCAGTCGCTTCGACCATGTGCAGCCCCTCCTCTCTTCGCTTCACTGGCTTCCCCTTCCTGAACGAATCCTGCACAAGCTCCTAGTCTTCACCTATAAAGCTCTTCACAACCTTGCTCCCCCCTACCTCTCTGCACTTATCGCCCTCCATACTCCAGCCCGTGCACTTCGCTCCTCCTCTGTCCCTTCTCTCACCCTTCCACGCCTTCCCTGCTCCCCTAAGCGCCTTCGTCCCTTCTCACTTGCTGCCCCCCATGCCTGGAACTCCCTCCCTGTCCACATCCGCCTTGCCCCCTCCCTTCATACCTTCAAATCTCTCCTTAAAACTCACCTCTTTCGCTCTGCTCTGTCTGACTCTTTATCCTGCTGAGCCACTATTCCTATACCTACGATCGGTTTACCCTTATCCTTGCAACATGGACCTGCCTGCTGTCATTCTCATCGTAACCAAGCCAAGTACGTGCACTTGAGACCTCGCATCTTCATGAATGTTAGACCCCTTGTCTCTCCCTCTGTTCCCCTTCCTAAGTCTCTCCCCCAGCTCCTGTCTCTCAGATTGTAAGCCCTAGGGGCAGGGACCGTGTCTATTTTATTACTTTGTAAAGTGCCAGGTACACTGCTGGCGCTATATAAACATTTGTTAATAATAATTAATAATAATAATAATAAACAGTGTAATCAGACAGTAACCATTATTACTGTTGATCTCTTGATCACAAACTATACCTCAACAGTGACTAAGGTCCCCCTGGGCTCACAGACCACAGGAGAATACAGGCATAGGCAGAAAACAAGATTGTCTACAACACAAAACGTATCCAAATCCATCTGCCAGCAACACAAAGACTTCCTGCAGGACTTCTTTCAGTCCCACAGACAGGATTACACCTCTGCAGTAGAAACTGAAATGAACACCTTCTATACATCTCGATAGTTATAGCTGCAAAACCAGGACTGGAAGAACTAGTCTACATATTGGACCTGTTAACTGACACAGGCTGCATTCTTAATGTGGATAATAAATTGAAGGTTATGATGAGCTTTTGAACAAGAATATAACCAATTGTTTAACGGCAAATTAATCAATTAACAGCCCACACAATTTCACAGGGTTGGCCTTACCCTAAGTGGGGCCACAGGTGGGAAAGAAATACGGGGTCCCATATCTTCTGCCGGTGGTTTTATTGCCAGCGGCCGGCAGGCCTAGGACTGCTTCCCAGCTCAGGGGGTGCTCCCCGGCCCAGGGGTGGCACGCTCCTCGGGCCTGGGCTCGGGGACGGGTGGAGGGGCACTCCCCTCCACCCATCCTTAAGCCTGAGTGGCCATTTGGCTTCTGACCAAATTGGATCACTCACCTGATCCGTTGCCACCGCCACCTCTGGTCTGGGCCCCGTGCTGGGCTCGCCCCGCCCCGCCCCCCCCCGCTGCCTGCACAGTCTTGGCCAGGGGAAATGAGGGAGAGAGAGGCAGAGCCCCCTCCTCTTTCTCATTTCCCCATGTCAAAACAACCAGGCAACGGGGGGCGGGAGGGGGGAGGGCATGGCATGTGGGAGAGGTGGGGCCTCTGCCTCTCACTCACTCCTGCTGCCCCTCCCCCCCCCGTCCCACAGTAAGACCGGCCCTGCAATTTCACTACTTTAAATTACTATTGGAAACCAGATAATCAACCTGGCTAAACTTTTCTAGGAAAGTACTAGTGAGATAGCACTTAACAGACAGGGGGAAAGTGTAAGAAAAGAATACATTATCATAGACTGACAGTTACCGTTCTCTCATCCTGTCCTTCTGGGGTTATGGACGGATGCATCAATCACTTTCCCACACTGTCTTGATGCAAGGGTCTTTCCTAAAGAATGGGCTTGGGTATTGCACATCTATACACTGAGTGTAGCCAATCAGAAAAGGCTAATAGTTTCTAGAGCTCATTGATCTGAATTTCTTCTGTGGTGATTGTAACATTGGTGAGACTGTGTACAGATTGCTGGAGATGGGTCACTCTTGCTTTTAATATGGATCTTGGCCAACCATTGTCACACACCTAAGCTAGCCAGTTGACCCAGACTTTCTGCCTCCTTCCCAGCTAATACACTTAGCATATTTCACAGATATCGTTCTATGTGCCTACAGTCAAAGGCTTTCTTCCTTTCTTAGCAGTCTGTATTCTCCTACAGACAGACAATAGAGACTTTCTAGGAACTTGGTTTAATTACACTCATGCAGAGTCATGGGAGGAACCAAAGAGATTACTATGGACAAGGACCCGTGTTCAATCTTTTTTCCACATTGGTGGCAATGGGGAAAACCAAGTGAACATGCATCCTCCTTACTATGGATCAGTTCATAAGGTTGTATAGACTTACACATTTAATTATTACACTGCATTCCATGTTAAGAGATGAGTATATTTTTCACATACTACATTTATGGCACATATTGTGTATATAATATATAACTTTATTCTTAGCGTTATATTTAGTAGCTACATGTCAACAGCAGCATTCAGATGTCAACTACTATGAAAATTTCTCCTCCTAATTTACAGGAGGAAAGGGCCAAGCAGACAGAAGATGGCCTCACCAGCACTGAACAC
The DNA here is from genome assembly GCA_003113815.1 of Sphenodon punctatus. NCBI lineage: Eukaryota > Metazoa > Chordata > Lepidosauria > Sphenodontia > Sphenodontidae > Sphenodon > Sphenodon punctatus. The sequence continues at coordinate 1,384,449 of QEPC01011654.1, forward strand.
TCAAAAGTGAACCAGCTGTCACAGATCAGACTTTGCTCTCATTTGACCCAATAAAGCTTTAGAAGCCCTTAGGAACATGCAGGTCATCATCTCCTAAAAATTCTGTACTATTTGCATAATTTGCACAAGCGACAGATTCATTTTGAAACTGTGCTGCTGGTTTTCAGGGCCCTGAACGGTATAGACCCTGTTGGCTATATTCAACTGATAATTCCCCGATAGTCCCATCTGTAAGATCCGGGCTGAGACGGATCCCTGCTGGGTGCTATGCTTCTCTCTTCCAGGTAACTACAGCTGCTTTGACTTTGCAGGAGGCCACCGTGGCAGCCAAGCCATGGTTGAATAACCTTTTCCTTCCCAGGCTGTGTAGGGCCTTAAAGGTCAACACCAGCACCTTGAATCGGGCCCAGAATGCTATAGGCAGCCAGTGCAGAGCCTGGAGCACTAGTGTAATGTGATCCCTACGGCCCATCCCTGTCAGGAGGTGGGCCACAGCATTTTGCACCAGCTGCAGCTTCCAAACCATCACCAAGGGCAGCCCCACGTAGAGCGCGTTGCAGTAATCCAACCTAGAGGTGATGAATGCGTGGATGAGGGTGGCCAGGTCGGAGTTTGAGACATATGGTTGGTCCTCCGCACAAGATGTAACTAGCAAAAGGCTCCCTTTGCCACTGCCTCCACCTGACAATCCAGGTGGAGATCAGAGTCCAGCAGGATCCCCAAACTCTGCACCTGTGGGGCCAGTGGGAGGCAGATTCCCTCCACAAGTGGGGCCATCACCTCAGCTGCCCTACCCACCAACATCACCTCCATCTTATCAGGGTTCAGCCTCAGTCTGCTCAGCCTCATCTACTCGCTCACTGATGTCAAGCACTGGGAAAGCACCAAGATTGCAGGACCTGGGTCTGCTGAAAGAGAGAGGCATAGCTGGGTGTCATCAGCATACTGGTGACAACCCACACCAAACTGTCTCACAACCTTACCCAGGGGTTGCATGTAAATATTAAACAACAATGGAGACAGAATGGAACCATGCGGTATCCCACAAGCGAGATCCCAGAGGCTAGATATTTCTTCCCCCAGCACCACCCGCTGGCTTCTTCCTGAGAGGAATGAGAAGAACCATCCTTGGACAGTCCTGCCACCCCCTACCCCCCACCCCAGGACCCGCAGCCACCTCAGCAGCAACCCATGGTCAACTGTATCAAATGCTGCTGAGAGCTCCAATAGAACGAGTAATGTTGAATGTCCCAAATCCATCTCTCGGTGGAGGTCATCCACCAAGGCCACCAACGCAGTCTCGGTGCCATATCCTGGTCGAAATCCTGATTGAAAAGGATCCAGGAAACCGATTCCATCCAGATGGCACTGGAGTTGCTGGGCCACCACCCATTCAATAACCTTCCTTAAAAAGGGAGCGAGTGCGTCAACATCTAAAGATGGTTTCTTAAGCAGGGGCTGCACCACCGCCTCCTTGAGGCAGTCCAGCAGCCTGCCCTCCCGAAGGGAGGCATTGATCACCTCCACCAGCACCGGCCCCAACATCTCCCTGGTGGCTTTCACCAACCAGAATGGGCAACAATCTAATTCACAAAAGGTGGCCCTAAGAGACCCCAGTGCCCCCTCGGCATCGTCTGGTGTCACTTTCTGAAACTGATCCCACAAAGATGGACCAGACCCGCAGATTAGACTTGAACCCTAGTCTGTCAAGTCCAAATCCAAACAACACTAGGAAACACTGGCTCATATCTCATATTTATTTGTGCAGTTCTAAACAAATTATATCTTGTTCACCTCTTTCTACTTTGCTCAATACAGACCTCCTGCAGATCATTTACAAAAGTTCTTTGGACTTACAAAAGTGATCTTTTGAATTCATCTCCTCAGGGTCGTAGCTACCATGGTGACAGCCAGGACCGTGGCTGGGGGCCCATCCCTATGGTAGCTAAAAGCCTCCCAGCTGCCTCTCCTGTCTCAGTTTAAAAAAAAATTAAATTCTTCCCAGTCCGCCCGGGCCCCCCGCCGCTGGCTGACACATGAGCCCCCCCTCCCCCAGCCCCCGCCAGGCCCACGCCACTGCTGGACTTGTGGGCTGAACTTCAAGCCCTGCCTCCTGATGCCAATGTGTTTGTCCCTGCCCACCGCGGCTGTGCGGGAATTACGGATGCCATACTGCACCTGCGTTCTGTACTCAGTCTCTCTCTTCGCAAGCAGCGGTGGCGCATGAGGCAGGCAGAAGTGGCTAGCGGCAGGCAGGGATTCGAAGTCTTTCTGAGGCTGAGCTACACAGCATACATGGACATTGTCAGAAATAGAGACATAAATGAATCATTAGTAATCATCTGAATGAAAGCAAGCAGGAGTTTTTTGACAATTGATTGGTTACAGTCCTTGACGCCCATTATTCCTTGCTATTTTATTGTTGTTTTTCCACTGTGAAAATATCTAGATGAGCTAACAGTGCCTCTTTCAGTTGAAAATAGTACATATTTCTTTTAAATTTCTAGCAAGGAACAATCACTTTTCATTTAGTCATACTATGTCATTCCATGGCAAAAAACATAACCTGACATATAGTTTACAATAAAATGATACAATGGAACTAAATCTGGAGTAGAGCTGAATTGGGTACTAAATGTAGTACCTGTGTGTAATAACCACATTTTTGGGTACCACAGCAGTTACTCGATGGGTTATCTGGAAACTTCAGAAGTCAGTAACTTCCAGTACTGATTTTGCAATTTTCCAATTACCGATCAGTATATTGGTAATATATACACTGATATTTTCTGGGTCAGAAAACAGAAAATTGGGACAGAAATAATCATAATAAAAAAAATCAGGACCAGAAGTTGACTATCCAGGATGAAAAATCAATATAGACAGTGCCTGGATTACTAGTTATAGAAAAACAAGATTGTGGTGACCTGTATCTTTAAAAGTTCTATGTTATTTCCCAGTGCCTTAAGGTCACAGGGTTACAAGCCTGAGGCAGTGAGTACTGTGCTAGCCCAGAGAGCTAGCAGACCTCTCATATCTCTCTATTGTTAGGCAACTTGGTCTCTGTTAATAAATATACTTATTAATCAATTTATAGCAAGTCTCCCTTGTCAGCATCTGGAAGATCACCACATGGTACCAGGAGTGGGGCCCTCAAAAGAAAAGGGTGATCACCATGGAGAAGCTGGAGACTGGAAGAGTGAGAAGGAAGAACTGTGTGGAGGGAGAGCACAAGATAAAGATGACATGGAGATGCTTAAAGCTCCCAAGGAACTCGAGCTCTGGTAATGTGGCCAAGTCATGACAGATTTTTAAGCAAGATCTGGAGATATATTTGGAGGCAGCAGCTTTGGAGAAGAAACCAGATACTCAAAAAATTGCAGTTTTTTTTTCTAAGCCTAGCAGGATATGAGGCTAAAGACATCTTCAAAGCCATGCAACTGACCCCAGAAGAAAAGTCAAACTATGCAATGGTGCTAAAAATTCTCCTATCTCTGATGCACAGTGGCAAGTATTTGAAAAGGCCACAGCCAGGGATGACAGACTGCAGAAAGTGATCAAAGCTATCATAACAGAAGGGCCTCCTCGCTCACTGCCAACCCTATACAAGCACTTCTTCACTGAACTTGGTATACTGTTCAAGGGGCATAGAATTGTGGTAACTAAGGTGATGCAACACAACATGCTTACTAGGATCCATGGAGGGACATCTGGGGATTGAGAAATGTAAGCAAAAGTCCAGGGGTGTTTTGTACTGGCCTCGGATGAATAAGGCAATTGAACACATTGTAAATAACTATGAAACGTGTCAAAATTACCAACCCAAGCAACAGATAGAACTTATGGTGCTGGATCAGGACTATCAAGAGCCTTGATACAAGCTGGGTGCCGATCTTTTATATAATGGCAAAGATTATCATACTCGCCTTGTCCAGAAATTGCTGTTTTACATTCTACCACATCACACCATGTAATACAGCACATAAAATCTAATTTTTCAAGACATGGTATCCCATATACACTAATGTCTGACAATGGTCCTCAGTTTGGAGGACATGAATTTCAACACTTTGTGAAAGACTATGGGTTCACACATGTCACTTCCAGTCCAGTCCAGGCTACCCACAATGAAAAAAGCTGCTGATTCCGGGACAAATCCATATTTGGTGCTGTTAAATTAAACAGCGACTTCTCTGAGCTATTGACTGTCCCTTGCAGAGATCCTATTTCATAGAAAGATCAGAACCAGACTGCCTGCTTTCACACACACAGATTTTCTAAACGATCAGGTATACACAGGTATAAACAACAGGGTAAAATGAAACAGAAAGTGTACTGTGATAAAATGGCAAAAGAGTTAACACCTTGGAAGCCGGAGGATGTTGTTTTAATACATGATGGTAACAGCTGGGTCAAGAGAGCCATATTTGTTCGAGAAGTGGCACCACATTCTTATGTGGTGCAAAGACCTGATGGACAAATCTTCGATACCTTCTTACACCAGAAGGGCATAAGGACGCAGTTGCCATAAGACTGAACTCAGAGGAGAACCCTGAAGAGACTATAGAACATACAGCTGCTCATAGGTCTACACAGGCCATCTCTGAAGTCACAGTGGATGGGAACACACATCCTTGAAGATCCAGTAGAACAGGCAAAGCTCCTGAGAGACTTATTGAACACTGCTAAAGTTGAGTTATTGAATGTCTGTTAATGCTTAGAAGAAATATGTTCAAGTGTAATTTAAAGAAGGGGAAGATGTTGGGATATAGACAGTGCCTGGATCACTAGTTATATAACAATAAGATTGTGGTGCACTGTATCTTTAAAAGGTGTGTGTTATTTCCCACTGGCTCATGGTCACCAGGTTACATGCTTGCAGCAGTGAGTACTGTGCTAGCCCAGAGAGCTAGCAGACCTCTCCTCTCTCTCTCTCTCCAATGCAAACCTGCACCATGTAGTTTTCATAAGTTTCCTGGATTAAAGGGGAGGTATGGCAACCCTATTGCTACTGGAACTATGCTGTCCATGGTCAGTAGGGCTGGGACAACCGGATCGTCCGGTATCCGATAATGCCGGTACTGGGCGTACCGGCATTATCAGATTCAATCCGGTAATCCGGCCCATTTCCCGGATTCCCGGTACCGGATTTTTTTTACATTGCGGCCGTTCAAATGAATGGCCGCAATGTTGGAGCTGCCACACACCAGGTATATGTGTGTGTGCATGCAAGTCAGTAAATGAGCACGTGCATGTGTGTGTTGCTGCCTGTATAACTGAATTATATAATGTGTATGTGTGTGCTGCACATGTATAACATATAGACCAGGGGGGATAAGCTAACAGCCCACTTAAGCCGACTCCAATGCACGTCCAGAACACACGTGCTCATGTGCGCACGCATGCTCATGTGTCCCAGGTGGCTGTGCTTCCACATGCGCACATGAGCGCGCACGTTCTGACCTGAGCACTGCGCCTGCAGGTGGCATACGTGGGCTGTTCAATTGTCCCCTGCATGTATAACCGGATCGTGGGTGTAGGGGGCTGCAGGAATATGAATAATTGAATAAAACAAGTTGTAGGATTATTTATTTATTGTATTTATTTATTTATTTACGTCATTTATATCCTGCCTCTCCTGCCTAGGCAGCTCGAGGTGGCTTACAAAAATTAAAATATTTAAAAATACACATAAAATATATAAAATACATAAAAGGGAGGCATAAAAGAAAATAAAAAAACCTATCCTCCCCACCCACCCTCGCCTCCCTTCACCCACCTCCCTCACCAAAGGCATGGCAGAACAGCCAGATCTTGCACCGTCACTGGAATGAGGCAAGGTCTAGGGATTCTGCCTGGAATGATAGACCCTGGAGGAA
>QEPC01011654.1:1415890-1428429 GCA_003113815.1 Sphenodon punctatus
TTTTGTTGCAATGTATGGAGTGGAAGGTGTTTTGAACTGTAATTGTACTGAATTGTGGTTTTGTGTGTATTTTAAGAAAACTCTTGTACATTTAAGTGTATTTTTAAACTGTTAAGTTTTTTGCTTTGATGTACATTTAATCAGTTTGTAACTCCATTAGAACATTTGGCAAGATTAAAATACCATTTTAGCATGTGCAAAGGTTGACATTTTCATTATAACAGAATGTTGAGGATTCACTAATATACAGAACATTTTTTATATAGCTTCTCAGAGATCTACCTTGAAGTAAAGGTTTTAACAATTTCTGAGTACCACAAATACAAAAGCACAGGTCATGGGGGAATATTTTTGTATCTACCCTATAAAATAGTGGTGGGTTGGAAGCGCAGCAACGTAAGTGCTTTTCGAATAGTAAAGTTTGAAAGCAATATCAATAATATTCCATCTGAAGTTACGTCTTAAGAACAGCGTACCAAGGAGAAACTTTGGCTGCTTTAATTGCTTCCAAATCTTTTTGCTTAGAAATATCTGAGTCGAGTTGACATCATAACCTTCACTTTCTCATGGGAATATTCCTGGAAGAACAACAAATAGAATCCCAGTCTATTCATCAAACTATTCAGGCTCTTTTTCCATACAAACTTAAAATCAGATTGGTTCATATCCAACCAGCAAAGTTTGAGGAGTCTGTCACTAGACATAACTATACGTAACCAGTATAAAACTGGTCTCAGCACTGCCTTAGTTTCTACTGAAGTTATACCTGTTTCTGCCCTGAGCATACTAACAGGTGTACAATTTGGGACACCAAGCACTATCCTTAATAAACGATTCTGAGGTGGTTCCAAAACTGTTGTTACAAAAAACCCACCAAATTTCTGCCCCATATAGGGCTTAATTTATATTTCAGGAGTTTTAAGACTGGCTGGATAAGTCTGCCACCAGCAGCTTGCCAGAAACTTAGTATCCTATTCGCTGTCTTTAGAAGTTTTAATTTTAGCATTTTAAAACGTTTCAACCAATCTCCAGTATAAGAAAAAGTCCCAAATACTTGTATGATTTTACCTGTTCCAAATATATTGTATCTAGTGTCCAGTTTTTCTTTATCCACCTCTTTGCAAATATCATCACTTTTGATTTATCAACAGGTGATTTTCTTTACAATAATTGCCCAGAGTAGTCAGTGATCTCCTCATCCCAATTTCCGTAGATGACACCCTCACGTATATATTATTTTATCAAGACAATGCAAGCACCATGTTGTTGGTGTATTTCTTCTGCAGTTTCTAAAGGTTAATTGTATTGTTGAGCAATATTTTAAATTTATTCTAACTTGTCTCATCTGGATTCACTGTTGTAATACTTTTGCATATCTTTGCATTCATTAAAGTCCGTTAAGGTAAAACCTTTTTACCAAATACTCATTTGTGGCCACTCTCACCAATTCCATTTTGTACCACGTTGTTACCCAAATGTCAAACTCTTTAGAAATGTTTCCATAAAGGTCACCTTTCTTGGAAAATAAGTCCTCATCACAGTCACCACTATAACTAGGGAATGAAAGTGACTGGTTAGTAACAAGTCTCAACCCTTTCAGTGATAACTTTGTTGCTTTGCCATTTGATTTTTTTTTCTACGAAAGGGGCTACATCACCCCTCTGGGCCTATTACTATACAATGTTGTGTCCCTACTTGTCTTTGGCCCTCCTCCTCCTATCTGCCATGTTTGCTTGTAATAAGCATGAGGGGTCCAAAGTTATTAAGATCGGGGATAATGCTTAGCCAATGGCATTTTTCAGCTACAAAAGGAACTATACCTGCCATCCAGGAAAAAGCCCAGAGGGGTGGAACCAGGTATGAGGAGCCACCACACCCCCTTTCCAACATGGCCACCCCCTCTTAGAACATCCGGACATCCGGACAGTCCATAAGGATTGGGACATGTCAGAAAAAGATTGGGGACATTTCCTATGGCCCGTCCCCGTTTTTGACATGGCTACTCACTGAAGCCCTGATTCTACAGGTTAGTTGTAGGTGTCCCTGGATGACCAAGAGAAATCAGGGCTTGCCCCCAGAGCCTCTGGGTGAAACCCAGAGAGTGGAAATCATATCTCCAGGTGCACTTACTGTTACCAAATTTTGTGTCCCTACTTACCTTTGGACCGTCTGCCTCACTAGCCAATTTGGTTGAAATCTGCTTGCAGCATTATTAAAGGGTGAGGCTAGTAGGTCTAACCAGGGGGGCTGCATAAACCTTCTTTCCATACAAAATCTGGCTAAAAACAGCCAGATCCTCAACTGCCGCACCCACACTGGGTTTGACACAAAGGAGTGGGAAAGGAGGAAATAGGAAGGTGCCTTTCATGCTTTAGCTTTGGTCAAAGGCCTTTAACATGTTTGGAGTGAGAGTACACAGTTGCTTCCTCTGCATGTATAGAAAACAAAGAAGAGAGAAAGAAAAATACACACACACACCCAAATGGACAAGCCAAAGAAACAGATATAGCCACCATACAATATCCCCACATTGGCTCAATATCCTACAGATGATAACCCCTTAATTTACATACATAGTTATAAATGGACCCATCCAGTATACCAAATCTGGAGAAGGAGGAGGAAGAAAGAAGGGAGATGAGTGGTAGAATCCTAAAAAAAAGCAGAATGAGTACCAGAGGACAGAGATGTGGGCGTAAGGTCAGGAGTATAGAAGCACTCACAATGGTAGGAACACAGTGCTTAGATGAAAAGGGATCCAGAGGTTTGGGAAATCTGGATTTGGTTCTGTGTTCCATGTGTGAACCACGTCTGTGCCCCTCTTTCCTCTCTGTAAAATCTTTATTTTATTTATGTGGTTTTTTTTAGATTTATACCACAAATTTTATTTTAGGTTTATACAGCATGAAAAGTAGAATTATAAACAAATATCAATCCGTCATCTTTATTTTTATATAGCACCCCCCTGCCATGGCATTCGGAGCACTTTACATATAAACGAATGCCACATTCACATCTGTGGCGGTGATGGCGGCAGAGAGAGTAGCGAGGGAAGACGTGGCAGTGGGGAGGAGCCGGATGACAGGAAAAGATCTGGTGTAAACGGGGATCTACCGTGGCTTCTCATGCATGTCAGGGTGCAAAATCCTGCCCTGATGTGCGAGAGAAGCTGCGGCAGATCCCCGTTCGGACCGGCTCTTTTCCTGTCATCTGGTTCCTCCCCACTGCCGCATCTTCCCTTGCCACTCTCTCTGCTGCCACCACCACCGCAGATGTGAATGCGGCCTTACACAACTTTTTAATCCTCCCCACAATCCTGTGAGGTAGGTTAGGCATATATCACATCATCACCTCAAGACTGGACTATTGTAACGCGCTGTATGTGGGGCTGTCCATGGTGGTGGTTCGGAGACTGCAGCTGGTGTAGAATGTGGTGGCCCGTCTCCTTATTGGAACAGGTCACCGGGAACCTATTACACCGGTACTCTGTTCTCTGCGCTGGCTGCCTATAGTCTTCCAGGCCCGATTCAAGGTACTGATTCTTACCTATAAAGCCCTATATGGCTTGGGCCACATATATCTGCAGGATCGCCTTACTCCCTGTGCCCTGGATTGGCCCCTGAGGTCCACCAGGAGCACCCTTCTCGAAGTCCCCCGGGTATCCCAGAGTGTGACTATGGAGAGGGCGTTCTCAGTGACTGTGCCAAGGCTGTGGAACTCCCTCCTGGCAGAAATCCAGGTGGCCTCAGAAATCTCCTCTTTTTGATGTCGATGCAAGACCTGGCTGTTCCACCAGGCCTTTGGCGAGGGAGATGGGTGAGGGTGGGTTTTTATTTTTATGGGGGGTGGTAAGGCTAGGGTATTTTCCCCCCTCCCTCCTCTTTTCCTGTGGAGGCTGTCCCCCCCCCCTTCCCTCTCTCTTCTCCCCCCTTTTAGATGTTTTATGTTTGTTTGTTTGTATTTTTATATATTTTATATATCTTTTTATATATACAGCGGTACATGCAAGGAAGCTCCGGATCCTAGTAGGATGCTGCCAGTCATAAACAATATATAGGAATTATAAAGAGAAAATGACTGTAAACAGAAATTTATTGATTAGCTGAACATTTCAGCTTCCACCCTCATCAGCAGCTCAGTTGATTTTTGGAATAAAGTGTATTGTGAGTAGAGCGGACAGTTCTTAGAACTCTCTGAGGGTGGAGAGAGTTCTAAGATGAGCAAGGAATGCAGTAGCACATACAAGAAAAGATAGGGGTTCACGTGTTATCTTCTAAGTTGAGGCCATTAGGCGTGAGCGTGTCAAGTCTGTAGGTCCAGAAGTTTTTCCTGGTGTCCAGTAGTTTGAGATTGAAAGGTTTTTCTATAGGGAAGATTTCTAGGTCAGTGAGTGTGTGATCTTCTGAATTAAAATGTCTAGCAACAGGCTGTTCCACTTTTAGTGACAATGGCTGACTTGTGATTTCTGAACTGGGTACGGAGGTCCATGGTGTTTCCCCCCACATATTGCATGAGACATCCATTATGTATACATTGTATCACATAAATTATATTGCTCGATGTGCAGGTGATGTTTTGCTTGATGTTATAGGTCCTGCTTGTAGTGCTGCTTTTGAAAGTGGTAGTTTCTTTGAGATGGATGCACATAATACAACATATGGATTCACAGAAATGTGATCCAGGGTTGTTGACCGGTGATTTTAATTCAGATCTCACAAGTAATTTACGTAGATTAGGAGGCTGGCAAAAAGCCACAAGAAGGGAGGAAGTTTGATGACTTTTTCAAGACGTGGTGAATTGGCTACTAGGGGGTAGCTTTCTTTAATCTCCAGGTAATACTTCAGAGATGCAGGATGAAAATCCACCACTAAGGGGATGCGGCATTCTTTGTGAGTTTTAGTCACCACCTTGAAGAGGAGGGATTCTCTTGTTAGTGTAGACGCCCAGCAGATGTTGAAATCTATGACATGGGAGGGATAGCTTCCGGTAAGAAGATGTTCCTTGAATTCTTTGATGCATTGGAGGTAACTGACGTTCTTGTTACAGATGCATCTAACACGTAGAGCTAAGCTATAAATGATGTCATCTAAAACACATTAAGAAGAACAAGAACTCTAATTTAAATATAGGTGAGCATCAGTGGGTTTTTACTATAAAAATCAATGTTAATCTTGTTTTGCTTAATGTTGAGAAGGACATCTAAAAAGGGAATGTAGGAGTTCTCCATGGTGCAGTTGCATGTGAATTTTATAGTAGGATGGATATAGTTAAGAAAACTCTTAAATTGTTCAAAACTGTCCTTACCATTTGTCCAGATTATAAAGATGTCGTCGATGTATCTGTACCACACTAGGGGTCTGTGGGTAGAACCTTTAAGGATAGTTTGTTCAAGGTTGCCCATAAATAAATTGTCTTTGGCTGGAGCCTTGTGGGTGCCCATAGCTGTACCTTGTATTTGTAAGTAATGTTTATTATTGAAAGTGAAGGTGTTGCAGGTCAGGACAAGTGTGGCTAATGAGAACTTCCGTGGGGGGTTCTTTTGAAGTTCTGCTATCCAAGAAATTCTTGAGAGCCTGAATGCCATCTTTAAGTGAGATATTAGTGTAGAGAGAAATGACATCGAATGTGGCTAGTATGGTATCTTCGTCGAATAGGTGATGTTTATTCAAGGATTCTATTTTGAGTAAGAAATCATTGGTGTCTAATGTAGGATAGGAGCTTTTGTACTATATGTTGTAAGAGTAGGTCAATGTATAAAGAGATCCTTTATATCTCAGTAGCTGTGTTGTTTCTTGAGACAATGGGTCTCCCTGGCTAATTAGTTTTATGTATTTTAGGCAGCATATAAAACCTTCCTGGGGTGGGATTAGAGTTGCTAAGCAGATCAGCTGTACAATAATTGAGTAATTTCTGCTGTGTAAAGTGTCGTATGGTGTTGGAAATGTGGGTATTAAGATCTGCTGTGATGTCTTGGTTGAGGAGTTTGTAAGTTTTGTCATCTTTAAGTTGTCTCAGGCCCTCAGAGATGTAATCTTCTGTTTTAAGAACTACTACTGCACCACCTTTGTCAGCAGGTTTAATGAAAATATCTCTTCTTTTCTGAAGATTTGTAAGGGCAGTTCTTTCATCCCTAGTCAAGTTGTCAAAAGTGGGTGGAGGTCTCTGAATGTGTATAATTCTGTTAACTGACAGCAAAAACGTTTCTCAGACTGGTTTTCTGTTTATAGTGGGTGTCCAAGTTTTGGGTGGGAGAAATTAGTGTGTGGGCTTCAGTATCATGGTAAAAATACTCATCAGCCTGCATCTTCTTTCAAATGATTTGATGTAGCTCTTCATCTGAGCTCTATTGTATTCTCTAGGAGTAGGACAGAAGTTGAGTCCTCTGGATAGAAGTTTGAGTTCACTCTGTGATATGCTCCCATCTGAAAGATCTATCACCATTTTAGAATCTGTTATTCCAACACTTTCGGTATCTCTGGGGTTGGATCCTATGCACTGCAGAGAGAATCTTCTGAATCTTCTGTTTTTTGGGAGTTTATTGTTGTACTCGTATTTCTGGATGGTAGAAAGAGTTTCTCTAAAAATTGATCCCTGTAGAATAGAGTTGAATGGCAGCCAGGGAAGATGATATTGTAGCATGTCTCTTTCCAGTTTACTCTTTTTCATAGCATAGGTTTTATGATAGATTTTTGTAAATTTATGATAAATTTAAGTTTTGATCCATTTACCTCATGTAGGAGGCTGTCAGGCTTCAAAAAAACATCTGAATAAAAAAGAGTATACGTTCTTCTTGGAGGGATTCCTTAAGTGTTTTAATTTTCTCGAAAGTCTTTTTAATAATAGCTGATACAAGGGTTATATTCAAGTTATGTTTGTTATTGTATCAGTTTGGATTAAGGAAAGTGTCTTCTGGAGTAAAAAGAGGTATGGAGATCTCTAGGCCTTTAGGGATGAATATAAGATAATATAAAATATATAAAAAGGCACATATATAAATTTGAAAAGAAAAAAAACACTCCCAGTGCTTCCAAATTTCACCCACTTGGCCTGGTGATACTTCCGTACCTCACAGGAGTGTTTGGGAGGACAAGAATATTAGCTAAAGATTGTGAGGCACCCCAAAAGCCCAATGAAAGAGACCCATATAATACAACTATATGATATAGTACAATTTTGGTTTGAACCTTTAGGTGCAATGGTATACTACTAATAATAAAAAGATGTTTATCCTGAAGAGCTTTCAGCCTGGATTTCCAGCACAAGGGAAAGTAATAAACAAAATGGTGCCTCCTTTCAAGAAGAATATAAGGCTATCCTACAGCAGCAGAACTCTCCTCCCAGTTTATAATTAGCTAAAATTTTAATTCTCTGTGAGCAACATTGCTTCAGCAATACATGGCATGCCACATACTAAAATTTGGGTGGAGTCATAACTTTGCCTGTGTGCACACTGGTTATCTTTAAACAATAGGTCAAAAGAAGCCGCACAATGTCATTTGCAGACTAATAATTCGAGTTCTCAATCAGGAAGAAGCAAATTAGTATAATGTTTTATTTTCCTCAAAATCATCTATTCATTAGTAGTCTTGATGTCAAGAGAGCTGTTCAATGCTTTTAAACTCATCTCAATTTTACAATCTGCTGGCAATGACATTTTGAAAGTCTGTCAGGCTCCCTGTTTGTGATTGACATTATCACTAGGCTTCTGCGGTTTATTACGTTGTTTGTAAGCAAGAAATCCTAAGGCTGTCATGTCAAATGTCTCCTGAATTTCCAGAGACTTATGCTGCCATTCTCCTTAGCCAGAGAATAAATTGTTCTTTCATTGTTGCATAATCTGATTGACATACCTACAGTGAATGGGCTCCTTTTCACCAAGGCAATGAATCTGATTTCTCTTGTCATATTTAATAAATTCCACAGAAGAGCATCACAATAATCTCTAGCCACTGTGAAATTATGAATATAGTGAAAGGCAGCAATGGCGTGGGCTCTGCTTAGAATGATGGATGCAGCTTGAATGAATTCTCATGATTACATTATATTTCCATACACAGGTGTTCAAAATTGCCACATTTTAATTGTGCATTTTTAATGGCTGTTTTGTGAGAAATATTCAAATATGGGCAAATCTCACTCCTGATTATTTAAAGCACACATTTCTAGAGTACGGAGATGAGCTTTAAATTATAATATTTATAATTGGACTGTGACTCCAGTGAGATGGGCTTATTTCCTGGGGAATTTTGGTGTGAGCTTGGACAAATCATTCAGTCTCTCTGTACCTCACTTCTAGAGATGAAATAGATCATTCATTCTGTGACTGGTTGATAATCAAAATTCCGATTAGCAATCACACACCACAGTGGTTAACCAATTAAATAAAATACTGGACTACTGCAATGTGCTCTACGTGGGGCTGCCCTTGAAGACTGGGGGCTGCAGCTTATAAAAACATGGCAACCGACATCTTGATGGGATGGGTCACCGGAAGCACATTACACCGGTGCTTAAGAGTCTGCACTGCCTGCCAGTAGTTTCTGGGAACAATTCAAGGTGCTGAAAAGCCCTAACTGGCCTGGGCCCTACTTACCTAAAGGGCTACCTTCTTCCTTATTGTCCCTTCATGTACCCTAAGATCATCTGAGAGTGCCTTCTTGCAAGTTCTATCATTGGCCCTGGTCAACCCAGGCTTGCAAGAGGCGTTCTTGGTGGCCGTTCCATGGTTTTGGAACTCCCATTTTTGGGAGGTTTGTCTAAGTCCTACCTTGTGGATCTTGTGAAGGCACTGGGAGATGTATTTATTCAGCCAGGCTTTCAAAAGGCAGAGGTAGATTTTTTGGTTTGGTGTTGAGCTGGGTGGGTGGGTGTCTTATTTTATGGGGGTGGTGGTGTCTTATTGTTTTATGGGTGATTGCTTGTTTTCCTCTCAGGACCTCCCCCATTGGGTCCCACAGGGTTCTATTCTGTCTCTCCTCTTGTTCAATGCGTATATGAGGCCGCTGGGTGAGGTAATTCAGAGGTTTGGGGTGAAGTGCCATCAGTATGCAGATAATGCCCAGCTTTACCTCTCTTTTTCATCCGACCCAAGTCCTGCAGTCTTGGTGCTCACCCAATGCCTAGCTTCTGTCAGGGACTGGATGAGGCTGAGACAATTGAAACTGAATCCAGACAAGGCTGAGGTGATGGTTGTCCGACCTTGTGACCTGGAGGGGATTGGGACTCCTGTCATGGGTCTTATTTTTATGCAATGTTTTTATGTAAGATGCCCTGAGTCTTCAGGGATGGGTGGTGGTGGTGGTAGAAATCCAAATAAATAAATAAAATACTGATTAATATGTTTTGCTGTTACCGCATAACTGATTTGCCACAAAACGGATTTACCATTTGTCTGCGTTCCACCATTTCCGTTTTACTCCTGCAACAATAACAGAGCTGTATTCAACAGATGTGGAATCAATGGGAAACTAAGTTAAACCTGAAAACAGAGTCTGGGCAGTAAACAGAAAAGGAATTATGGGCAAACAGAACTAACTGGTAACTGTGGAACAGTTGCTATGAAGGCAGTTGGAATCTCCTCTAGTAGAGAGGTGTTATTAAAACTAAGGTTTGGGAAACGTTTGGCACTAGATCAATTGTAGTGGAGATGGCTTTTAGAGAGGCAGGACATCCCTTCCCCAGCCCATACGCTGGTGCGCAATGGGAGTAACTAGGAGTTGCTGGATTTTGATGCAGGTGTCCTGGTGCACAGGTGCAGATATGTCCACCTGGGGCACGTGGGACAGGCCAACACTTTTATATCTCCAATTCTGGTTGTGGGGAGGGCATTGCTGGGGCCAGAATATCACCAGACTGATAAAATATTCCTTTAGGGGCATTGGTGAGTGGGCAAAACTAGGGCAGGCTTGAGGCTGCACCAAAAACCTGTCCTGGACGGCTGAAACTTTTCCTGGCTAGCCCCTCAAACCGAGGCAGCCAAAGATGGCATAAATCTTGTCCCTACCAGAGAATCAGGGAGAGAATGTCATTTCTCAGACCTAGAAATAGGAGCCAAGTCTTTTTATTCTGACTTGCACACCCTACTCACCAGGGCAAGCTCCCAGGGTTCTACCTACACAATCAAAGATTTTTAAAAAACCATCCGGCATTAACACAGTACATGCTCTCCCAGCTTCCTGATTTGGCCTTTCCTGTCAGTACCACAATCTAACTTCTTAGAAAATACATTTCTGTAGCTACCAATTAAAAGCCATTCTTGAACATCTGTGCTTGGATATCATGAAGGATATGCTTTCATACTTGACTCTGTGAATGTTAAAAATAAATGGTCATTCATGTCAACTTCTTCTGAAATAATGGTCCAACAAGGGGTCTATAAGGAGTAGACGTCTTCCTGCTTGTCCTGTAGAGCTGCCGAGATCCGCTCCATAGATATGGTGTGCCACAGTCTCTGAATCCATTTATTATAAAGTGAGCCCTGAATCACTTTCCAGTTGGACACTATAGTGTGTAAAGCAACTGTAAATAAAATCTGACATGACCTCTTTTTTCCTTGTCTTCATTTTAATTCTGAAAACATCCCCAGCAGTGCTATTTGAGGGAGGAAGGGTGCAATTTATACATTGTAAGCTTCCCTCCTTAGGGGGAAATAGTCAACCCCACAACAATTATTTGTGTTATATATTGATTTGGAATTGTTTTTTGTCCCCTCCCCCCCTCTTTTTCTTTCTATTCATTGATGTTTATGATTCACTTGAGATATGATTTTATAGATCAATATGTAACTTCAGATATACTACTGCTGTAAACCATTGTTGTACACTTATGTGACTTATAATAAAGGGATTATTAAAAAAATAAAATGCTCATTATGCTGCTGGTTGCATTGTACAAGAAAATTATATTGTGTAGTTTCACAAATGTGTTAGTGTAATTACTGTGTAGACACCATATTTATCAAACCCTCTAAAGGGAGAATGAAGAACTCTGATTTTTGTCCTATTTTTGGCAGGTTCTTGTACATCAAAGAGAAGGAAAAAAGATGTTTGAACTGTCTGCTCAGAGGCACACCAAGTTATTTTCCCTGTGCTCCAAAAAAGACAGAGCAGAGGCATTGCTTCATCACTCACATCAAAAGCACAACTTTCTTTATAAAGCAAATTGGAAAACATGGATTCTCAAAAGTAAAATCTGAGTCCCAATTTTTAATATAATTAAAAGCATGGGGTGAAATGTTCTGGGTTAGAGATGGGACTTTCATTTTAAATTTTAAAGGAAATTTACGCCAAAATTGTTTCACATTTTTCAGATTGCCCTATTTTGAATAAACTTATACCGGGTGAGGCCACATGAGAAAGGGAGGGAAGGCTACCATGCCTTAGGTAGCCTTACCCCTCCCATGGCAAACAAGCCAAGAGATGCCCAAGGCCTGCAAGATGCACCCCCAGCTGGCTGAGTAACTGTCTATCCCATAATGCGTTCTTGGAAAAATTCCAAGGACATGTCATGGAGCAGCCGTACCCCACTCAGGATAAGGCTGCTCCTTGGAATTTCCTACCCAGGGCAGGAAAATTCGTGTGATTGGGCATGCTAGCCTCACCATGCGCATACAACACTGGAGGAATGTGAGTGATAAATGCTAGTGCCCATCATGTGCAGCAACATCATGGCCGGGGGAGGGTTTTCAGTCTGGCCAGGGAAGGCGGGCAGGGCAGGGTTGGGCCAGGTGCCTGCTCTTGTGGCAGTGTCTGGGCCCACCGCAGTGGTGGCTATGACAAGGGCCGGCCGGCCTGCCTAGCTTCTGCACAAACATCTGTCCAGCTCCCCCCATGTGCCCCGCAGTGTGGTGGTGGCAATGGGGCCACCTTTTTTTCATAGTACTGGTTGAGAAAGGGCCAGGGATATTGCTGATGAACTGGAGAGTACTGCTTCCTGCTGGGCTTCATTGTGGCTTGTTTGCCTAGGGAGGGGTAAGGCTACTTAAGGCATGGTAGCCTCCCCTCCCTTTCTCGTGTGGTCTCACCCAGTATAAGTTCATTCAAAATAGAGCAGTCTGGAAAATGTGAAACTGCGACAAGGAAGGATCCAGCAGTGGTGGTGGGCCCTCCAGGGTAGCAGGGGCAATGCCCCTCCTGGCCCCCCAGGACTTCCCTGGCCGACGGCGACACTTTAAAAAAATGGGGAAAAAACAACGGCCATGTCCGGCACGTCAGCATCGCGCTGAATGTGCGGAGCCACCTCAAAGAACCTTGTTTAGTGAGGCAGAGAACTTCTGAAGGTCTCTGCCTTGCTAAACAAGTTTCTTTGAGGTGGCTCCACACATTATCACCAGTTGTGTGTGCGCGCACACACGCAACCGGTGACTCACCCGCCCGAAGGCTTCCTAAGGAAGCCTTCAGGGTCAAAAGGGAGGCGTTCCCCATTTATGTGGAGTGGGCGGATAGAAGAGCCGTCCACTCTGCATAAACGGACCCTGCAATGCAAGAGTGCTGCAGGGGGCACTCTTGCATTGCAGGGGCCGGGCAGGGGGAAAGTTCATA
>QEPC01011654.1:1428529-1438858 GCA_003113815.1 Sphenodon punctatus
GTTTTTTCAGCTTCACACACTTGACAGACTCCCATGCAGAAACAATCACTGAGTCCTTGCTTGAAAACCTCAGTACTGCTCTCCCAAGGGACTCTGACAAACAAAAACTCATAGCTCAGAACTACGAAGGAGTGAGCGTGATGCATGGAGACCATGGTGGAGTCCAGAGGAAGATAAGGGATGTGTACCCGAACGCACACTTCGTTCACTGTTTCGCCCATCAGCTGAACCTTATTGTGCAGCAAGCCATATCCCAAATAAGACAAGTAAGGATTTTCTTCCAAAGTCTGTCTGGTATTCCTGCTTTCTTCAGCTCTTCTCC
Organism: Sphenodon punctatus; assembly: GCA_003113815.1. Classification (NCBI taxonomy): domain Eukaryota; kingdom Metazoa; phylum Chordata; class Lepidosauria; order Sphenodontia; family Sphenodontidae; genus Sphenodon; species Sphenodon punctatus. The sequence goes on from QEPC01011654.1 coordinate 1,428,852, forward strand.
AAAAAGGACTGAAGTTCTGGATGCGGTGGGGAAGAGAAGGCTCCCCAAAGTAGCTAAAACACACTGGAACTTCAGTGTGTGGACAGTCGAGGTCATGTATGAGCACAGAGAGGACCTGGTCGAGTGCTTTGAACAAATACGACTAGATAGTTGTGATGCCAAGACTAGTATTGAGGCCAGGTCATACATGACCATGTTGGAATATGATGGGGAGTTCCTCTACTTCTTGTCCTTGTTCCACAGAATCATGCCGCACGTGGACATACTTTACAAGGAGTTCCAAAAAAACCACATTGACTCTGTAGGTATTCAAAGATATACTACTGACTTCCAGCATAAGCGCTCCTTTTTCTTATTACGATTGCAGATAATGCCATCAGCAGTTTTGGAGGGCAGATACGCAGGTATTGCTTTTGAGGATAGACGGTGTCCTTATTGCCTATTGGTAGTAGAGGACATTGTTCATTACCTCTTGGTTTGTCCAATGTTTGCTATTCTACGTAGTAGTTTGTGGGAGAGAATAGTAGTTCCCCCCCAATCAAACGGAAAAACAAAAACTAAAGTATCTACTTGCTGGGGAAAATCAATCACACACAGAGACAATGGCGAGGTATGCCTATCTTATGCAGAAAACTAGGGCTAGGCTCCTGGAAAAGGGAAATGAGGATTAGGCTTTGCTGGTTGGTCACTTTGGTAGATGGGGCCTAAATAGGGTTATCATGTGAATTAGAGGAGTGGTCATAGTAGTCATCAAATGTTTTGTCCTCATTCTATGGAATGGTAGTTCAATTATTTTAATTTTTGTATATATGTTTATGCTATGCATATTATGTATGTTCTGTCATGGCCTGTGGCCAGTACAATAAAGATTATTATTATTATCAGTGCTTCGCTCTCTGCACTGGCTGCTGGTAGGTTTCTGGGCCCAATTAAAGGTGTTGGTGTTGACCTTTAAATCCCTAAACGGCTTGGGCCCTGCCTATCTACAGGACCGCCTCACCCTCTGGGTCCTGAAGCGACTTCTGTGGTTGGCTGGGGGTGCTCTCCTCGAGGTCCCCAGGGTTTCCACTATGAGGAGGGCATTCTCTGTGACTGCGCCGCGGCTGTGGAACTCCCTCCTGTCAGAGATCTGCTTGGCTGCCGGCCTCCCTTCTCTCCGCAGACAATGTAAGACCTGCCTGTTCCGCCGGGCATTTCCCGAGGGAGATGGGGTTGGTGGGTTGGGTTAGGGTAGAATAGGGGGAGGGACGAGGTTTTATATTGGTTTTTAATTGTAATTATTATTGTTTATTTTACTGTTTTAAAATGTTTTTTAAATGTTGTGAGCTGCCCTGAGATGCCTGAGGCAGGAGGGGGCGGCATATAATTTTTAATATAAGTAAATAAATAAATAAATCTGGGCCCGCCTTTTTTTTAATACACCCATTAAGCACCCCCGCCCCCAACCTCTATGTGGCCCTTGGAGCTTGTACTCATTTTCAATGTGGCCCCAGGACAGAAAAGGTTTCCCACCCCTGGTATAGAGCCATTGGCCACACCAGAGCTTTTCTGCCAGCCCCTTACCTTAGAACAACGGTTTGGGCTGGCGCAATGCTGAGTACTGGGTGGGACAGCTTTCAGTGTGTGTCCAAGTAGGGAGCTGCAGCCTGAATGGAGGTTGCATGCTGGAGTTTTGGGGGCAGAAGGCAACAGAGAGACAGCCTTTTGGGGAGCCCCTGTGGTGCTGGACTTGGAGGGTTCAGCAAGTTCTGACTGGAGGAGCTGGCAGCTTAACCCAGCCATTCCCGTCAAGTTGTACATTTGTAAATAAATGGACTCTTTTACCACACAGTTAGTCTCCAGTTTCTCTCTCCTGCCAAAGGGACACAGATCCAGCAAGGCTGCCCCAGGAACTTCCCACTGCTCAGGAAAGTGCGGTGAGCAACAGTATCAATATTGGAATGATCAATATTAATATTGGTGTTATCAATATCAATACGTTGGTGTGATAAAAGCCAGTGATTGCTATGATGGAGTAAAAGTAAGTGTGAAGGTTCTTTAGTTGGCTAATTTATTAATGGCAACAAAGTAGCTGCGGATATTAAGGAATAAATTGATGAGCTGAAGGCAGCAGCTCAGGAAGTGTTGTCCATGCATAGGGAAGAACAGTGTGGAAATTTACTAAATTTACTATGGAGTATTATCATTTACATGGCCCTTAGTTTTCCAAGTGCTTGTCTAGTTCACTCTGACAACAACCCTGTGAGGCAGGTCTCTGTTATTCCAATTTTACAGATGGGGAACTAAGACTGAGAGATAGTGACTTGCCCAAGGTCAGCCTGTGAGTCTATAAACAAGACAGAACTTGAACCCTGGTCTCTGTACAACACATTATCCAATAGGGTACACTAGCTCTCAGAGTAATGGGGAAAGTGTTGTGAAAAGAAGCATATAAGTAGGATATAAAGGATGCCTATCTGGCAGAACAATGGAAGTGGTGCAGGAGTGGAAGGGGCTGAGACACAATATGGCTATAGCTAGGGAGAGAACAGATACACAAATGCTTAGGATAACATGGGGCTTTTGCTTTTATATGTCTCATTTTCTTCCCCACAAACCTTTGGGATTGCACTGGTCATAGAAGTGAAATAGTTATACTAATTTGGAAAGGTGTTTTTGCTGTGGGATTTGTCTGAGGTGATGGTTTATTTGTTTTATTCATTCAGTTTTTAGATGGTGCTTCTGAGAGAGTTTCTCCTAGCTTTAGGGACTCTTGTGCCTCATAGCTGTTAATAATTCTCACTGTCACCTGGAACTCTCAGAAGCCCCAGCTTTCTGGGGACAAAATTGATTGGCGTTTTTTTTTTTCTTGGTTACCCCTTGAAGTACTCTGACTCTGATCTTTATTCCCCTTCCCTCCATCTCCTTGTTTGATCCTTCATCTCAACAGAAACCTCGCTTGACCCAATTAAACGGGTGTCGGCCTAGCAAGTGTCGCGGTTCTTCTCATGTTGCTGCACTAGGGAGGTTTGTAATAAAAGGGAGGACACAGACAGAGAGCTGATCCTTCACATCTTTGCATCCTAGGCTTACAGCCTAGCAGGGATTGTGTTGATATGCTCAGGTGCAGCAACAGCCCCTTGATACTCTCGAAGTGGAGGGTCATCACTTCCTTTCTCTTTCCTGCAGAAATGCTCTGGAGAGTTTAAAAGCTTGTAAACACTTGCCAGATAGTCCAACAGTATAGATTACCTTACCTACTTTGGGTAGATCCACAGTTACAGTAGCTCTATCTTCCAAGGCCCATATTTATATGAACACACAAAGTTCTGGCTACATGCCAAATCTTGAGAACTGCCATGTATTTTGACCCACAATTCAGCACAATGATGTGTGGACGTATTGCCCCTGCACCTGCCCTACTCAGAAGGGACTGCTGCCTGCTCAGGACCAGTATGAATCCCCAGCAGGAAGCAGTACCCTCCAAGTTCATCAGCAATATCCCTGGTCCTTTCTCAACCAGTATTATTGGGAAAAAAGGACCCACCAATAGCTCTATAACAAACCAAATATACAACTACTGCCAAAGGACTATGAGAACATTGTGAAAACTCACACATTTAATAGGGTAAACAACATAATTAGTGTGTGGTCACAACATAAAATATAAATATAAAAGACTTACTCCCAAAATTGGGAATGAAAAATATCAAAATATACAATTTTGATATTTATAAATACAAAGGTATATAATAAACAGACTCTCAAAAATCATCTATAACAATAGGCATTTTTACACACACCTTAAAGTGCTGGTCTTTCAATCTTCTGGGTTTACAAGTCCACAAGTAAGTTCCGGATGCATTCTTCACATACACACACTGCCCTGAGGCAGTTCCTGATCCTGGATGCATTCTTCACACAAACACTGCTCTGAGGCAGCCTAAAGGAGCCGCAGCTGTAAACATGACAGGCTGCCATGGAAATCAAGTGACCACAGCTGCCTGGAGCAAAGTAGTTTACCAAGAGAACTTTTTACACACAAGTTCTGGGAGAAGTTCTGTGCAGAAGTTCAAAGAGCCAGATTTTGAAGATCTGGGTGAGTGATTTAGACACACAGAAAGTTCATGATGTAACAGCAAACACACACACTTCTCCTGCATGTAAAAACACTCCAAGTACCATGCTAGTTTCAGTTGGTATCACTTACAGATGTAGAGGGTGTACTTGGACCAGTTTCTAGTAACCAGTTGCGAACTAGAGCCCTTTCAGATGTGCATGAAATATGTGCCGTTTTGTTTAATGTGCATATTTCATGCACGTCTGAAGCCCTCAGACTTCTGTGCACTCTATTCCCACCCAGTGCGGTTAAGAGTGGCTGTGAACTTGACTGCTCTAGTTGAACGTCGGAAGACTCCTTAGTGCAAACAGTTTGAGTGAGCACTTCCGGCCATTTGTCTGCCAGCCAGAAAGCTCCAGCAATAACAGGGATTGGGGAAAGGCAGGGGAGAGGAGCTTCGGGAAAATCGAGGCTGGCGGGGGGAAGAGGCAGGGGAGGGGAGCTTTAAACAAGTGTGGTAGAGAGAACGTGGAAATGGATTAGCACCCACTTAATGTTGTGCGCGCTGGACATCTACAATGCACAAATTGGGCAATGTGAATGCAAACTGGTTTTGGATTGTGTGCTTCAAAGAGAACAAATTAATTTTTATCCGCTCAAGTTGTGTACGTCTGAAAGAACTTCTAGTTCCATGCCCATCCTGGTTGGACAGGATGCATCTGTTAATGAAGCCTAAAATGGCATTTGCCTATTTTGCAACAGCACATATGGTTGACTTGTGTTCAGGTTTATGGACCACCTAGATCCTGGTCTGCAGTACTACTGCTTAGCCTTTTCTCCCTCATTTTATACTTGTACTGTAGCCAGAAGTAGGGTACTTGGGTGGCTGGCCCATTAAGAAGAGCAGCTGTGAGCTTCTAGAAGCCTTGGTGCTGAGGGCTAAATGGGGCCAGATGTGCTAGGACATGGCTAGGCTAAGCCTAGAAGACTGATCTGGGCTCAGCCAAGGGAGTTGAAATGGGAGAGGCAGGACTGCCGAGGACTCTGCTGGACTGGGAATAAGGCATCTGGAGAGCCAGGGGGTGAAGCCTGGGAATGGGATGAATGGATGATAATGATGGAGATGGACACTGTGAATAAAGGCACTCGAGCTGATTCCAGTTTGGACCTGGATCTTTGGGGCTTGGATCCTGACAGTATTTACCACTCAGGGACCCCACACTGTTATGTGTGCAGCTGCGTTTTTTTGTTCCCATATGCAGGGGCATTGCTAGCTCCTAAAAAGACTGGGGGCTCCCCCTGGGCACTGCCTGGCTAAGTGAGCCTGTGGGAGCTGCCCGGCTCGCATGCATGTGAATTAACTTTAAAGGTGTTTTTACCCTTCCTCAAAATGGAGGTTGTCTGTGCTCTCCACACCCTCAGTGATGGTTTACAATGGGGTGTTTCCCACAATTCCAACTACAAGCATTCCACAGGCAGAAAGCAAGTAATAAAGCGCGCGTGCAGAGCACTAAATTCCAAATGGCCAAGCCACAAACGCACAACACACCCCAAAATACAGCCTATTAAGCACATTATGCCATGCAGAGACATTCTTCTAGATATATAACCAGTTCATTTGGGGGCCTATAATCCATTCACGCTGCCCCCCACCCATAATCAGTTGAAGGTAGCCAACAGGACAGCCTCATGGGGAGAGGTAGAGACACAGGGAGAGTGGGAAGAGGGGACAACCATGTGAGGGAGGAGGGGGGTATGGGGCAGAAGAGGGAGCATCTCTCTCTCACAAACACACACAATCCTTCTCACAGACTCACATACATAGACACACACCTTTTCTCTCACACACAGCATCTCTTTCACACATACACACACACAGATTCTCTCACACACAGACTGTCTGTCTGTCTGTTTCTCATAACTAGTACCATAACTGAAGGAATAGCAAGTGTTTGCTAGCTTCACTCATCTGATTTGCACAAAGGGTGAAAAGAGACATGCACTTTAACTCTGCTTTAACATTTCTTAGGCATGTTGCAGGGCTGCATAGGGTGCCAATACAGCCCTGCAACATGCCTAAGAAATGTTAAAGTGGTGTTAAAGTGGAGTTATATGCTTGTCTGTTTTCACTCAAAGAGGCGAGCTCTGCACCTACTGGGAGCTTCACTACTTAATTTCATTGTGGACCCAATCCTGTTCCCAGAAATAACCACTACAGTACGTGCCTTTCATTCAAGGAGCTACTAACACTCTGTAAGCTTCTGCAGTTCACAGCCTGTCAGTGAGGGGTTATCTCCATTTCAGAGAGAGAGAAAGAAAGGCACCAATTGCCAGATCCTAATTTTCAGTAGCAACCACCAAAATCGAGTGCTAAACTTCAGACACATGAGGTCTGACTCGTTAGTGGTGCTGAGCTTTTCACAGCTCCCACTGACTTCAGCTGGAGGTAAAAGCACTTCACAAAGTTTGGCTCAAATTGGGGACCTAGAAGCAGTGGAGGCACTGCTAACTTTTAAAAAGTTACAGGACACAGCTCTCTGTCCCTAAAATTCTTGTAACTAAAGATAAGCCGTATTGCCACCCCCAAGCATTCAGAATCTTAAGTCATGCCACACTAAAATCGCAAGTTCAAAAAAAAAAAAAAGAGAGAGAAAGGGTTAACTCTTTGTAGTTGCCATTTTTTATCCCACACTTTAATGGAATGATGTTTCTAAAACCACAGGAAATAAAATCTTATATTTTGTTAACATTAATGCAAAGATTCTCATATAATGTCCAGAAGTTGGAGCTTTAAGAAAAACTAAGTAGTTAGAGACTTGTGATTAATTAAATAAATAAATAAATAAATTGCAAGAGGCAGCAACATTGGATTGAGATGCATTTTTCAGTTGATTTTGAATTGATAGTTACTTTCCCTTCAGTGTCTCTGATCCTGCAAGATACCCCCATCGAGTATTGAATTAAGGGGGTGTCTCTTGCACAATGCAACTTGCAGGATCAGGGTCAACCTGTATGATCAGAGGGAACAAACCATCACACCAGTACAAGAGAAGCAAAATTTTTAAAGCTTGGCAAAGTGATTTCAAACCTACAAGAACTTGTAACCTGCCAACATAGGAACAGAAGTTGCTTTAATGCACTTTCCCTGCTCCAGGCCCCTATCACTCCTGGGGGTGGGGGATTGGAACATAGAAATAAAAAACAACAACCACCAGTCACCTTGCTTGCTTGAGTTTCTTTTTACCACACCACATCACCCGCTCTGGCACCAGGAGCCACCTCTCTTCTCCTGACTCCAACCTGCCTTGTGCTGCTGCTGCACACCACAGCTCCTGCGCTGTGCAGGGTGGGCAGGGCAGCACTCAGTTCAACTTCAGAGGGTTGCTACCTTGTAAACAAGGTTCTTCAAGATGGCTCTCAACATTCTCACTTGTGAGAACGTTTGGACCCATCTCAAAGAACCTTTGTTTACAAGGTAGCAACCTTCTCACTGCAGCTACAGATTCAGATGTCCAGATGATCTGGGGCTCTGGGGAAAAGATCAGGGGCTCCAGCCCGGTCAGCCCCCCTCCTAGCAATACCCCTGGTTAAACCCCATTGTGTGTAACAGAGGATTTCACAGTAGAGACCACTATTAGGTATTTCAGATGAAAAAGACCTTATCCTGTGGATATAATCACAACTTTACAGAATATACAGATTAAAACAGCAGGCAGGACCCTAATAAGTCATTAAGGGTCTTAATGACTTATTCTTAATGACTTACCTGGGGTGGGGTGGGGGCGGGGATGGGGGCTTTCCCCACATATTGTATTTTTAAATTGTTTAAAAATTTTATATTGTTTTAATGAATGTTGTTCACCGCCCCGAGCTGCCCTGTGGGCAGGAGGGGTGGGATATAAATTTTAAATAAATAAATAAATAAATAAAAATTAACAGTAAGTAAGTAATTTATTATGGATGTAGCTTTCACTGTATTCAAAAGAAAGGAACAAGTTTAGACATTTATAACAAAATCTAATATAAAATATAAATAGAATACATAAAACCAATGAAGTCACAACAGAGAGGGCGCTTAATCACTCTAAAGAAGCCTGCAAATTAGTTACAGAAAACATAAGGATAAGAACTCTTAATCTGAACAAAAGCAGCAACAGTCATTACCAATGCTATTGCTACCCAAGACCAGTCCCTACCAGCGTTATAATGGAGCGTTTAATACCCAACATTTATTTAGGATTTAGTATATTCGGCTCAGTCTGTCTATTGCGTGGTTTAGGTACATTTTGGGTTCAAGTTCTTGAGGCTCCTAGATACCAACCAAGAGCATTCATAGGTGCTCGATCCCAATAGCACATAAACTCATATTGGGTATGGTCTCTTCGGCTGTTATTTGGAGAGTCCCAAGATAAAATTAAGGTAATAGTATCCATTTACTTAGTGCAACCTAAAGAGCCAAGAACTCACTTTGCCATTAGCAGAGGCACAAGCTCCCCAACTTCACACTCCGCAGCAACAACGGGTTCGACCCCGGCCACGGCATGTCAGACTGATCTTATACTAGGGAGCCCCCCAAGGCACCGACAATAGCCATTGACCATTAATTGCCCCCAAGACACCAGTAATGAACACTGACTGAGAGGGCAGGTAACTCAACAGTTTTGTAGCATATGTCTTGCAACCTGCTGAATTGCTGCCGGACAGTCCTCCTTCTCTTAAGGGCTTACCCAATGAATATTGCCACCATAATTAGGGAGTCTGTTGAAGATAGGCCTAATAGGTAATTGAGTTTCTGGCCTTCTGCGACAGATGACAAAGGTTCTTGTAAAGCGGTTAGCCAGGTTTCCCTTAGTCTCAGATAGTATGGGCATTGGATAATAAAGTGTGTCACTGTTTCCACTACCTGCATAGAGCAGGTACATAGCCTTGCCTCATAGGGTATGCCAGCCAAATGTCTTTCCACTACCATTAAATCGATATGGGCAAATCTGCATAGAGTTATAGTTCTCCTCAGAGTAGGACTAATGAGAAGGTCCAAATATGGTTCTGTAACAAATTTTAATTTGATTTTCCAATATGTGGGGGCTACTCTCCACAGTTTTAGCGAAGCAAGGTCCTGCTGAACCTCGATGTCCCTGGAGCGCCTATCAAGCTCTTCCTTAATGGCTACTGCTGGCTTCCCTAGAAAGTAAGCCGGAGAAAACCCCAAGAATTATAGCTGCACAATTAGATATTTAACCCATATGTGTAATCTGGCCCCAGAATGCGCTACCTCTTCTGAGGCGCATTGTGCTGTTAAATTAGAATGCGGTAAGTTCTCTATCTTCTGCCAATATTGAAGCAGAACCTGCTTAGCATAATGACCAATAGATAGAGTACCAGTTTCTGCTCTCAGGACAGGGCCTGGTAAAAGTCATTAACAAGCAGATAACTAATTTTAAATTCCAATGTAGACTTAAAAGAAATCTTACATTTGAAGGTGGGACCAAGTATGCCTGGGCCAGTACTGAGGGCTGTGACAGGTGTCTATTCTATTGATGCTTATGCTAAGCAGTCTATGGCACGGTACTGGCTTAGGCTGCTGCAGCTGCAGGAACAGCATCTTTACCTGCAATGCCTCAGGGAGGAGTTATCTCATGAGGGTTTAAGGACATGTCCATGGATCAAATATCTAGGAAGCTTGCTAAATAATATGGGCTTTTCATTTGAATATTTTGTGGGGAAAAGGTTAAATGTGATCAAAAGCAAAATGATCCAGAGAGTGCGAGATCAGACCCAACAAGAAGATCTGGCCTTTTTGGCTCAATGGAAAGTTGCTCCAGGACTGACCCAGGTAAAGAGCATTTGGATGTTTGAATCCTATCTGGATAAGATAGCTAACCCCAAACTGAGAAGAAGTTACACCTTGCTAAGGTTCGAAATGGTTCAGACAGCTGTGATAGAGGGTAGGTACCGGCACATTGCATAT
>QEPC01011654.1:1486293-1503831 GCA_003113815.1 Sphenodon punctatus
TTTCTGGTAAGGAAAGTTGATATGAACTTTTTAGCTTGTTCTTGTCATTAATAGAAGTCAGAGTAAAACCTTCTCTGAATGTTGCACTGTGAAACCACACTTTACAATTTAAATCACTTTCAAATGCTATTTTCAAGACATTTGGCCCTATAAAAGCCTTATGGTCTTGTCTTTCCCTCACGATGATGGAAACAAAAGAAAAGTCAATGATTGGAATTACATCTGAGACTTCCAAATGAATTCTGCACTTGCTGTACAGTAAGAATGGCTGTTTTTAAATGGGATATGCCCCGCCCACCCAGTCCCACCCTCCTGAGTGCCCAATGAAGACGGTGTGGGTGGGTGCATGCTCCCATGACCCATGCACCACCCACTCATGCCCACACATGAAGGATTGGGGAAAAACCCAGGACATTCTGTGCGGGGGCATGAGTAGGTGGTGCGTGGGTAGGGGCACACCTCGGTGCACACCCAGCCCAGCCCATCTGATGCCCTCCCTCAGCAGAAGTGTGTATGCGCTCCACCAAGCGCAAACTAACCCACCCCCTAGCTGTGCCCAGTTACAAACAGCCAATATCTAAGCTATTTTAATTATGGCAAAATAAATTATTACTACAAAGCTGAGCCTGGTGGATAGATGGGGGTAATACTATTAAATATTTGATTGGACGGAGGCCATATAACTTGCAGCCAATAAAGGGGAAACCTTGAATAGATAATAAAGAGAAATTTCAAGCTAAAAACAGTACACAGTAAATAATTTTGTCACATACCTATTGTTTCTCAATTATGTAAAACCACTAGCATTCTTTTCTTCTTAGCATATTTTATGTGAGCTAACATAAATTATTCTTGCTGAATCATCTTTCAACATGACTTTCTTTAAATCTTAATGAACTACACAACATTGCATCATCTAACAGCGTCTAAGGTGGAGCACAGTTGAGACTGCTGCAAAGATGAGCCTCATATCATGTTATCCTCAATGCAGTTGCTATCATTTCCTAGGCTTCTTGAAGTTATCTTCAGAAGAATAGAGCCAACTCTGGGCCTTCACCAGTGCCCCATGAAGTCAATTAACATCTTTCCACATAATTCCTTGCACCTGACTCTGCCCCCTAGTTGCAAGAATGAGTTTGTAAGGTGGAGGGGCTATCATTTCAGTACTCCCTTTGGGGTTCAGTTGGGAAATCTGATCAGAGATCTATTCAAAGGCAAGCTTTGACATATACAATTCTAACAATGACATATACAATTCTAACAATGAAATAAACAATCTATTTTACAAAAAATATATGTTTACTGTTTTTCTAAGTAGCTTAGTGATCCCCAAACCCACAGGTCCACCTGATTTCAACAATTGTACTTAAGCCACAAAGGGGTGCAAAGAGGTCTAACGTCTTGGCAGATGCAGTACTGTTGTTCACCAGTGCAAAGATCTGGATTTCTTATTCTTTCCAACAAAACCCTGGTATAAAGAACAAATTACACAGGCAGTAACAGGGAGTGAATTTGTCCCTCAAGATTTACTTGAATCTTTTCCCTCCCTCTTTGGATTATAAATTACAACTAGAATAAAGGATCTTAAGAATACAGTTAATACATTTAATATCACCACACATCTGGGCTACACCGGGCCTGGCATTAGGAATACTGTCAATAGCATCCAGCTCGTCACCTCAGCTTCTCAGTCAAGATGGCATCCAACCCACCCATATGTGACTGAATACCGAATACATCAGCTGGGGAAGTTGAAGGTGACTGGACATGATACTAGCCACATCACTCCCTCCTGCATCCTAGATTGCAGAAAAGGTATTCCTTACCCACATCAGCCCAATGGACTGTGCAGCTCTGGACAAACTTTGATTTTGTAATAGTTTAGCGCTGTACTGAAGTCTCATTCTATTCCGAATTTATTCTATTATATTACAAGAATACAGAATGTTTTGAAAAATTAGAACAAAACAAAAAACAACAGTTTTTCAAATAAATCAACAAAGAAAATACTTTGGTGCAATATCTCAGTATTTTAGAACTGGTTTCGTCACTTAGGTCTGGATACAGACCCTACTGAAATCAACTGGTTTCTTTCCATTGGCTTCTAAAATCTATTTGGGTCAAATGTAGAGCTGAAGTGAGAATCTGGCATGTTCTCATGAGAATGCATGAGTTTCTCAGAAAATTGGGCAAGATCTCATGAGATTCTCAAAAATCTCAAAACAGCTCCTATAATTTCTGTGCATTCGTGGCCCCCAGCAGTCATTTTTCACATGCGCAGAGCATTTTTTGTGGGTTATTGAGAATCTCGTGAGATTCTTGAAACCCTAAAACCACTTTGCACATGAGCAAAAAGGCCTCTGGGGGCCGGGCATGTACAGAAATGGACCTGGCAGCCATTTTGTGCATGCACGGTGTCTGTTTTGGGGGCATGCAAATTTCAGCAATCACAGGTGGAGAACCGACCAATTTTTGTCTCATTCTTGCAAACCTCAGCAAGAAGTCAATTCTTGATGAGATTTGGCAAGATAGCAAGGATGTGTTTCAGCCCTAGTCAATTCATGTGGCTGCAGTTGGGTCAAACAAAGAAAACAGCCCAGGGACCTATGTGAGGACCCTCCAGTTTCACTCAAGTAGGGGATGTGGGGTGTTAGCAGACAATACGCTGCCCCTATTGGTCCCTCCTTGCCCCAAATTTATCTGCCTACCTGAATGGTGGCCACCAGATGTTTGTCCCGGAGCTGCTCCAAGGCTGCGCCGCATGGCATCATCCCCTGGAAGGGGAAGCATGCCTCCAAACTGGCACAACGGGCAACCACAGGGCCAGCTCATGTTTGTTAGGGTCCCCACCTCAGGACCTCAGTCAAAATAAGGTGAAACTAACAGCAACATGATTTTGAGAAACTGTCTCTCTTTTGCATGATTAAAGGAAGATATAGACTTAAGATCTCAGGTTTTGGCCGTGGCGGGGAGTGCGTTTTGGCAGTTACATCTTGTCCAGCGACTTCGGCCGTATCTCTCAGACTCTGACCTCGCCACTGTCATCCATGCCTTCATCACCTTGAGGCTAGATTACTGCAACGCGCTCTACGTGGGACTGCCCGAGAAGCTGGTCTGGAGGCTGCAGCTGGTGCAGAATGCCTCGGCCCGTCTCCTTACTGGGGCGGGTTGCAGGGAGCACATGACACCTGTGTTCCGGGCTCTGCACTGGCTGCCTATAAAGCACTGGGCTAGGTTCAAGGTGCTGGTTTTGACCTTTAAAGCCCTTCACGGCCTGGGCCCTGCCTATCTGCAGGATCACCTCACTCCCCATGTGCCTGTGCGACCCATGAGATCATCTGTGGGGGCCTTTTTGGAGGTTCCCCGGGCGAGATGGGTGGCCACTGATGTGAGGTCTTTTTCGGTGGCTGCTCCTGTGCTGTGGAATTCACTCCCAGAGGAGGCTTGGTTGGCCCTCACCCTCCTTTCATTTTGACATTTGTGTAAGACCTGGCTATTCCACCAGGCCTTTGGTGAGGGGGGGTAGGGTGGGGGAGGGGGGGTTTGGGAGGGAGGGTGAGTTTTTATTATTTGTTTTAAAATTTGTAGATTTATTTTATGTTGTTCACCGCCCCGAGCTGCCTTTGGGCAGGAGGGGCAGGATATAAGTTTTAAATAAATAAATAAATAAATAAGATCCTGAAACAAATAATTTTCTTGTACTGGATGCCAGTCAAGTCTTATTCATTTCTATCTCTTCCAGCCTCTTCCTTTATCTGATCCGCCTGCTATTAGTAATACAAATTTTCATAGTGCTTTCAGTGTTCAAAGTGCTTTATAATACTTATTTATTTTGCCCTCACAACAACCCTTCAGTGTAGGTCATTATTATTCCCATTCTATGGATGGGAAATTGAGGCTGAGACAGTGAATTGCCCAAAGCCAAACAGCAAGACTGTGGCTAAGAAGAGAGATTTGACTCATAGTCTTCCAAGTCTTCTCTTTCTGTCCCTCCCTTGAGTTGGTGACACATTTTCATACATTTCTTCAAAAAATATACAATAGTTGTTTTGGGTTGGGTTTTTTTTTTGTAGATCACAAGCTTCAGATGGCCAGTTCCTGTCCTATTGTGTTTTCACTTTATTATTATTATTATTATTATTATTATTAGCAAGCATGTATATAGCGCCAGCAATGTACCTGGCACTTTAAAAAGTAATGGAATAGACACGGTCCCTGCCCTAGGGCTTACAATCTGAGAGACAGGGGAAGGGGAGGAGATGAAGGAAGGGGAACAGAGGGAGAGATACGGGGTGTAACATTCACGAAGATGCGAGGTCCCGGGTGCACGTGCTTGGCTTGGTTACATCAAGAATGATGGCTGTTTGGTCCGTGTGGTGTTGATATGAGTACACAGACCTCAGGTAACAGATTGTACTGGATGGAGGGTATCACCAGGAGTTAGGTGAGGGGAGCGAGGAATCAGGGAGGGCAGAGCTGAAGAGGTGGGTCTTGAGGAGGGAGTTGAAGGTATGAAGGGAGGGGGCGAGGCTCATGTGGGTAGGGAGGGAGTTCCAGGCATGGGGGGCAGCTAGTGAGAAGGGATAAGGTGGTTAGGGGAGCAGGAGAGGCGTGGAAGGGCAAAAGAGGGGAACAGAGGAGGAGCGGAGTTCATGGACTGGAGTATGGAGGGAAATTAGCTCAGAGAGGTAGGGGGGAGCAAGGTTGTGAAGAACTTTATAGGTGAAGACTAGGAGCTTGTGCTGGATTAGTTCAGGAAGGGGGAGCCAGTGAAGAGAGGAGAGATGTGGCTGCACATGGTCAAAGCAACGAGCAAGGTGGATGACACTGGCAGCAGAATTTTGGACAGAGATATGGGGAAAGAGGTGAGAGCTGGGGAGGCCAGTGAGAAGGAGGTTACAGTAATCGAGGTGAGAGATGACCAGGGCATGAACAAGGGTTTTGGAAGAGGAGACAGAGAGAAAAGGGCGAATCTTAGCAATGTTATGGAGGGAGAAGCGACAGAATTTGGCAGCAGAGTCGACGTAGGGTTTAAAGTCAAAGGTGAAGCCTAAGCTACGGGCTTGGGGGACAGGAAGGATGGTGTCCCCATCAATAAGGATCAACAGGGAGGAGGATGAGGAAGGACTGGGGGGAAGGTAAGGAGTTCAGTTTTAGCCATGTTGAGTTTGAGTTGATGTTGAGGCATCCAGGTAGAGATATCATAGAGACAGCTGGTGAGGCGAGCTTGAACAGATGGAGAGAGAGAGGGAGTAGAGAGAGAGAGAGTTGACTGTCATCAGCATAGAGGTGATATTGGAAGCCATGGGAGGCAATGAGTTTGCCTAGGGACAGGTTGTAGATAGAGAAGAGGAGAGGGCCAAGGACCGAGCATTGGGGAACAGCAATTGAGAGGGGAAGGGAAGAGGAGGTGGAGTTAGCAAGAGACACATTGAAGGAGCGGTCAGAAAGGTAGGAGGAGAACCAGTCGAGGATGGAGCCACAGAAGCCAAGGAAGTGAAGTGAGTTCAGCAAGAGTGAGTGGTCAACAGTATTGAGGGCAGCAGAGAGGTCAAGGAGGACAAGAATGGAGTAGAGTAGAATATTTTCTAAAGAATATTTTACCTCAAGATTTCTTTTCTTATGACTTTCCAAATTTAAATCCCCAAGTAGGTGCCTGCATTATTTTACACTAATAAAAAAGTAATCTGTTTTGTGCAGCTACTCCCAAACTCTTGTTTAATTATATAAAACCCCAAACTGGATAGTTCTCTTGCTTCTTGATTTTATATAACCATTTCCCAGTTCGAACAGCAGTCTGGTGCCTGGTGTGTTACTGCTTTGCATGCTGAAATATTTGCAAACCCTCTCGCTTACTCTAAGGAGGTTTTCTACTGTTTGATTGTGCATTAAGAATCACAGTCTCTCTTCACATATGTGAAAACCTCAATGTCGTTTCCACTACAGATCTGAGATTATATGACCTATATTGTAGCTTTTCTATAGCTCAAAAACCAGATCTTTAGCTGAGTTTTTTCTCATTTTTGTTGGGGGAGGTGTTAGTTCTCCAGTTATAGCAAACCAAGTCAATTCATTATTTTTACCTCTTTGAAATAAAGGCAGCAAGCAACGAGCTGAGAGATTTACCTCTTTGAAATAAAGGCAGCTAGCAACAAGCTGAAAGGGTAAAATATTCTTCAAGAGTTAACCATTCTCTGGTTGTTAATTGTGCCTTGCTGTAAAAGTATTGAGTGGGGTCTGAACTTTATTGTCTTCGACCACATAGGAAAGAAGATGTCTTATCAACACTGCAAATCATTCATAAAGGAGATTGTTAAATTAATTTACATTTTTGATTAGTTATTTGCACATATAGAATATCTGTGTTTATGAATAGTGCTATCCTGACCTGAACTCATTGAAATTGATGGCAAAACTCTCATTGATTTCAAAAAGCAAGGATTTATGAGAACACAATGTGCCACACACCCCGTCCCCCATTCATCCACACTGCCTAAAATACATGGTAGACGCACACAGGGCATCAGTCCAAATGCAAAGGAGTAAGTCCCGTTGAAGAGAGAGGGGTCTTAGTCCCCATCTCTGCTTTAAATAATTGGCAGGAGAATCCTTCACCGTTCAAGTCAATACTATTGATTTCAATGGGTGCAAAATTGCACGCTCAGTCTTGCTGTTAAAGCCTTGCCTATCTGAAATGAGCATGCCAGTAGCTCCACAACATCCACTAAACTGTGGGTAAAAACAGACATGCAGGTGGTACAGCAGCTCCCTGGCCCACCCCAAGGCAGAAAAGCAGGACTGCCACTCCCTAAGAGCGCTTTTAGACAATCCCGCTGACAAGCGGGATCGTTCAGAGGCGGGATCGGGCACCCGCCTTTCTCTCTACGCCGGGTCTCATGCTCAGAAGAGCATCAGACCCGGCGTAGAGACTCAGTGCGCATGCGCACCCTTCTGCGCATGCGCACTCAGCAAAATACCCCGTGAAGCCGGCACAGCGGCGATCCGCGTCGGACGGGGCAGGATCGCCTGCCCGGTCTGACGCGGAGAAGAGCCGGCTTAATTGTAACTTTTCAATTTAAACGAGCACAAAGAAACGCAGCTGATCAAAGGATCAGCCGCGTTTCTTGACTCGTTTAAAAGCGCCCTTAGTCAGCGGACGGCACAGCACAGACGTGCCTGCGACTCCTGGTGGCTGGAGAGCCATCCTACTGCTCCCCACCCCCAATCACAGGTAGAGTGGGGGAACGCAACAAATGAGTGGATGGGTAACTTCACCCTGCCCCCAGTGCCCCACCCTCTGCCATGACAGGCAGCCATAGCAACCAGTCATGGCACACAACCATGGTAGCTCCCACCACATGGTGGGGATGTTAGTGTTGAACAGATGCGTTGGCCAGCTTTGGCGCAAGTGGGCAGCCGTTGGCCCGGGATCATCATTCAGGCTCTTCAAGGTCACATCCTAGGCCAGCCACCTACCTGCACTGGGGCAGTTGTGGGGCAACATCTGCCATCAGGGGACCACACGAGCAGATGAGTCACAGGCCAATGTGAGCTGCAGCAGGTCAGTGCGCCCCACCATCTTGTTTGTTGTGAAACTCATACTGCAGTTCCTGAGCTGCAAATGGCTCTTCATGGCTGCATCCACCTGGCCTCAGTTGCAGCTTAGAAGCTGTGAGGTGCAGGCTTCAGATGGAGACAAATAGCAACTCCAAAAGCTGATCTGATCAGCAATGTAGCAGTAACAGCTGGTTGGCATTTGGAGCTGGAGTCTCTTCCCTCAGACAGGGATGACACTGCTGGAGGCAGGCGGTTCCAGCCCTTTGGTCAACACTGGCAGCTCTTGGGCCAGTCATCATTGAGGCTGCTTTTAGATGAGTCTCGCACAGCCTCATTTCTTGCAGACTTCATTTATTTTATTCATGTATTAGCATTTTCCCCCTCCCTTCCCCAAAGGCTCAGGGTGGTTTACAAAGATATAAAATACAGTTAAAACATTAAAATACAAAACAAAAACACCCGTTCCAACCCCATCCCATCAGTACCTCCCACCTAATCGCTACCCCTCACCCACCAAGTGCTTTTCTAAAAAGAAAGGTTTTGCACCGCCTCAGAAAAACGCCCAAGCTCAGATGCAAATGGACCTACAGGAGGAGAGAGTTCCACAGTATTGGGGCAGCAGTCAAGAATGCCCCCCTGAGGGCCCATATCATATGAACAAGAGTTAGAGGTGGAACCCAAAGGAGAACACCCTCAGCTGACTACAGGGGCCGCGATGGAGCATAGTAGGACAGGCGATCCTTCAGATATATGAACGGAACCCAGACTGTTTAGAGATTTAAAAGGTCAAAACCATCACCTTGAATTGTGCCTGGAAAGCTTTCGGTAGCCAGTGCAGACTCCAGAGCACTGGTGTAATGTGCTCCCGGGGCCTGTCCTCGAAAGGAGATGGGCTGTCGCATTCTTCCCTGGCTGCAGTTTCTGAATAGTCATCATCAAGGGTAGCCCCATGTAGAGCACACGCAGTAGTCTAGCCTCAAGTTTATGAAAGCCTGGAAAGACAATGGCAAAGTGTGAATCAAAAAGGCCACAGCCTCCTTGGCAGATGGAGTTGATGAAAAACGCTCCTGGTCACTGCCGCAGCCTGAAGATCCAGACACAGAAAGGTGTCCAGAAGCACTCCAAGGCTGCAGAGCTGAGTGACCAAAGGGGGCCAGACCCCATTAACAACAGGTGTCCCAGTACCTCCCAAGTCACAGGACTGGCCAACCATCATCACTTCAGTCTTGTCAGTTCATCCTCATCCATTCCAACAGCTGCCAGGCATCGGTAAAGCACCGAGACTGCCGGACCTAGGTCAGATGAAAAAGAGAGGCAGAGCTGAGTATCATCAGTGTATTGATTACACTTCACTCCAAACCTCCAAATGACTTTGTCCAGTGGCCTCATATACACAGGGAGACAAGATGGAATCTTGCGGAACCCCACAGGGGAGACCATGAGGGGACGATGAGCAATCACCACTCTCTGGTACCACCCCAACAGGAATGAATGGAACCACTCAAGAACGATCCCGTGCACCCCTGCCAGATCCTGCAGATGTGTCAACATTGTCTCATGATCAACTGTATCAAAGGCCACTGAAAGATCTAATAGGACCAACAGGGTACAATTCCCCTTATTGATCTCCAGGTGCAGATCATTGATAAGGGCCACAAGTGCAGTCTCCATCCCATACCCAGGAAAAAAGCCTGACTTAAATGGGTCCAGGAATCCGATAGTATCAAGATGCGCCTGGAGCTGGCAGGCAACCACCCATTCAATAACCTTCCCTAAAAAGGGAAGACAGGCTTATAGCTGGCAGGGGAGTCAACATCCAAAGAAGACTTCTGAAGCAGGGGCTGGACAACCACAGTTTTAAGAATGTCTGACACTCTACCCTCCCAAAGGGAGAAGTTGACAACCGCAGCCAGCAACTGACCTAACATCTACCAGCTGGTTTTCACCAGCCAGAACGGGCAAGGATCTAATTCACAACTGGCTGCCCGCATGACCCCAAGCAAATCCTCCACATCGGTGCAAGATACCAATTGAAACGCGAAATGAGGCTGCGTTTTGAGGTTTGTCTAAAAGCAGCCAGAGTGTCACTGCTCTAGAGTAAAGACTCATGCAAGTAAAATGATTTAGCTTCTCTGCAATGTCTCCATTCTCCTTTTAACTTCCCGACAATGGCATAGCTATAGTGACAAGTGGTGAAAATACACCAGAGCCAATGACCTGAGGTTGCTCATGCTCCTTGGTGCAACTGCATTCCCTGCTGCCCTATTCCATCTTCTGCGCCAGGGCCCATTCCAACTTAGCTACTCCCCTGCTTCCTTATCTCCTAGCAAACCCAACAAATGCCATTTAAGGCAAAGGATTGATACATTTTAGATTCCAGTAAAGATAATGCAGTATCATCCACCTTCCAGCTGAAATTTGAAACCTGGAAATGTATTCTCTCTGATCCACCATAACATTTGATGTACAGCAATAATATTTCACACAAAGTACTATTCATACATAAAGAAACTCTGCACTAGTACCCAAGCTGCACAGGTACTGAGGGCACATTCACATGAGATGATTAGCTTGGCAGAAAGCACTTCCCCACCACACTGTGATCATGTGAAAGACTTACAGCATGGGATGCCCCAGCTGTAATGTGGGTGAAGTGCAAAAAGTTAAACCAGAAAAAGGTTAGCAATTGGGCTAAATTCTTCACCCACATTTTCCTTATTGTGTGAAGGGATTAATCCAAATTATCAGTCAACTTTAATTGCTGTACATGGGAATAGAGTCCTTTGTCCCCGCAGGGGATAAACCCCCATTGCCTGCCCGGAGGGGACAATATATTGCTAATAAGAAAAAAAATCTAGTAGCCGCTCTGAGATGCCTGTGGGCAAGTGTAGCGGGCTAAAAATATAAATAAATAAATAAATAAATAAATAAATAGTGGAACTCATTATCAGTCCCAGCATTACCCGTGCTAGGTTAGGGATCTTCAGCTTGAAGAAAAGATGACTGAGAGGGAATATGATCAAAGTTTACAAACTCATGAGTGGTGTGGAACAAGTAAGTAGGGAGCTGTTTACCCTCTTGAATAGTACTAGAACTAGGGGACACACCATTAAACTAACTGGTAGCAGATTTAAAACAAATAAAATAAAGTTTTTGTTTTTTCCCCATTCAACACACAATTCACTTGTGGAATTTGGGCTTTTTCAGACAAGACACTCTCCACCCACCACTCACCCACTACATTACAGGGCACCCATAGAGCAACACTGCAGCCCTGCAGCATGTATAGTGGGTGGGCAGATAGCGTCTTGTCTAAAAATGCCCTTTGTTGCCAGAGGATGTGGCCATGGCCATGGCCAGTAGCTGGGTTTAAAAAAAGATTGGCTAAGTGCTTAGAGGCTAGATCCATTCATGGCTATCAGCCAAGCAAGTTGGGGGAGGTACCCTCTGACTGGCCCTGATTCCACAGTCTGCGGATCGCTGCACGCAGCCCCAGGCATGCAGTTTGCATGCGGCACAATATGCCACTAATGTGGATGCCCACGTGGCTCGGTGCAGGATCCTTGGGATCAAGGCCAATGTTAGGAGCTGGGAGTGAACAGCAGGGAATAGATCACTCTATTATGACCTGTTGGGTAACTCTTCGAAGTGACCAAGAATGTCACTGTAAGAAACAGGATGCTGGGCTCAATAGACCATTGGTCTTCCCCAGTGTGGCACTTCTTATATTCTTACATTTAGAAACAGGAATGAACTTTTGAAGTGGGGAAGGGATTGTGTGACATATTCAAGTGTGGGAATACTAACTCTCACAACAAAGAATCAACCCAGGAGAAGAGTTTCCTGCCATTCGTGTGAATGCACCCAGAGAGCTTTGTTCCCCAGGATTGTAATTAATCTTAAGTGTCTGTGCTGCAATCCTGAGTAGCAACTTGGAAAACTAAACCAAATATTTTCAAAAATCCAAAGTTGCATCCCTTCCCTTTCATAATAGCTTAGAGGCACTGGAATGTATGGGTGATTTTTGAGTGATAGCTAACCAGTGAGATGGAGACAAAGTAGTTCAGATTATACCTTTTACTGGAGCAATATCTGCTTGAGAGTATGCAAGCTTTACACAGAGCCTTTGCCCAGGCATGTAAGAAGTCAAAGGCTGATACAGGAACTTCATACCATCAGAGGCTGGCCAGTTATTAATTATTATTATTATTATTATTATTATAGACATTTATATAGCGCCAGTCGTGTGACCTGGTGCTGTACAGAACATAGAATTAGACGCGGTCCCTGCCTGTGGCTTCCAATCTTGGTCCAATAAAAGATTTTATCTGTCTCCGTTTCTTACACTTTGAACTACACTCGCTCTGTCTAATTTATTTTTGCAACACAAATCCTTCAGATGGGTATTTGCACGTCTTACATTTCAGGTTACCCACTTACTTGTTTTATAATGAAATATGGTATGTCATTATCAATCCTTTGGGAATTAAATTCATATTCTATTAATAATCTTTTTCATCTTAAAAAGGCACCATTTATAGTTGCATTTGGCTCCTGGCATTTGGGTTTGAATTAGTATTCTATGTATTTGATAATTCCAACATCAAAACTGTGAGCCATGTTCTGCTCTGAATTATACCAGTCTGAATCCAGAACAAATGAGAGAAGAATATGTTTCATGTTTTTAGGAGGTGCAAGTTCCCTCATGACACATCATAGATCTATAGTCCTTGTTTAAAGGTTTCCTATCTAACCAAGAGAGCTAGAAATAGGCAGCTCAATCCTCAAAGCACGTTCATAATGCAAATTCCATGATCAGACCATTTGGACGCAATCCTGACTTCTGAAATCAATGGTTTTATTCCTATTGGCTTCGGTAGGGGTAGAATCACACCATTACTGTAACGGGGCGGTGTTCCCCAAGAGTAAGTAGCTGCAGGGTCAGAGCCCCCCAAAGTCAGAGGAAATTAGCTATACAGTTTATTTACATCTATATACAGTTCATAACCATCTTCAGGGCTCCCTTGGACAGACAACCGGGCTCCAGCCCAACCAGTATCAAACCTCAATTCAAGCCAGGCAAAAGGCCCCTGGCTCACACTCTAAGGTCTCCAGGCAGCAAGCTCCCTCCTGGGCTTAGCCTTCCCAAATACCTACAGCTTCTCCTTGGCCAGTAGAGTCTTCAGAGCCTTGGACAGCACAGAGGCTGGTTGAGTTGCTGGTCAGGCATCCAGGCTCTATTCTCAGCCTAGCCTGGTTCAGGACCCTGGAGAGCTTGGAGAGCGTAGAGGCTGAGAATACCTCTCAGGTCTTCTGCCAAATCTAGACTGAAGCTTCCTTAGGCTTCCCTCTCTTTATATAGTTCAAGGTGACATGTCTAGCCCTTCAGCCCTCCAGCACTTAAGGGGCCAGTACCCTGACATGCTCCCAACTGCCTTTTAAATGGGGTTTTCCTCTTGCTTCAGAGTTGGCTTCACCAAGCCCTTCTCTAGCTGCCTGTCTTGTGTCATTGCCAGTCCTGTTCCAGCTACCACCCTGGCACTCTTAAAGGGGCCTCAGCCCCAGTAGGAGGTTTCCCGTCACACTGACAGTCTCACAATTTTATCACAAATTTCATGATTTTGGAACTTTAAAAGGCTTCAAATCATGAAGCTTGCCATAAATTTGCAAGAGCTGGAAACTCATATGTTGATGATGCAAGTGGAACTTAAATGATACATAGGTCTTGTGATGACCCCTTTCTCTGGGAGTGAATTTCACCTTTGGTTCTCACTGGCACATTGCTCCTAAGAAAGGGGGCAGTCCTCACTTACTGAACTCAATGAGACTTCTTCTATTGACTTCAATGGGCTCACAGTTGCATTGACAGGCACCTAAGCCATCTCCCACAGAATCATGAGTCTGTGTACTGACAGGAATATGGCACCTCTCTGTGTTCGTAAATAATGGACAACAATTGTTGTAAGCCACCCTGAGCCCTTGAGGGAAGGGTGGGATGAAAATTGAATGAACAAACAAACAAGAACCAGACTGCCAACTGTTAAAGGGGAGGGGTGGGACTATGGGGCAGAGCATGGGGGCAGCTGCATTTGATCTTTTCCCTGAGGCCCACAAATTCAAAGGCCAGTTTTAGGTCTGTGGATAAATTCTATGGCCAGTAAACAGCCTTCTTTACTAGCATATTCCTCTTTTGACTTTTCAGTGTCAATTTCACTATTCTCCCTATTTCCTATAGGGACACACAATGCTTGTGTCATTATCAGTCTTTCACTTCTTATCACCAGATTGCTGCACTTCCCTTATAATTTATAGCAATAAAAATGCTGCCACAAGGAAATGCCACATCTGCAAGGGACAGTTTGTGTGCATTTAGACAGAAGGTGAAAGATTAGCTGATGTGAAGGGCAGAGCTTAAGGATTTGTCATCGGGGAAAAAAATTAATAATACTGGTTTTGCCTGAACTGCCAGGAAATCCAAGGAGGATTTACATTGGAGCCAAAATGTTGAGTGCTTCAGTTCTAATCGCTAGGAGAAATCTTTGGCATTGAGCAAACTAAACTTCTCTAAGCACTTTGTTAAAACTTTAATGTTACATCTCTGATTTATTTCTAGTTGTTTGTGTGTATCAGGCCTTATCTCTTAGCAGGGACTACACTTTTATTCTCAGAAACACAAAGTATTAGGTTAGTGTTATATTTTATGATACTTTGTTCTTATTCTCACCTGTCTCTCTGTTCTGCCATGATATATTTCCAAATCAGGAAAATTTATCCCTCCTTTATCCCTTGTCTTCATAAGGGTTATTTTTTTCATTCTTGGTTTTCTGCCATTCCAGATTAAATTATTTACCATGCGATCACATTTCCTAAAGAAGGTCTCTGGTAGTGAAATTGGGAGTGTGGTGAATCTGTAAAGGAGTTTAGGGAGTATTATCATTTTGAATAAATTTATTTTCCCCAACCATGTCACCATCAAATTTTTCCATGGCCTTATTTCTTCTTCCAATTTGTTTAATAAGGGGGTATAGTTTTCCCCATATAAGTCTTTACTATTTCTGGGTAAAATTATTCCCAAGTATTTTAAGCCTGTCGTACTTATCGGGAAGGGCAAGGCATTTGCTAGATGTTGTTCCTGTTGCTTGTTTTTGCCGAATACCAAAGCGTATGATTTTCCTCTATTTATTCTATATCCAGAGATCTCACCAAATTCCGTGAATACTTTTAATAGCTCTTTGCATGAGGTCTCTGGCTCCGTCAGATAGAGTAGTAAATCATCTGCAAAGAGGGAAAGTTTGTGCTCCCTCCCTCCAATTACCACCCCTTTAATTTTTTCATTTTGGCGTATCGCACTTGCCAGTACCTCCAATACAATATTAAATAATAGCGGGGATAGGGGGCAACCCTGCCTGGTCCCCCTCTGTAATTAAAAACTCTCGGATAGCTCCCCATTGATCAGAATTTTTGATTGAGGTTTCTTATATATAATTTTAATCCAGTTCAGGAAGCTCCCTTCAAACCCCATTTTTTCCAGTGTGAAAAAAAGACACTCTAATTCCACCAACTCAAAAGCCTTCTCTGCATCTACATTGTGGCCAGAAAGGACACTTGTGGAGGGCCTGCATGCAAGGATGGCAAGGCCAGAAACGGGAAAGGACTTTGGGTGGACAGAGGAAAATATTGGATGGGCTAGCATATAAGAAAAGGTGCAGGAATTGTGGCATTGTGGAACGCTGGGGCATTCCAAGGTTCTATTCTGTCTCCATTATTGTTTAATGTATATATGCAGCCCTTGGGGGAGTTTGTGTGAGGGTTTGGTGTGCTTTTCCACCTATATGCTGATGACACCCAGCTTTACCTCTCCTTTTCAACTGACCCAGGTCCTGTTGTCTCAGTACTGTCCCAATGTTTGGAGGTCGTGGTGGATTGGTTACGGCAGAGCAGACTGAAACTCAATCCCGATAAGATGGAGGTGATAGCAGTGGGTAGGGCGAGGGAGGTGTCGGCTCCCCTCGTAGAGGGGGTCCACCCTCCTGTAGCCCAGGAGGTTCGGAGTCTGGAGTATTGCTGGATTCAGACCTCCACCTAGATCAACAGGTGGAGTTGGTGACTAAGGCTGCCTTCCTCCAGCTGTATCTGGTGTGGAGGCTGCGTCCATATATTTCCAGACCCGACCTGGCCACCCTCATCCATGTCTTCATCACCTCAAGGCTGGACTACTGCAATACGCTCTACGTGGGGCTTCCCCTGTAGGAATGTGCGAACAGATCACAGTTCAGGTTCGGTTGTTCAGTTCGGTTCGGTCATTCAGTTCAGTCATTTGGTTCAGTTGCCGAGTTCAGGTTCAGTAGTTTGGTTCAGTGCAGTTCGGGCGTTCAGAAAAAGGTATCGCGTGATCCCGTGATTATGTCAGAAACTGGAAATTCAAGTGCGTGCGGAGCTGTGTGGCGAGTGTGTGTGTGTGTGTTGTAGCTGGCTGGGTGTTTGGTGTGTTTTGGCTGTGTTTGTGTTGAACTGTGTGTTGGTTTTGGTTTGACTGTTGGTTTGGCTGGTTGGAGAGTGTTGGTGGGTGACTGTTTAAAAAAAAAAAAATGAAGAAGGTGACTAAATGCTGGGGCTGGGGGAAGGCCAAGGTGGCAGAGCTGGTGGTGGAGGAAGAGGTTCCTGCTGCTGCTGAACCTTCAGTGGTGGAGGAGGATCAAGAGCCGGAGGGCACAGGAGGTGCTGCCACTGCTGCCAAGTTTGTAAACTTTTTTTTTTACTTTGAGGACAAGAAGAATACTATCCGTTAGTGCAAGCTCACTGGTGTGCGGGTGGGTGCGTGGATGGTGGGCATCAGTCAGGCACAAACAGTGGGCATCAGCGGGTGGCAGCAGATGTCTGCCACAGAGAGAGAAGGTACTGTAGTGTGGGGGGCTCTTCCAGAAGTCAGGAATGAGCACGAGCACCCCCACCCAAACATGTGCAAGGCTAGCAAGGAACTCCACTCTCCAGTTGCCATCCCCCACCCCCCAAACAAGGGCAGGATTTGCACATGCCAGCCAGCCAGGGTCTCTCCATTGCCATCTCTCCCCAGCACCCAAAGGAGGGCAGGATTTGCACGTGCCAGTCAGTCAGGGTCCCCCCATTGCCATCCCTCCCCAACACCCAAAGAAGGGCAGGATTTGCACATGCCAGCCAGCCAGGGTCACCGTCTCCAGTTGCCATCCCTAGCACCCCAAGGAGGGAGGACTAGAGGCATCATCATAAATGCATGATATTACTTGGTTGTTGTTAACTAAATATTTGTTTATGTGTTCCTGTTTCAGAGAGGGTGATGAGGAATCTGTCACCCTTCATGGTCACTGGTGCCAGGTGCAGGTCATCAAGGTGGAGGTCGGACTTGCCAGTGCCACCCCCAGACAGTCGGCGGAGAAGCTCTGATGTCTGGAGGTGTTTTGTGAAGGGTGACACATACGCCGTGTGCACGGTAAGGCACGGGGGCTGGAACTACAGGGAATGGATTGCCCTATGACCTGTTAGGAATGGAAGTCCCCTGCAGAGAGAGATTGGCCAAATGGCCATCCACCCACTTGTGGAGACAGAATGCAGGCAGGGCTTGACAGACTATTGGTCTGACACAGTATGGCACTTCTTATGTTCCTAATGTTTTATGTTCTTTAGATATGCAGCAAAAAATTCAGACTGGCCAGGGAGGGGACCACATCCAGCCTAATCTCCCACATCGAGAAGCTGCACGGAGAGAAGGTGAAGTGGTAGGAGTCTGGCGTGGCCATGGTGCAGCATCAATGCCACCATGAAGGGAGTGGGGAAGGCAACCCAAAAGACATGCTAACGCCATCAAAGCCCTTCCCCCTCCTTCGGCTCTGTTGTGGAGTCCCCCGGGCGTCTGCAGCAGCGAAGGCCTTTCAAACTGAGGTGGAGAGGCCTACCCGCCACTTTATACAGGGCCTACGGCTGCGTTCAGCCATGATGGAGAACCGC
>QEPC01011654.1:1505358-1517002 GCA_003113815.1 Sphenodon punctatus
TATATATATATATATATATATATATATATATATATATATATATATATATATATAAGATAAAAAATTAAAATAATAAAAAAATTAAAATAAAATATAAAAACATTATTTTGGAGGGAGAAATGGAGAAGGGAAGGAGAGACTGGTCTGCTGCCCATAGGGGATAGATAGATAGATAGATAGATAGATAGGGATTGGGTTAATAGGTTGGGGGGGTTAGGTAGCTTTTATTGTTGTTTAAAATTGTTATTTTTATGCTGTAAGCCGCCCTGGGATGCCATGGCATGAGGGGGCAGCTAAGAAATATAAATAAATAAATAAATAAATAAAATAAAAATAAATTTGCAAAGAGATTGTTACGTTGGGTGTTCCCCTCTGGGTAGTAAGAGGGACAGCCCTAAAGAGAGAACCCCACATACACTAACAAGTGAGAACTTGGTGGGAGGTGAACCCCTTGGATGTAAAGGGCTGGAGGGAAAAAGATGTTGGGCGTGTCAAGCTTTGGGGCATATGAAAAGAGACCGCCCAACGCTTCAGAGAAGGGAAAAGAGGAAAGAAGGAAAGGAGAGAGAGACTGACTGTCTTAGAGAAAGACATAAAGGGGATAAGACTGAACAGAGTAAAGAAAAAACAGAGCGTGACAAAAAGGCAGTGAGCATCCAGACCCTAATAGAGGAGAAAGAAACAGACCTGAGTAAAGGAAAAATAGAAGGACTAAAATGAGAATGTGGCTCTGAAAGCAGAAGTTAAGAGAATAGGAATCGAGTGGATTAAAGAGCTTCAGGCACTGACTAAAGAAGTGGTAAAACTGAGAAAAGAAAAAGAGAAACTTAAGGAAGCTTTAGAGAAGAAGGAAAAAGCAGTAGAAGCTTTAGTGAGAGAGGTAAAAGAGCTAAAGAAAGAGAAATTGGAGAAAAGGTAATAAAGGAAAATGAAACCCTGAAGAAAGAAGTGAAAGAGCTAAAAGAGGAAACAGAAAAGAGAAGGCAAGCATGAGAGCAGAGAGGAAGGATGATGGAAAACTACCTAAAGAGAATGCAAGAATACAAAGCAGAGATAGAAAAGCTAAAGGAGACTATAGAAGAGACAGAGGAGTCGGATGAAAAGGCAATTGCAGTGAAGACAGCTGATAAAACCCCTGGGAGAAAGCAGTACGAGTCTGGTGGCATGCATGGCCTAAACAGGTCTGTATGGTCCCAGGGAGGGGTGTTGGGAAAGGCTGGGAGGGCCCACTCTCCACACCAGGCAACAGGAAGCTGTAAATGCTGGCTTCAGCAAATGGCAGTTGAATGCAGTGGCTGAAGTGAGCCAGCATGTTAATTGAAAACTAGGTCAAGCTGCAGAGAAGCTGAGACCTTAATGAGCAGAATGTGGATGCAAATGCCCCTTCACCACAAACTTGCAGCAAGAGGGCCCCTTGTCACGCCCCACCTAAGGGAATGGGAAACAGAGGGGCCGTGCTCGGCAGGGCTGTGGCATCCCTTGAAAAAGAAAGCAGGGTCCGCTGCGGGGAGTTCCCAGCAACTCCCCGCAGGGTGCAAAAAACCAGAATCACATGAGTCAAGTCTGCCTCCCAATAGGGGAAGAGCTTGACACCACTGGCAGCTCAGCCCAGCACACAGTGCTGGGCACCCAAAGAGTCAGCAGCATAGCAGTGCGATTGATGGAGAAGGTGCAAGGCGCCGCTGGGGAACCTCCTTTGACCCGGCCAGGAAGAACCCATCCAGACAGATGGACAAGCCCAGGAAAAGGGGCCAAGCAAAGGCCCCATGGGCACAGAGAACACAGTCGGGGGGAGGGGGGAGAAGAGAGGTGGCCGCGACCATATCCACCCCCCAGCCCCCACACAAGGCCCAGAATTGCCAAGTGCCCCCCCCCCCCCCGGCCAGGGAAACCACGGATGTTTACCTCACAGCATGTGAGGTCCTGGCACACCTTTTGTCCGCGGGGGTGGGGAGCCTGGAGTGCCGGGCCTGATAACAGCTTGACAGCTCCTGCGGGCATCAGCAATGGGGACTTGGGGGAGAGGAGTAGATTGCATAGGCAGAGCCCTTTGCCTCAGCCAGGCCAAACAGCATGCAGGCCACGCTTAGGAAAGGGTGCAGGATTGTGATCCCCCTCGCACGCTACAGGCCGGAGTTCCTGCTCCCATAGGCCCTGTGGCTGGGGCACCAAGCTTTGAGCCTGCCCTCCCCACCAGGGGCACTTTTGGTGCCGCCCAATCTTGAGTGGGTTAGGAGCCCCCGTGTCCTATGTGTGGGACCTCCTTTTCTTGCCCAACTGCCCACATTTGCCAATTACAGATGGGGGGCTGATAGACCCCTCACAATGGGGTGGGGGAGGGAGCAATGGGTGCCTCGAGCTCACAAGTGGAATCACACACCCCACCTGTGGGGCAAGGGAGGGGATACAAGATGGCCTACGGCCTGCTGGAGGTCGGGTTACCACCAGCATAGTCTCGGTGGCGCCAGGCCGAGTTCCTGTCCTGACATACTTGGGGGTACCACCATCTTCCCCCCCCTGCTAAGACAGGGTGGGGAGGCGGGAGTCCCAGGTGTCTCCACATAGGAACAATGCCCCACCACTGTGGAGGTTGCACCGAGATGAGGAAGAGCAGCCCCAGGAACCCGTAGACAAGGTCATGTGGTAACGCATCCAGGCCCTGGAGAGAGAGCTCCGACTGGAGCCACAGGAGCCTGCAACCAGTCCACATGCCGAATATCACCAAGGTGAATGAGGGAGCGGGGGGGGGGGGGGTACCCATCAGTGTAGACCATACTATGGAGCCAGGAGAGCCACAATGTCAGACAAATGGGAGCAAAGGTGCGGTACAGCCCTTCATTGATTTGACTCTCCCCCAGGACCCCCCTGGTGTGACCAAGGGGAGGTACTACCGCCCCTAGGTGATGCGGGCAGCATTCCCCTGGAAAGGAGGTTGGGGAGCCCCCAGCTGCTGTGGTGGAATGGCATGTGGGTACGGGTGTCCCCTGCAGCCCTCCCCATGCCTCGCCATGTCGTGGGACAGGCGCCCTTCTCCTTGCTCATCCCATACATGGCCCGGGGGTGGCAGCAGTTGCGGCAGCCCTGGACCTACAGGTGTGGTCCCAACCACTCCCAGTGCAGTACCAGTGGCCTGAGGCATGTCCTCAGGTATTCAGCGGTCTCTGTCCCCATAGTGGAGCATTTGTTGCCAGCAACACATGAGAAAATATGGAGGGGGAGTACATTAATGTATTTTCACTCCTGTTCAGTGATCCTATAGTGGACCCTGCTGATCAGGACAACAGAAAAGAAAAGGAGCACTTCTGCTGCCCAAAGGCAGACCAGAATTAGGCAAATTGAACAGCGGCATATTCAATTTTTGGGGGGGGTAATGTTGCAAACCTACCCTGAGCAGGCCACCAACATGCTCAAATATGCCGACATAGTCGGAGGGCCTATGGTACCCGTCCACACAGAGTGTGGCTCTGGTAAGACGAGGCCTTCTGCCACAGGGTGGCTTTCACTCCTGATCTCCGCTGGGATATACATGCACAAGACTTATGGTTGGACTGCATGAATGATGTGGCCAATGCCCCAAAGTCAGACAGTGACCATATGCTGGTACAGGGTGGGGTAGCCCTGGCCAATGAGCTTTTTTGTCCCAAAGGACAACATGGCCCCCCCTCAGGAGCTGCATCCTTCTGGGAGTTCAACGGGGCGGGAAAATGCTCCTGCCAGAACTGCTGATTCCGGCATGTTTGCACAAATTGTGGGGGCCCCCATGCCACATCCATCTCTTACAGGTCCAGGGAGCAGGGTAACAAGAGGCAGAACCCCCAGGGAGGAGGGCCCAGGAAGGGTAACCAGGGCGGTCCACAAAGTATCTCAACTACTAAGGACTCCAACCCCAATTAGAGTTAACCAACTAGAGACAGCTTTAGTCAGGCACCCTGATCTAGAAGAAGTAGCATATATGGAGGGTTTCAAAGAGGGCTTCCACATCCCGGCTGGTCCAGTAAAACAATCTCGGGTGG
Source organism: Sphenodon punctatus (assembly GCA_003113815.1). Lineage (NCBI taxonomy): Eukaryota > Metazoa > Chordata > Lepidosauria > Sphenodontia > Sphenodontidae > Sphenodon > Sphenodon punctatus. The sequence goes on from QEPC01011654.1 coordinate 1,509,372, forward strand.
CACCCAATCTTAAATCAGTAACTGGCATGGAAGAGGTGGTCAGGGAAAAACTCTTGAAGGAAATTCAGAAGGGCTGTGTGGTAGGCCCGTTCCCTGAGCACCATCTCCCTGACATGATAATATGCCCCCTGGGAGTAGTGCCCAAGAAAGCGCCAGGCAAATTTCGCCTAATTCACCACCTTTCATACCCCAGGGGCCGATTCGTGAATGATGTTATCCCAAGGGAGCTCACTTCCATCAAGTATGCCTCTTTTGACATATCAGTGAACAGGGTCAGGGGCTTGGGCCCTGGCACCCTCCTCGCCAAGTGTGATATTAACCTCTCCTCTCCTCTTCTCTATTTATACCCTGTCTCTATCCCTAGGCAAACTCATTGCCTCCCATGGCTTCCAATATCACTTCTATGCTGATGACACTCAACTCTATCTCTCTAGTCCCTCTCTCACTCCATCTAGTCAAGCTCGCCTCACCAGCTGTCTCTCTGACATCTCTACCTGGATGTTTCAATGTCAACTCAAACTCAACATGGCTAAAACTGAACTCCTTATCTTCCTCCCTCAGACTTCCTCTCCCTCTTCCCTGGTGATCCTCATCAATGGGGTCACCATCATTTCCGTCCCCCAAGCCCGTAGCTTAGGCTTAATCTTCGACTCACCCCTTTCTTTTAAACCCTACATCGACTCTGTTGCCAAATTCTGTCACTTCTCCCTCCATAACATTGCTAAGATTCACCATTTTCTCTGTCTCCTCTGCCAAAAACCTTGTTCATGCCCTCGTCATCTCTCACCTCAATTACTGTAACCTCCTTCTCACTGGCCTCCCCCGCTCTCACGTTTCTCCCCATATCTCCATCCAAAACTCTGCTGCCAGGGTCATCCACCTTGTCCGTCGCTTCGACCATGTGCAGCCTCTCCTCTCCTCTCTTCACTGGCTCCCCTTTCCTGAAAGAATTGTGCACAAGCTCCTAGTCTTCACCTATAAAGCTCTTCACAACCTTGCTCCCCCCTACCTCTCTGGGCTAATTTCCTTCCGTACTCCATTCCGTGAACTCTGCTCCTCCTCTGTCTCCTCTCTCGCCCTCCTACACCTCCCCTAACTGCCTTTGTTCCTTCTCCCTAGCTGCCCCCCATGCCTGGAACTCCCTCACTGCCCACATCCGCCTCGCCCCCTCCATTCGTACCTTCAAATCCCTCCTCAAGACCCACCCCTTCCACTCTGTCTTCCCCGACTTCTTGCTCCGCTCATCTAACTCCTGCTGATACCCTCCATCCAGTACAATCTGTTACCTAAGGTCTGTGTATTCATATCCTCACCACATGGACCAACCAGCCATCATTCTTGATGTAACNATTCCTTAAAGAAGGAGGAAAGAGACACCATGATCTGCAGCCATATTCCGCTCTGCCCTCCCCAACTCCTTGCTCCGCTCATCTAACTCCTGCTGATACTTTCCATCCAGTACAATATGTTACCTGAGGTCTGTGTATTCATATCCTCACCACATGGACCAACCAGCCATCATTCTCTCAGATTGTAAGCCCTAGGGCAGGGACCATGTCTATTCAATTACTTTGTAAAGCAGCAGGTACATTGCTGGTGCTAATAATAAAATAATAACAATAATATTAAGTCTGTCTTTTGCTTGCTGCCTGTCCACCCAGAGATCTTTTGCCTGCTGGGTTTTCAGTTTGACGGTCATTATTATTATGATAGTGCCATGCTCATGGGCTATTCTATCTCCTGCTCAGCCTTCGAGCATTTCAGAATGGGTCTTCCGGCAGCTGGTGACGGCAGGCAAGGTATCCAAATACTTGGACTATTTCTTGCTGATAGGGCACCTGGGGTCTCAGGAATGCATGGAGCTTATAAACGAGTTCGAAAGAATGGCCGATGCTCTGGGTATCCCCCTGACTTCCCTGACTCCTGAGAAAAAGGAGGGCCCGGCCACCAGGATGACATATTTGGGCATTGAACTTGACACTGTCCACCTGATGTTTTGCCTTCCCGAGGATAAGCTGGCCAACTGAGAGACAAGATAGGCGTATGCATGGCAGCGCACACGGTACGCGCTTTGCAGTCTCTCGTGGGCAGTCTCAACTTCACATGCCGAGTGGTGGCTGCAGGACGGGCATCTTTGTCCCATCTATATGCCAAGCTGGTTGGTAGCCCCCCCCCAAATCACCACATTGCGGTCACCTAGAAAATGAGGAATGATTTGGGGACCTGGAATGCCTTCTTGGCAGAATTTAATGGGATCAGTTTCTGGAGGGAGGACAGGTTGCCAGAGGCCTAACTACAGGTGCATTCGGATGCCATAGGGGGTGCCATGTTTGGGGTCTACTTCAGGGACAGATGGTGTGCATCCTCATGGCTGGCTGAGTGGACAGACTTGGGCATCACAAAAGATTTGACTTTCCTTGAATTTTTTCCCATTGTCCAAGTAGTTATTTTGTGGCCAGCTGAGTTCACTACCCAGACAGTTTTTTTCTGGTGCAACAACATGGCCGTTGTCCATGTCATTAAATCCCTGTCCTCCAAGTCCTTGCATGTAATGAAGCTTGTGAGGGCATTCGTGCTTGCCTGCTTGAAGCATAACATCTTGTTCATGGCACGTTCCAGGCTTTAACAATGGCATAGCCGATGCCGTTTCTTGCTTCCAGATGGAGCGTTTCCACGAGTTAGCATCTAGAACCAGCTTGACCCCAGAGCCCCTACCACTAGGGGTGTGGAACATTGGATTATAGAGCTCCACAACATCGTCCAAGGATCCTTGGCCCCCTGAACCCAGACCTCCTACAGCAAGGTGTTCTGGGAATCTCAGGCCTTTAGAACCCTTTGGGGGTGGTCCCTGGGATTCCCTATCCCTGAACCTGAAATGCTTCAATTTGCCATGCATCTGCATCAGTAGGGACTGGCGGTGGGCACCATTGCCAGCAAAATCTCCATGTTGACCGACCTTCGTAAGTAACATGGCAAGTTACCCTTCCCCTGAGCGTGGGTTTTATGCCTACAGGATGCTCGAGAGCTGGGCACAGGTGGCTGGGCTGGCCCTGGACACCAGGGCACCCATCACAATACCAATATTGTTAGGTCTATGCAGTGCCCTCCAGACCATACGCCGGAATCCATTTGAAGCTATCCTGTTTGCAACAGTTTAAAAAATTTCTTTCTTTGGTGCATTCAGGGTGAGCATGGTGGTTGCAGAGTTGAGCAGGGATAATACAGGGCAAGCACTGGCAATTGACAATGTCATCCTGGGATCCAACAGGCTGCAGTTAGGTTACGCTGTTCAAAAACCGACCAGCGAGGTTGCAGGATCACAGTAACCTTGAACAGGGCCGATTCCCCTGAGATTTTCCCGGTTGCAGCTATATACCTGACCCTCCGCCCGCAATACCCAGGGGTACTGTTCAGGAACAAGGAGAGGGCATTCCTGATGCATTATCAGTTCATGGCAGTGCTCCATGATGCACTGAAGTGGATGGGACTTTTCCCCACAGAATTTGGATCCCACTCATTCTGAATAGGCATGGCAACTGTCGCTGCTCCCTCAGGGTTACCAGAACATGCCATAAGAGCGATTGGTCGGTGGCGATTTCAGGCCTTCCAGACTTATGTGAGGGTACCTCAGCGCTAACAATTGTTCTCTTTCCTTTTCACCCAGGTCCTCCCCATCCCGACCCACAGGAAAGTGATGTGAATCATTGGCCATAGCTTGGTCAGTTGGGCAGGGAAGGTGGTGAAGCAGACAAACTGGGGTGTGCAGCTGGGCCTGTCTTTGTGAACTGTCATCAGGTGGATGGGATGAAGCGGTATGCACGGGGGGAAGCTGTTGCCCACACTGTCAACTGTAGCGGGAAGTTTGCTGCCAAACATCATCATCCACTTGGGTGAAAATGATATCTCCCAACATACAGGCGTTCAGTTGATTATTCAAGTTAAGAGTGATCTCCTTGAGGTATTCAGGCAGTTCCCAGAAGCCAGGGTGGTATGGATGAAGTTAGTCCCAAGGGTTGAAATAGGATAAGGCCGACCACCCCGGAAAGGTGGACACGGCCAGGAAGAACATCAACAGGGAGGTAGAAAAATGTCTGAGTGTTAAGGGAGGTCATTGCATAGCACACACTGTAATAATGTATCGAAGGCCCGAGCTCTATCGGCCAGATGGGGTGCATTTATCTCCAGAGGGCAATGACTTGTATCTTGCAGCTGTTGAGGCTCAGCTGAGGGACTTGTTGAGCGAATAGGCGGGTGGTGAGCCGGGACAGTCTGGGTAACTGGCTGTCCCTTGATGGCAGGGGTCCAGTACTGGTAGCATTTGTTTAGGTAGAATAGGAATTGTTAGTTGAGTCATCTCCATAAGAGATGGGGAAGCGACACCTAGTGGAAACCCAGGGCATGACAACCACTGGGTTCGCAGCCCTGAGGCCGCTTTTAGACGTGCAGCTGGGATCAGGTGCGGGACCGGCAAAACAGCCACGGCGCTGTTTTAGACGAACCGGAAGCGGAAGTTGTGCGCGTGATCTGGGGCCGCGCATTCTTTGCCGACCGCGAGTGAACCGCCCTGATCTCTCTGGGGTGACATACGCGGCCGGAAAATAATGCGCAGCGCCGGATCACGCGCACAACTTCTGCTTTCAGTTCATCTAAAACAGCGCCGTGGCTGTTTCGCCGCTCCCGCGCCTAATCCAGCTGCATGTCTAAAAGCGGCCTGAGAGGGGATGTCTCGCAGGGAGGCCAAGGACAAGCACGGTCCTCAACCTGGCAGGCACCCATACTCCTTACTCCTGTCCAGTGAGGACAATGTCCCCTTTGGCCATAGACTGAGTGCTGATCGAAGGGGAGACGTTTGGATTAAATTTGGGACTGGCATTGGAGGGCACATCCATGTCAGCATGCTGTGTTTTTAGAGTTATGTTTGGCATTGCGTGCTGGACATAAATTGCCTAGGGCAATTACGCCACCTGCCTAGTTGATTCGATTAAAGAGTGCAGCCATTTTAAATGCAGACATGTCTCCGTGTTTCATTCCGGGTGCGCCGACAAAGAGAATTTGGTTAAGGAGGCTGTGGAACAGCATTAACAGGTTATGAGAAATACCGAATGAATGTTATTGTAAAGGAAAATGTATTGAGGGATAAAAGACAAAGTATATTGGCTGGAGTAAGCCTAGAAGAGATAAATGTGGAATGAGATGGTAAAAGATGGAAAGCTCTGAAGACTGTGAAATGCTATGGTAAAATGTGAATGTAATGCTATGGTATTATAATGTGCATGCATTGTAACCCCTATGAGGGGTTGATAGCAATATTAACATGTAGAACACTGACCTGTTATGGTCAAGAGGGTCCCAGGGGGGACTATCCAGAAAGGTTGGGTGGGCCAGTATCCCAACCCCAAGAGGGGTAATTAAATCAATGTGTATGTAGAATGTAAGCTAGGTGGAGGAGAACCTCCCTAGTAGGGATGTGCAAACAGAACCGAGTTCAGAAATTCGGTTCGGTTCGAAAATCGAGTTCAGTTCGAAAGTTTGGTTTGGTCGACTGAACTATTCGAGTTTGGTTGAATTTTGAACTTCCAAACAAAGTTCGTACATTCAAAACCGGGTTTTTTGGCTGTCCGAACTGGTTCGGATTTGACCAAACAGTTTGGTCAAATTCGAGTTTGGTTCTAAAGTTCGGTTCGGTCAACCGAACTATTCGAGTTCGGTCCGAACTCCAAACTATGTTCGCCCATTCCTACTCCCTAACAGGGGAAAATATTGGTGCCTAAGGGTAGCCTATAAACAGAGGAAAGTATGCTATGGAGCTGGGTGGAGGAGTACTCCCCAGAAACGGAGAAATGTTAAAAATCTGGCTAAAGGGAAGCCTGACTAAGTAGCAGTATGTTAAGCAAAGTGTTGGGACTGCCACCACACTGTACCCAGATGGAGTATGTGATAAAACTGGGTGGGATTAGTCTACAGAGACTAATGAAAATATGGAAAATTATTGAAACAAAGTGGTTGGGACAGCCACCATGCTGTGCCCAGATTACGTGGAGGGAAATATAAAGGTAACAGGGAGGCGGATGAGCCGGCTACCCAAATAAAAAAAATACTAAAGAAAGGAAAAAATTGTGAGCTGGGAAAGTCATCATGCTGTAGTCAGTTAGGGAAAGAAAAGGAAAAAGTAGCGCGGGGGGGGGGCAGATGAGCTAGCTACCAACACTGAGCAAAAAGTGAAATTGCTATCTGATGGTATTGAAATGAACTGTGAAAGTATTGGTAAAATGTGATTGTACTGAGATGAACTGCTGAATTGTGTTAATACTGAGTTATGGAAAACTGGAAATGTACAAATGTGGAACTGTTATGAAAATGATGAATTGGGATAAGGAAGAAGAGCTGCACCCTGCTTAAGGGAGTTTAAGCCAGCATGAACTGCATTAGTGCTGTCTCCAGAAAGAGGGGAGACGTGGCAGGGAGCAGTAGGAAAAGGCTACTGTACCTTTAAGGGCGCTAGAGTGGGACTGAGGCCACACCCACTCTACCCTATAATGCTGGAATCCAGGAAATGGAACTGGGAAGCTGTGTGATGCTCAGAGGGAAAGCATGTGAAAGTAGCTGTGTCTGATGGTCAGAGAGAGCATATCTCTGAGAAGTGGTCTGGAGCCTGGAACTGAGTTGGAGGCTTTGACGGAAGGCATAGGGAGAGAAGTCTGTTGAGAAGTCTGAAGGAGAGTGAGTTGTCCAAGAGCCAGCCAGAGCATTGGGGGTTGGCTAGGTGAATATTGGGAACTGTATTAAAGTATGGATTGTGTTGTGAAAATAAACCTTTGTTACAGCTAATTCCCTGAGACTATGTGAGTGACTTGGTACTAATCCAGCAAACACTTACCCTGGCAAGCCCGCACCTGCTACGTTGTCAAAGATGCTTCATCATCCCCCAAAGCCTAACACTTTTTTTGTCCTAGGGGTGTTCCATGTTGGATTATGGGTGTTTTCAGATGTTACGAGATCCCAGTGAACCACGGTGAATACCCACCTGTGGTCACTGTGTCTCGAACGTCTGTTTGGCGGCCGCCAGATGTTCGCCATGGTCAATACCCGCAAGGGGTCAATTTGAACCACGCTTCCCGGGCTAGCCGGGGGAATGTCCCGGGAAGCGTGGTCAAAGACCAGCCCTTGGGGGAGGTCGTGAGAAGGTTCGGGGTGCGATGTCACCAGTATGCTGATGATACTCAGCTGTACCTCTCTTTTTCCACTGACCCAGACCCTGCTGTCTCGTTGCTTTCCCAATGTTTGGAGGCCGTGGCGGAGTGGATGCGGCTGAGCAGACTGAGGCTTAACCCCGACAAGACGGAGGTGATGTTGGTGGGGAGGGCAAAGGGGGTGGTGGCCCCCCTGGTTGGGGGGGGTTTGCCCTCCTGTAGCCCTGCAGGTTCGGAGTCTGGGGGTGATATTGGACGCAGAGCTGTGACTGGAGCGGCAGGTGGAGGCAGTCGCTAAGGCTGCCTTCTGCCAGCTATATCTAGTGCGTAGGCTGCGTCCGTTTGTCTCCGGCCCGGACCTGGCCTCCCTCATCCATGCCTTCGTCACCTCGAGGCTCGACTACTGTAACGCGCTCTACGTGGGGCTTCCCTTGTTCCTGG
>QEPC01011654.1:1517198-1554491 GCA_003113815.1 Sphenodon punctatus
GCCCCAGAGCGGCTCCTGCGGTCCGCCGGGGGTGCCTTCCTGGAGGTCCCCCGTGTTAAGCGGGGGGCCACGATGGAGAGGGCATTCTCGGTGGTAGGGCCGTGGCTTTGGAACTCCCTTCCGGAGGAAGCTCGCCTGGCTCCTAGCCTATTAATATTCCGGCGTAATTGTAAGACCTGGCTGTTCGCCCAGGCCTTTGGGAGGGAGGGGTAGGGGAAGGTTTTAGTTCCCCCACCTATTTATATTTATATTGGTTTTTTGCCCTGTTTTAATATTTTAATATGATTGTGAATTGTATAAAACATTTTTAAAATTTTACTGTATGTTTTAATGTTGTGAGCCACCCCGAGCTGCGTGGCAGGAGGGGCGGGGTAGAAATTTATTTAAAAAAAATAATAAAAAAAAATAAAAAGTGATCCCCAGTGGGGACCAACAAAAAGTAACGTCTGGCCGGGCACCACGGCCCGGGATCACCGGCGGGATCCCGGGCCGTGGCGAATTCGGCCAGACGCTGCGGCCGCATTGGCCCCGCCGCCCGCCCGTCTCCCCAGAGGGCGAGCGGCGGGGAGCGTGGAGGGGGCGGGGCCGTGCGGCCACATGGTGCGCCGCGTGGCCCCGCCCCCTCCCAGATTCCCTGCTGGGATCCCCCAGCATGTCTGATATGGCGTGACGGGGTCACCCCAGCGGGGAATGAATGGGTTGTTTTCGGTATGGGGCCAAGTGGCCCCGTAACGTCTGAAAACACCCATTGCCTCAGCCTTGCTATAGTATCATCCAGTCTCACTCCTCCTGCTGATAGAATGTTCCCCATGTACTTAACTTCTTTGACCTTGAATTGGATTTTGTCTGGGTTGAATTTAATGATTTCTATGAGACGCTTTCCATCACTTGTATCAGGACTTGGTCGTGTTCCTCCTCTGTTCATGCTGCTATGAACATCAGCTGGTATGTGGACACCTGCAATGTCTCCAAAGATCTTGCTATTTTTTGCTTGAAACATTTCACTAGCACTAGCTGATTTAATCCCAAATGGAAGGAGAAGGAATTTGTAGGTCAGCTGGCTCCTCATCCAGCTTGACCTCCTAGTATTCATCTTTCTCATCCAGAATGGTGAAGATGCTTTTTTACCAGCCAATTTACACTGAAATCTACTGGGGCAGGGATAGAGTCGTGCTACTGCCGAATGTCTTTATTAAGCTGTCTGGGATCAGGCAAATCGTAGTTTTCTGTTCTTTTTCTCAGTGCTGACCAAGGTGTTGACCCATGGGGTGGGCTTGGTCACCTGGGCTATAACTCCTTCTTCTAGGAGCCTGAGTGCATAGTTGAGTCTATCACTGCAAGTGGTGTTTCTGCAGCCTTGTATCACAGGAGCGACTGCTCCATCTGCGTATATGTGATGTGTCCCAGGGAACTCTCCCAGTCCCCTGAAAACTTCATGGTATTGCCCAATCAATTCTTCTTAGGTGCTGGTCACCTTTGGATGCAGCATTCCTATTCTGCATATAAGATTGAGCTTTCTACAGGCCCCTCTGCCTAGCAATGGTTGGGTGGACGCTTTGGTGATGAAGAACAGAAGCCTGAACTTGCAGCTGACTGTGGCTGCTGTTAAGATGGATACTCCTTCAGACTGTAGCCTGGAGCTACCATAAACTGAGTGCAACCTCAGACTGCCGTACCTGGATGGAATCTGGTACCCACTTCAGACAGTGTGCTGGCAAGACATTGGCTTCAGCTCCTGTGTCCAGCTTGAATTGTATAGGCACCCTCCTAGAGTGCAGTTTTGAGTACCATGGCTCAGCCTTTGGGTTACCCTGTGATTTTGAATCTACAAAGAGGGGCTGCTCCCACTCTGCTTCAGCTAGGAATCCATGGTCTTGTCTTCTGGGTGGATTAGCTGCCCTGCACACGGAAGAATAGTGGTTTAGCTTCCCACTTGCATAACATATCACTCCAAAGGCTTGGCAGGCTCTGGGCAGGTGTGTCTTGCCACAGGGTGAGCACAGGGTCTTGGCTGGAGTGGTCTGTGTGCTTGCTTTGCTCTCCCCCTCCTCTGTGTGAACCCTGCCCGAGTGCCTGGAATGTTCTTCTGTGTGACAGCCTGCACCGTATTCTCAGCTTGTGGCCCAGACGTGATCTCAGTTTGGGCTTTTGTGGCTTCGAAAGCTCTGCACAGGCCTATGGCTTGGCTTTCTGTAAGCGCAACTCGGGTTCCTTTAACAGTTGCTCCTTTAACCTTTTATCAGTTGTGCTAAACACAGTTTTGTCCCTGAGCATGCCATCTTCAGTCTGCCCAAACTCAGAGTTTTTGGCTTTCAGTCTCAGCTCTGTGACAAACTGGTCAATCTGTGTATCTTCCAAGTATGGATGAGGCCAAAACTGGCACCTCTCAAAAACGACGTTCTTCTTAGGGTTACAATAGTTCCTAAATGATGTTAAAACTTCCTCCAGAGCCTTCTGCCCCTGGGCTGTTTTGCCAGGGTGTTGTAAACTTCTAGGGTATCTTCCCCCAGTGTGCAACATAATGGCCACCTTAATGTCTTCATTCTTTTTCTCAGCTCCCAAGGCTCCAATGTATATGTGGAAGTGCTGTTCCCATCACCTCCAATTAACAGCGAGATTGCCAGTTAATGATAAAGTTGGAGGAACCTTTCAACCCTCCATTTTGTCTGCTGTTGTGGACTCCTTTCTCTGTGTGCAGTGGGGCTCCAGTACTCAGCGTGTTGTGGCTCAGTCCTGCAATTCTGTGAGCTGCAGTCATGGCTGACACCATGTCATGTGCTGTGTATCAGGCCTTCCAAGAGAGCTTGGAGACAAGATGCTCAGCCGGTGAGTCCATTCTTTATTATATGGAGAAAAGCTGTTACACAAAATGGCTCCTACCCAGGGGCGGATTGGGAAATCAAAGTGGCCCGGGAAAATATAGTGTTAGTGGCCCTGTGCCACCTGCAAAGCCGCCGGCGTGCCAGAAACGGGCGAAGAGGGCGTGGCTTGGGTGTGTGACTTGGGGCGGGCAGAGTGCACCAGATTTGGGGCCTATCAGAGCTGAGTCCCCAGACTCAGATCCTCAGCAGCCTGGTAGGGGTGAGTGGGAGGTTATGGGGGGGCTGGCAGGGGGCAGACTGCCACTGGTGGGGGTACTGGCCCTCATTTCAGTGCTCTGGCTCCCCAAATCACTCCGTTTCAGTGCTCNTACCGGTACACTTACCTGCTGGCTGCTGGTGCTGGCTCTGGGTCACCAGCGGCAGCCCGGAGCCTGCACTAGGGGGACTTAGGGGAATTTTTTGTTGTTGTTTAAATCCAGGGTGGGTGAGTGGTGTTCCCCCTTCCACCCGCGCAGCCTGGACTCGGGGAGGGAAAGTGCTTGGGTTTTTTTGTGTTTTTTTTTTTACATTGCGGCCATTCATTTGAATGGCCGCAATGTAAAAAATCTGGTATGGGGGGAAACCCAGTAAACGGGCCGGTTTACCGCGTTAATCCGATACTGCCGGTACACCAAACTACCGGCAGCATTGGATACCGGATGATCCGGTAGTCCCACCCCTACTATGCATCCTACAGTAAGGCTTCTTCATTCCTTCATCAGCTTCACTAGTATTCCACAGGCCCTGTGTTTAGCTTAGCAAAGAGAAGAATAAGGGGAGAATTGATACCAGACCTTCAATATCTACATTATTGTATATTAAGGCATCATTCCTTGCACCTGTAGTAATGCTGCACTGGAACACAATTAAGGAACAGCCTTGAAGGAATGTACCCTTTCTGCTAACGCACAGCTGCCTTCTCACACAACATTCCTACCACTCAGGATTAGCTTAGCAAAGCGAAGACTAAGGGGAGAATTGATACCAGAATTCCAGGCCCCAGGCCCCCCCAAGCCAGGTCCCAGCCCCCCCAAGGTGCCAGCCCCCCCAGCCAGGCCCGCAAGCCTGGCCCCCCAAGCCAGGCCCCAGCCCCCCCAAGCAAGGCCCCAGGACTGCCCCCCAAACAAGGCCGCCTCCTCCCCAAACAAGGCCCCCAGGTCGCCCAAGCAAGGCCCCAGGTCTGCCCCTCCCAAACAGGCCAGCCGGCCTCCCCCCAAGCAAGCCAGCCAGTCTAACCCCCCCAAGCAGGCCAGCCAGTCGGCCCTAGCAGGCGCCCACACCCCCAAGCCCACAGCCAGGCCCCACTTGCTGCCTTCTCTCCCTCGCCGAGTGGCTGCTCGCCGCCGCTCGACTTCTGCTCCCTGCGTCGCCACTGCAAGTCTCTCTGGCTCCGCCCAAGTCCGCCGCCTGCAAACCGCTCCGCTGCCTGCTCACACACTCTGGCCACGAGTCTTTGCCCTCCCTCCCGGAAGTTGCTTTTATACTTCCGGGAGGGAGTGCAAAGGGGCCAGAGGGTGGGTGGGTGGGTGGGGCGGCGTGAGCGCCCCCCCCGTCCTGACCCAACCCGATGGGGTGTCGGGAGTCTTGGGACCAAATTTAACCAAAAAATAAATAAATTAAAAAACTCAGACTGTGGGACCGGCCTTCTCCGAGCTGGTCCGGCCCACCGGGAATCCTCCCGGTGGGTTCAATGGCCAATCCACCCCTGCTCCTCCTGTGAACTCTGTATGATGTAATCTTTAAGAGACAGTATTACAATATATATAGAGAGAAATTTTATTTGCTTCAGCCAAGGGCCATGGCAACAAAAACTTAATACAATTTACAATTTAAAACAATACATTACCAATACGATTGACAATGATCAACAACAACAATTTAATTGACCCAACAAATCAAAGGGAGATACATATGAGTACAGTAACTCTATTCATCAGTATTTATCATCATAATTTCTCCTCTGAGACTACGGGCTGCAGCACAAAATTTAGCCACCCAATTAGTAAGCATTACATCTGTATCACGCAAAAGAATAAATGCTATCTCCTGGTCTCCTTTTCCATTCACCTTATATAAAATATCCTTAAGATATAATTCCTGTGGAGTAATATAAAGTGACCAATCCAGTAAAACATGATATAAGGTTTCTACTTTCTTCTGGGAACATAAATCTTGCACTATAGGGTATGCCTAGCCGTCTACCATCAACCACAGCAGAGGCGAGTAAATTATATCTGGCCAATAGAAATGAAACTCTATACTCCCAGCAAGAGAGATTGTCCAAGTATGAGGTCCCTTTAGAGGCTATAGGAAAAAAATTATAAATACTAGCAATTTTTGGTAATTCAATTGCCTCTCTTTCTAGCTGAATCTCCTGATCTTTAATTCTCAAAGTGACCTCTGCCAGGCCCTTTTCATATGTCAAAAAGCTGAGATAATCCTTGAGAATCCCAGAGATGCCAAGATTGCCTTCACTCCTGTCTCTCATCTTCCCTCTTCTACTACAACATACTACACTAGTGTCTGCTGCTCCAAGCCCCGCAGCAGACCTTCCCGCACAGTGGGGAAAATGGTACACAAGCAGCGGCGCACTACCATACCTTGGGCAGCGTTACCCCACTTTGGGTAAGACTGTTAAGTGCAGCGTCCTCAGACTTTTTCCGAGGATGCAGCACATAGGAGCCACCTGCCCAACCCACACACTCGGTGGGGGGAACATCTGGCAGTCACCAGACACGCAATGCACTGCATTGCATGATTAGGCTGCCCGGAGTGGGGTAAGGCTGTCCAAGGCAAAGTAAGTGCATCGTGAGTCTGCACAGACACACCCCTCCCCACATTCATTTTTAACTACAACCAGTATTTAGTAGTTAAGCCAGAGCAACTGCCTTGATTAATAAGTGCTGGGAAATGCATGCTAGAAATGCATCGGGTCTCCCCACCATTTAGAACATAAGAACATAAGCAGCGCCATACTGGGTCAGACCAATGGGCCATCAAGTTCAGCATCCTGTCTCCAACAGTGGCCAATCTCTGTCTCTTGGGAGAAGTATCCACCAGGTCACAATGAGCAATCCATTCCCTGTTGTTCCAGTCCCCAAATGTAAGAGGTTACATCGCCACAAACCTACTCGACTAATAGACATTAATGGACCTATTCTCCAAGAACATATCCAATCCCTTTAAAAAAAACAACTAGCTATGCTACCAGCCTAGACCACTTCCTTTCACAGTAAATTCTTGTCCTCCTTGATCTCTCTGCTGTCTTTGACACCGTTGACCACCCACTCCTGCTTGACTCGCTTCACTCCCTGGGATTCCAGGACTCTGTCCTTGACTGGTTCTCTTCCTACCTTTCTGGCCGCTCCTTCAATGTATCTCTTCCTAACTCCTCCCCCTCCTCCTTCCTACCCCTCTTGGTTGGGGTTCCCCAAGGCTCTGTCCTTGACCCTCTCCTCTTCTCTATCTACACCCAACCCCTAGGCAAACTCATTGCCTCCCATGGTTTCCAATACCACTATATGCTGATGACACTCAATTCTATCTCTCCACTCCTTCCCTCTCCCCCTCTGTTCAAGCTCGTCTCACCAACTGTCTCTCTGATATCTCCGCCTGGATGTCTCAACGCCAACTCAAACTGAACATGGCAAAAATTGAACTCCTTATCTTCCCTCCTAATCCTTCCTCTCCCTCTTCCCTGTCAATTACCATTGACAGGGTCTCCATCCTCCCAGTCACCAAAGCCCGTAGCTTGGGCTTAATCTTCGACTCGCACCTTACCTTCAAACCCTACATTGACTCCATCGCCAAATCCTGCCACTTCTCCCCCCCCAAAACTCTCATCCATGCTCTAGTCATCTCAAGCCTTGACTATTGTAATCTCCTCCTCGCTGGTCTTCTCTGCTCTCACCTTTCTTCCCTCATCTCTGTTCAAAACTCTGCTGCCAGGATCATCCACCTTGCCTGTCGCTTTGACCATGTGCAGCCTCTTCTCTTCTCTCTCCACTGGCTCCCCCTTCCTGAGCGTATTCTGCACAAGCTCCTCATCTTCACCTACAAAGCCCTTCACAACCTCGCTCCCCCCTACCTCTCAGCCCTAATCTCCCTCCGAACCCCTGTTCGAGCACTCGGCTCCTCTTCCATCCCCTCCCTCATTCTCCCACACCTCCCCTGGTCCCCCAACCGCCTTCGTCCCTTCTCCCTCACTGCCCTGCATGCCTGGAACTCCCTCCCTGCCCACATCTGCTTTGCCCCCTCCCAGGCTCCACACCTTCAAGTCCCTCCTCAAAACCCACCTCTTTGCTCCGCCCTTCCTAACTCCTGCTAATCATTCCCACCCAGAATTATCCCCCACCTGTTATCTGTATACTCCAAATTTACTGTAACCAAGCCAAGAACATGTACCTGAGTTCTCGCATCCTCATGAATGTCGCATCCCTTGTCTCGCCCTCAGTTCCCCCTTCCCTGTCTCCCCTCCCCCTGTCTTTAGATTGTCTCTCGGGCAGGGACCGTGTCTATCTTATTCTCTGTAAAGTGCCAGGTACATCGCTGGCACTATATAAAAGCTTATAATAATAATAATTAATTGTGCACTGAGTGGAAAAAATAATTTCTCTTATTGGTTTTAAATCTGCTGCCAATTAATTTCATAGAGTGTGCCTTGATTTGGTATTGTTAGAGAGGGTAAATAACCACTCCCTATGTATGTATTCCACACCACTCATGATTTTATAAACTTCTCTTATATCCCTTCTGTTGTCTCTTCTCCAAGCTGAAGAGCCCTGACCTATCAACCTCTCTTCATATTGGAGCTGTTCTATACCCTTGATTATTTTTGTTGCCCTTCTCTGTATCTTTTCTATTTCTACTGTGTCTTTTTTGAGATGGGGTGACCAGAACTGCACACAATACTCAAAGAGCAGTCATACCATTAATTTATATAGAGGCTTTATGAGTCAGCTTTATTCTCTATCCCTTTCAGAATGATTCCTAACATTCTGTTTGCTTTTTTGATGCTGCCACACAGTGCTGAGGATTTCAATGTATTATCCACAGTGACTCCAAAATCTAGGGGTGTGCATGTTGTTGTTTTTATTACAATAACAATAACAAAAATTGTTGTTTTCATTATCGTTATTGCAATAACAAAAATGACAAATAATAATAACGAAAATAGAAACTAAAATGACATTTTGTTTTTGAAATAAAGGGAAAGAACTGAAAAACATATTTCTGGCTATAACTTTTATGTTTCTTATTCAATTCTAATGAAACCTGGAGATACTGTACCCCAAATGGAGGGCAGTACGTGTACGGGCAATGTTCGAAATGATAGAATAAGGGGAACCGATTTTAGAAGCAATTGAACATTGTGATTCTGTCCAACCTCCTGTTCAGCATGTATATGAGGTTGCTGGCAAGGCCATACAGAAATTTGGAGCAAGATGCCATCAGTATGCTAATGGAACTCAACTTGATCTCTCTTTTTCATCTGACTGTGGCTCAGCAGCCTCAGCCAAGAGCTGGAATGAAACCACCACTTGGTATTTGGCCAGAACTGTTGTATTCAACATGATCCAGAAATATCCAGATACCAAATGGCATCCATTTAGTGCAGCTAACAATTTTACCGATTACTGCACAATGCTACAATGAATCTTTTACCACATTGCGTTTTACTGTATTGCCATTTACCATTTGCCCATAGTTCTTTTTCCTCTTTACTCTCTCCCTCTGGATCTGGTTTCAGGTTAGTAGTGGTAACATTTGGTGACACAGTAATGGAGTAATATGGTAACAGTAATATGGAAAATAGGTTAACTTTTGCAGCATTATCCAATAATTTGGTTTGGTGATTAGCTGCTACAGTAATCGGTTTGTGGCGGATTAACCACCAAACTATGCAGAATGGCAGATATTAGCCATAGATAATTATTTTCTGTTTGGTTCAGCTCTATTTTGGCACTTATGCAGTCTCTAGATGTGGTAGGGCACTGGATGTAGGTGAGTCAACTGATACTGAATCCAGGCAAGACTGAAGTAAAGAGTGTTAGTTGGCCGTGCAAGTTGCAATGGTGGATAGGAATGCTTTTCTCCATCTGATGAGAAGGCTGCAACCATTTCAGATTTGGGCCTAACGGCCATTCATGCCTTTATAGCCTCAAGGCTTGATTCCTGCAACATGCTCTGCATAGGCTGCCCTTGAAGAGTGTTCAGAGGCTGCAGCTGGTGTAGAATGTGGCAGCCTACCTCCTGATGAGGTGGGCCAAAAGGAACACATTACACCAGTGCTCCAAGGTCTGCACTGACTTTCTATAGCCTTTCAGGCCCAGCCTATAAAGCCCTAAGTGCAAGCAACCAGTTATTAATTAGATCCTTGCCCATCCTGGGTGGTGAAAACCAGCTGGGAGACACTGGGGCCATCGTTGGATGGGGTTGTCAGTACCTCCCTTTGGGAGGGTAGGTTGTCAGACACCCTCAAAGGTTCTATAACCTTTCACTTATTAGGAAGGTTATAGAACAGGAGGTTGCCCAGCAGCTTCAGGCTCTTCTCGATGCTATTGGATTCCTGGATCCATTTCACTCAAGCTTTTGTTTGGGGTATATCATGGAGACTGTGGGTGATTTCAGACGTTATGTTTTCGGGATTCACCACAGTCAACCGCAGTCAAATGCGGGTGGTGGTGAAAGAGCAGTGCACGTCTGTTCGCTCGCATCCAAATGTTCACCACAGTCAAACACGGCCCGGGGTGAATCTAACCACGCTTCGTGAGGTTGGAGCGGGAGGAGGTCCAGAAGTGTGGTGAATGTTCACCATGGCAGGGGTGAATGAAAAGTAACTTCTGAACAGAAACCCCCGGCTGCGGTGAACAGAAATGACCACAGGCCGTGGTGACGGCACGCAGCATCACTGCTAGACAACCAACAACAAGCGGAGCATGGAGGGAGATTTAAAAGGCAGTCAGCAGTAAGGGAACGTGGCGGTGTAGTAGATGAAGAGGAGGGAGGAGGATATGCAGCGGAGGATGGAGCGAGAGGGCGAGGAGGTGGTGCAGCAGCAGCAGCAGGAGGGGGAACTTGGCCCAGCGGGGGACACCCAGCAGCTCACAGGGCCTCCCCACAAGAGGGTAAGGGGCACAGCTGAGAGCGGGTGGGTTGGAGAAGGGGACAGGAGGCGCACATGAGGGAAGAAGGGAGGGAACACAGCTGACATGAGCATAACCAGCAGCCCCCACTGTACCCCCAAACAGACCAGCAAGAGGGCACGTGCCCCCGGAGGAGGCTGAGGTCGGAAGGAGACAGGGGCAGGCGGAGGCGGTTGATGATGATGAGGAGGTTGCGGAGGGGATGGCACCCCGGCGGCGATACCACAGGGGGGGTTCAGTGGGGGCTCCAGGAGATTTGATAGCTATCTGGGCGACACCCAAAATGCAGGCTGAGCTGGCAGTAAATGCCAGGAATGAGCAGGTGTTCACCTAGATAGCCACGGAGATGGGGGAGGCTGGATACGACCGTATGCACACACAGTGTCGGACTAAGATAAAAGAACTGAAAATGGGCTATAAAGACATAACAGACAATAACCGGCACTCAGGGCGGGCGACACGTGCCTCCCCCTACATGGATGCGCTGAGCTGGGTGCTGCACCGCAAGGGCTCCATAATTTCCTGGCACCCGGCAGGAGGGGGCGCCCTGGAGGAGCAGCCCGCTCAGGATGAACCCCCCATTGCAGCCGGAGGTCCCGACGCAAGCCCAGCCGCCGGACACCTACCCCAGGGAGGAGATGCCAAGCACCTCAGGCACATGCGCTCAATGCTCCCCCAGCCCAACATCAGGAGAGGTCACACATGCCCCGGACGACTCCAAGGAGGTGGAGGGGGAGGAGGAGGAGGAGGAGGAGACTGTCACCCTGACCCTCACGCCCTGCCAACCAGGAGACCGGGCAGACACCAGCCCCAGCGACCAGCCAGCCTCTGAGGGAACTGACACCTAGGGAGCAGGTAAGGGCAGAGCAGGGCACGCGTCCAGAGCACTGAGACAGCAGGGGGGGGGAGGGAAACAGCACCCCACAGTATTGACTGATCCCGACTACTCTCCGCAGAGTCACGCCAAGCACAGGAGGGAAGAGGCCAGGGCTGCCCGTACCACCAGCCCAGCGGATGCGGGAGCATCGTGCTCGGGTGCACAGGTGGAGGGAGGATCTGTCACAAGAGCTAGTCACAACCAGCACGAGGCAGATGGAGGAGATGCTGGCGGCCGTGAACCAGCTGGAGGAGGGGACAACAAGGGCACTCCAACAGGTGGAGGGGAGGGACAGGGCACTGGTGGCTGAAATGAGAAAGGACAGGCGGCTGCTGCGCCATGATATGAATAGACAACTGGAGCTCTCCAGGCCCACTCGGACCGGCAGGACCGCTGGTCCGAAGAGTTGTCACGAAAACTGGACTGCTCGCTGGAGCAGGGCATGTCCCTCCTCCTGCAAGCCGGGGCCTTGAGTGCTTTCATAATGGCACTAGCCCCGCCGGGGGCCATACCAGCACCCAGACACTTTTCCCCTCCACCCCCACCAGTCGCACCGCAGACCCCGCCAGCACTGCAACACCCTCATCCCCTACAGCATATGGGACTGCAGATCTGGGGACCCATTCCCACTCAGCACGGATGCCAGAAGCCAGACAGCCTGGGCCCAAGACAGCCATAGCCGACACAGGGCGGGCAGGGGAGACAGGGAGCTTCCAGGGGCGGTGTACAGGGGGCGGGTGCTGGTACCCTGGGGTCGGCACCTGGAAGCACCTCCTCCCCCACCTCCGACGAGGGGGGATCAGTAGCAACAGCAAGTTCTGTTGGTAGGGGGAGGGGAAGGCCAAGGGGCACTAGGGGCAGGAGGAGGAGCAGGGGCAGGGCTCCCTAGGGGACTTTAAACTGAGGGGGCATCCGACACCACCTAGGCGGGGGTGGGGGGTATGTTGGGGTGGGAGGTGGAGGGGTGGGGGTATGTTGGGGGTGGGGTGGGAGCTTTCGAGCACACTTTCACAATGGTGTACCGGGGTTCTGAATGGGAATGGGGGAGCACACCAATAAATAATAGACACAGCTTAATATGTTCAAGTGCTTTATTCCATACAGGCATGGTGCCATAGCAGCAGCAGTGTGGCTACATGCACTGTGTGGTCTTGGGTCGGAGGGTCCATGGTGACAAGGGCATCAGGGACGGCTCAGACACTCATCGTGATGTGCCAGTGCTGACCTGATGTGCTTGGCATAGCGGTACTCATGGGGGTTGGGCACGTCGGGCATACAGCGGTACCAGGCCGGGCAGGCAGCATGGGGGGGGTTGTCAAGAGCTGCCCCGTCAGACTCGCATATGTTGTGGAGGACACAGCAGGCTCCGATGACAAGGGAGGAGGTCTCAAGTGAATAATCCAGCCGGCCAGCTAGGCAGCGCCAACGCTGCTTGAGGGCACCGAAGGCCCTCTCGACCACGGTGCGTGCAATGCTGAGGCATGTGTTGTAACACTGCTGAGCTGGGGTGACGGCCACTGGAAACGCCTTCATCAACCATCACTTCAGAGGATATGCCGGGTCACCAATGATGCATGGGGGCATCATCACCCCCTCAATGTGGGTCATACACATGTCAGCGAAGTCCCCCCTGTACATGCGTGCAAACAGCTAGGAGATGGTGAGGATGCGAGCTTCGTGGCTGCGGCCTGAGTGCCCGGTGAAGATGTCAGTGAAGCATCCCCTATGATCCACCAGGCCCTGGAGTTGTAAAGAGTGGTATCCGTGCCGGTTGATGTACTCCGCATCATCGTCGTCCGGGGGCCGCAGGATCTCAATATGGGTGCCATCAATCGCCCCCAGACAATAGGGGAAGCCCAGTTCCAGGAAACCCTCCATAACGTTATCCTGATCTACCAGCTGGATCACACGCTCCATGAGCAACCCCTGAACAGCCTCGCAAAAGTCCTGCACTATACATGCCACTGTAGTGAGCCCCACCCCAAAGTGCTGTGCAATGGAACGGCAGGAGTCTGGGGTGGCCAAGACCCACACAGCGATGACGACCCGCTGTGGCATGGGAATGGGTTCCTGCATATCGGTTCTGAGGGGCTCGATCCACTCCCGCAAACGCTCAGCCAGTAGCATGAGGGTGCGCCGGTCCATTCTGAAGTGCCTGACCCAGGTGGCATCGTCCCAATGTGCCAACACCCTCTGCCACCACTGATGAGCCCTCGGAATGGCCCATGTTCGCCTCTGGATGGGCATTGCAAGCTGCAGAGCTAGGTACCTGGCAGCCCTCTCCCATGCACCCCTGGACATCAGGGCCCTGATGCCAGCTGGAAGGCCCTTCCGAGACACCGTGCCGTCCCCAGGGCTATGAGTCATCTGGCCCTGCTGGTTGTGTGACGGGTGTGTGCCACCAACCTGGCCATGTACCACTGGTCCGCCTGCGTTCTGTCTAGCTCATCTCTGATGACCCCAACTAGTGACATGTGCTCCCAGAACCACTCAGTAACTGCCTGGAGCAGGGCCAGGTGAGCGCCAAGCTGTGTGTGATCTATCCCAGCGGGTGTGGCTGCTCTGTTGGTTCAGTCCGCGGCTGGGGAGGAATGTGACCGCCACCACCCCTGTCCATGCACCTGTGCCTAATATATGTACGACTCTGAACCCCTCCCCTCCCCACAGGGTCCACTAGGTGCGCCCAGGTGGCCGCACAGCCCCTGTCTGAAGGGATAGCGGCCCTGGAGCTCTGTCCCCCTGCATGGGGGAAACGCCATTGTCGGTGGCGAGGGGCCGGGGGTTCCCTTTGGTGCTGGTGGAAACCCCTGGTAGTGGCTGAGGGACACCATCTGGGGTGCCCTCTCCTGACTTCCCCCCACCCCCACCCCCCGGGCATGGGGCCTCGGCTCCCAGGCCTCTGGTTCTTCCCGTGCATGCTCTTGATGGTGTTCCTATCTCATCGGGCAGGTGTGTATGCGTGGGAATGTCAGCCTTGCATGCCGGCAGCTGTGCGCTGTCCACTCCCTTCGCCTCCCTCCACAGCGGCCCCATTGTTCCCTTTCTGCCATTATCTGTCAGCCTTGGCGGCCCCTGTCTGCCTGTGCAGCCCCCCGGCCCCGCATCCCATGTAGCCCCCACGGCTGCTGCGGCTCAGACCCTCCAGGAGCTGAACCATGGCAGCAGCATCTCAGTCCGAGGTCCCGCTCGNGTCTGCCTGTGCAGCCCCCCTGCCTCGCATCCCATGTAGCCCCCACGGCTGCTGCGGCTCAGACCCTCCAGGAGCTGAACCATGGCAGCAGCATCTCAGTCCGAGGTCCCGCTCGGCGGCTCTGAGGGCTCTGTCTGGGCCTGGACCGCCCGCGAGAGCATGGCCCTTTGCAATCTGTGGCGTTCAACCCATCGTTCAGCACTGCATTCGCTCCTTGCCCACCCGGCCGGATGCCTATCGTTGCTTGAGCTTTGGAATGCTGCGCTTCTGCTATGTCGTGACCGCTGACAAATGCCATGTGCATTGTGAGGAGCTGGGGCTCACCCCCTTCCCAGAGGGACGTCTACCATTCACTCTGGGGGGCCTTGCAGCGTGGAGTCCTGCTGAGACTGCCTCTGTCCTGTGTGTGTGTGCCTTCCCGGGATATGCAACCTGCCTGAGTGAGGGTGGCCCTGCCATGGCCGTGTCGTACTTCATCAGCGTGTAGGGTGCGCGTGGGTATCCATGCTCCCACGGGGCTGCCTATTACCATCTGCTGGAGCTGTCCCACCTGCCCTGGCCTCCAACGGCTGATTATGGCATGCCCCCCCATTGGACCAGAGCTGGCGGCCCTGTCGGAGGTGTGCAGCCGCTCCGATGTGCAACTTGGGATGAGCTCTGTGGATCCCTTCAAGGCCTTCTACCTGATCTGCTTCCACATGGCCACCTGAGGCTTCTGCAGGGGTCTGTGGCAATGGCCCCGCTATGTGCACCTGCTGCCGGTACCGCCCCCTGCATCCGATGGTATCCCCAGCAGATGTGTCTAGGGAGCGACGGCCACTTCTGACAGCTGGGTGCCTCCTCAGTGCTTTCCTTCCGTATGTGGCCTGGATGTTTTGGCCACCGCCTTATGCCACCTTGGAACTGATGGACCCACTGTGATCCGCCTCTGCATGCCTGTCGCCCTCTCGCCTTGGGTCTGTGGGCACCACTCTGGGACCCTTCGGGTAGCATCCTGCAAACTTGTCGCTGACAGCCCTCCATCTCCGTGAGCTGCCTTCCCCACCCTTGCACCCCGCACTCCTGCACCTGGACTGGTTGCCCATGATCTGCGGGGCTGTGGATGCTCTCTAGCCTTGGTGGCCCTCGGCCGAGGACCGACCTTCCACCGGCCCCCTGTTTACCTTTGAGCGTGTGTCTGGTTGGTCCCCTTGCCCTTCCTCCTCCTATGTGCGGTCGGGAGGGGGGGGAGTTGTTTATGTGCATTTTTACGGTGCCTCCATTCACTCCCTGGGTGTGCTTTGCCTTCTGACACTTGTTCTGAGCCATTACGATGTGCTTAGTCCTCCCCTCCCCCGCTTTGTGCCCGCACCCCCCTTGCAGGTGTCCGTACTCGTTTATCCTCAGGCTCCTGCACTGTATGCATATTTGCTGGCCCATTGTGTCTTGTGCCCACAATAAATGCCTGGTGTGCCTCACTGTGCCTTGTGCAGCCTCCTTACTGTTTGGGTTGCTTGGGTTCCCCTTCCCATTGCCATTGTGCCCCTGTCCCCTCCCCCTGCTGCTTGTCTGTCCGTGCCGGCCCCTGCAGACCCCCCTCCTCCCATGCGTCCTAGCGGTCAGGGGGTTCCCTGTCTGCCTCTGGTGTGTGCCTCCCTCCGGCCCCTTGCTCCGTCCCCTTTTGTAGTGTGGTTGTGCTACTTCATTTGTGTGTGTGTGCTTCTGGTTTTGAAGTGCGCGTGCCTTCCGTGCGGTCACTATTTGGAAGTGCTACTCATGCTGCTTCTCCCTCCGACCCCTCCCTTTGTGTTTCCCTTCCCTGGGCAGTGCCCACCACCTTCTGTGGCTTCGTTTGCCCTCCGACAGCCATGTTTGCGTTTGCGTGACCCCGTTGCATTGTGGGGTTCCCCCCACGGTTCTTGCCACCGCGTCACTTCTGTTGGGTTCCCCCATCCCGTGTTCTCTCCGGTTGACTCTGGCCAGTGGTGCCACCCACATGATGTGGGTTGGGGCCGCGCTCCTCACCACGGCCTGCGGTGATGCCATTCACACCGAGGTGGGGTTTGCTGTGGTGAATTTCACCGCGTAACATCTGAAATCACCCTGTGTTTGTGGCCCTTGGTCAATGATCTACATTTGGAGATCAACAAGGGGAATTGTGCCCTGTTTATCTTGTTAGACCTTTCAGCAGCCTTTGATACAGTTGAACATGGGGTGTTGTTGATGTGACTGTGGGACCTGGCAGCGGTGTGTCGGACTGCTCTTGAGTGCCTCCATTCATTTCTATCAGGGAGGCCCCATTGAGTGGTGATAGGAGATTGTTTGTCATCCCCGCAGAGCCTTCCCTGTGGTGTCCTCCTGCAGGGTTCCATCTTGTCTCCCCCCTTGTTCAATGTGTAACTGAGGCCACTGGATGACATTTTTCAGAAGTTTGTAGTGAGGTGCAATCAGTATGCTGATAACACTCAGCTCTCCTCTTTTTCATTTGACCCAGATCCTGCAGTCTCGGTGTGTACCCAAAGCCTGGCTACTGTTGGGGCTGGGATGAGCTGACTGAAGCTGAATTCAGGCAAGACTGAAGTGATGATGGTTGGCCGACCAGGTGACTTGGAGGAAATTAGGACCCCTATCATTGAAGGGGTCCAGCCCCCTCTGGTTATCCAGGTTTACGGCCTTGGAGTGCTTCTGGACCCCTTGCTGTGCTTGGAACATCAGCTTGTGATGGTGACCAGGAGTGCTTTTCACCAACTAAATCTGGTGAGGAAGCTACATCCCTTTCTTTCTGATTCTGATTTGGCCACCATTATCCTTAGGTTCATCTCCTTGAGGTTAGACTACTGCAGTGCGCTCTGTGTGAGGCTGCCCTTGATTACTGTCCAGAAGTTGCAGCTCATGCAGAATCCGATGGCCTGGATCCTTTCAGGGGTGGGTTGCTGTGAACACATTGCACCTGTGTTCTATAATCTGTACCGGCATAGCTTTCCAGGCACAATTAAAAGTACTGGTTCTGATCTTTAAAGTCCTAAATGACCTGGGTTCCACATATCTGAGAGACTGCCTTTCTTTCCATGCTCCAGTGTGACCCCTGCAATCAGCCAGGAGCACTTTCTTGCAGGTAGGACTTGCCAATCTTGTTTGTACAACAAGGGCCTGCCGAGAGGCATTCTCAGTTGCTGCCTGTATGTTATGGAACTCTCTTCCCCACAGGGGCATTGCTAGTTCCTAAAAAGATCAGGGACTCCCCCAGGCACTGCCTGGCTCAGTGGGCCTGAGGGCGCTGCCGGGCTCGCATGCACGTGAATTAACTTTAAAGGTGCTTTTGCCCTTCCTCAAAATGGAGGTTGTCTGTGCTCACTGCACCCTCAATGATGGTTTACAAATGGGTGTTTCCCACAATTCCTACTACAAGCATTCCACACGCAGAAAGCATGTAATAAAGTGCACGTGCAGAGCGCTAAATTCCAAATGGCCAAGTCACAAACACACAACACACCCCAAAATACAGCCTATTAAGCACATTATGCCGTGCAAAGAGACATTCTTCTAGATATATAACCAGTTCATTTGGGCCCCCATAATCAATTCATGCTGCTCACCCCCCACCCATAATCAGTTGAAGGTAGCCAACATGAACAGCCTCATGGGGAGAGGTAGGGACATGGAGAGAGTGGGAAGAGGGGACAACCATGTGAGGGAGGAGGGGGCATGGGGCAGAAGAGGGAGCATCTTTCTCTCACAAACACACAATTCTTCTCACATAGACACACACTCTCTCTCTCTCACACACACACACACACACACTCACACATACATAGATACCCACACCCTCTCTCTCTCTCACACACACACACACAGATTCTCACACACACAGTCACTGTCTCTCTCTCTCTCTCATAACTGAAGGAATAGCAAGTGTTTGCTAGCTTCACTCATCTGATTTGCACAAAGGGTGAAAAGAGACATGCACTTTAACTCTGCTTTAACATTTATTAGGCATGTTGCAGGGCTGCATAGGGTGCCAATACAGTCCTGCAACATGCCTAAGAAATGTTAAAGTGGTGTTAAAGCGGAGTTATATGCTTGTCTGTTTTTGCTCAAAGAGGCGAGCTCTGCACCTACTGGGAGCTTTGCTACTTAATTTCATTGTGGACCCAATCCTGTTCCCGGAAATAACCACTACAGTATGTGCATCATTCAAGGAGCTACTAACACTCTGTAAGCTTCTGCAGTTCACAACCTGTCAGTGAGGGGCTATCTCCAGTGTTTAATATTTACATTAATGCCCTGGTAGCTAGTTTGAATGATGCAGGGAAGTACCATTCGCCTAAATTGGGAAGTAGAAAGATCTACATGCTATTATATATGGATGACACCGTGCTCTTGTCCCTGAGCAAACCTGGTTTAGTTAGAGCTCTGGCTGACTTTGAGACAAAATGTAAACAAAAGAGACTAGAAATTAACTCTAATAAATCAAAAATTATGGTATTTGCCAACAAATATGTCAAATACAAATGGGTCTTAGGAATGCACAAATTGGAGCAGGTGTGCTCATATAAGTACTTGGGCATTATCTTTGCATATAATGGTTAATGGAAAACCTTCATTAATGAAATAAAACAGAAAATGAAGATGGAGGTGTTAGTCATTCAGCGTTTTTTTATGCAATACGGCCAGCAAAACATCAAGGCCGTAATACGATTGATAGAGGCAAAGGTTATAGCAAGTATGTTTTATGCAGCCCCTTTATGGGGGCCAGAAAGTCATATGTTGCCACAAGTGGAGGTAGTGGTAAATGGAGCTTGGAGAAAAATTCTGGCAATTCCCTGTGCAATAAAAGCAGCACTGATTAACCTAGAATTAGGAAGACCATTGCTAGCATCAGTAGTAAAGGGGTCAACCTTGAATACTAATTAAGTAGGTGGGGCCTACTCATGAATATTGAGGTGGGAGGGGTTTAATTTGCATATGCGTGATGTCGTGGCCACGTGACCGGAAACGGATGTGCCGTCACCGGAAAGGGGGTCATGTGACCGGAAACGGATGTGACGATGCCGGAAAGGGGGGGTCGCGTGCCCCGGAGACGGAAATGCCGTTGTCGGAAGGGGAAGTGACATTGTCATAAGGGGAAGTGACGTTGTCATAAGGGGAAGTGATGTCCCCGGAAACCCCAAAAATACACTTCTGGGGTACTTGTACCAGCGTGACCGGAAGTTCAGGAAGGGGGGGGTGTCATGTGTTGGTTCAAACAAGTCAGGACACTGAGCTGGACCAACAGGAAAGGATTTCATCATCCTAGACCTAGGCCCTAAAGACGTGTCGAACCAATGGGGCAGCGGATCGTGGGGTATGTCGGATTGGCCAAAGGGGGTCATGTGAGGGTTAAAACAAGTCAGGAGACCAAGTAGGACCAATAGGAAAGGGTTTAGGACCCATAAACTTGCCCCTAGGGGTATGAAAGAGTGGACTGCCATTTTCTGAACACTCTACAGAGCAGAGAGCCACATCCCTACATCTGAAATGGCTTACCGATGGGGTGCTACTCCCTTTGATCTTGTTAAAAGACTATACATGAAAGAAAACAGCTGAAACCTCAGAGCCAGACATTGAACCCATGGACACGCAACAGGTTGAAGACCCTGTGGTAAGTTGCACTGAATTGATGGGGGAGAAGGGAATGAGTGTTTGGGGGAAAAAACAGACAAAGGAGTTGATTTGACTTTTCATTTTTTTTGTTTCAGGTCAACTCTGACTTTCTAAAGGCTTTTGAAAACCTGAAGTTGGGAGATCCTGTGGGGGTAAACGTATCTTGTGTTTCCTGCTTTTGCAAGTGTTCAAGAAGACTTGACCAGATGGATTGTTGTAAAAAAACACCAGAAGAATAAAAACTTTATTTGAAATGTGATTTGGTGTCATTCGTGTTTTTTAGCAGGGCATGCTGGAAGCATGGCTGCGCACAGGGCGCTGTTAAAAGAAATCTTTTACACTCCAGGAGAGACTGGAAGTTTTGGAGGGGTGAATCCTCCTTTTCAGGCTGCTAAAAAGCAGAGTAAAACCTTGTCTAAGAAAGAAGTGGTTTCATGCCTTTCGGACCAGGATGCATATACCTGTACGAAAGTATTTTAAAAGAAACAAAACAACCGTGTCGGGGTTGGACGCTCAATGGCAGGCTGATTTGGTGGATATGCAACATTTCTCTAAGCATAACGGGGGTATCAAGTACATCCTAACCGTCGTAGATATCCTATATAAGTATGCCTGGGCTTTAGGCCTGAAAGACAAGATGGGCGGTGAAGTGGCTAAAGCCTTTGCAACCATTTTCAGGGAAGGTAGGATACCCAAAAAATTTAAAACAGATCAGGGGAAAGAATTTTAAATAAAACATTCCAGAAATTGCTCAGAAAGCATGGGGTGCACCACTTTGTAACCAATAACCATGTCAAGGCATGGGTGGTGGAGTGTTTTAACAGAACTTTAAAAACAAAGATGTGGAGATATTTCACAGCTCGCAACACCTTTCGCTATTTTGGCGTGTTACCTCAGCTCATAAAGAGCTATAATCACAGCTACCACAGATCCATACGTACCCAGACCTGTAGATGTGAACTCTAGAAATGCTCTGAAGGTGTGGAAAATGCTTTATGGGGACAATGTGATGATAAAGAAGGAGGCATCATCTTTTAGAAAAGGGGACCACGTGAGGATCTCTAAGTACAAAGGGAAATTTGAGAAAGGCTGTGAGCAAACCTTTACAGGGGAAATATTCCTAGTGGATGATGTCCATAACCAGGCACGGTGGCCTGTGTACAGACTGAGAGATTATGAAGGCAAAGAGATCCTTGGCACCTTCTATCCGGAAGAGCTTCAAAAAGTCAACCCTAAGCAGGAAAAGTTGTACAGGATTGAGAAGGTGTTAGCCACAAAGGGGAAAGGGCGAAACAAGCAGTGCTTGGTAAAGTGGCTAGGCTGGCCTTCTAAATTTAACAGTTGGGTAAGAGCCTCAGAGGTCACTGAAGCTTAATCACCATGGAGGAAGGAGGGTTTCACATCACTTTACTGAGCAACGCATGCACCAGTGCTTTTCCACAAAACACCAGTTCTAATTTTACCATAAAGCTAGTCAGACCCTTGGACCTTCCAGGTGCCTGGGAAGTAGGTCTGGCTGAAATACAATACCCCCACAGTTGGGACAACATCGCAACACCCACCGTTTATGAAATCAGCCACAGACCTGCAAAATGGCGTTACACCCTCACCCCCGGCTATTATTCATGGAACTTTGCGGAACTACTGCGGAACATTGCGGAACTACTGAATCAAATAAACAAACAGATACCCAGAAGTACTGACCCACCTCCTGTAGCCCTGAGGTTTGATCCTGTGGGAAGAAAAGTTAGAGTGGAGACCACTGATACACAAAGGGTCCTGCTCCAAGGTGTTGAAGCTCCTAACATAGGTAGACCAGCTGATTCATACAGGTTCCTAGCCCGTTGGGCTCTAGCCCATATAATAGGGGCATCATCAGGTTTAACGAACCAGCAATTTCCCCATGCTGCAGACATTATGGGAGGGTTCAACTCCTTGTACCTGTACACAGACATCGTAGAACACCAGTTTGTGGGGGATGTCTCAGTGCCTTTATTGCGTTGTGTTCCTGTGCGAGGGAACAGCAACGAGTTTGTCACCATCACCTACGACAAACCTCACTACGTACCAATCAGTAAACACCACATTGACACTATCACCATTGAAATAATGACAGATCAGAATGAGCACATCTCATTTTGTTTTGGAAAGGTGGTTGTGAAACTACACATATGCCCTCGGAGAGCAGTGGCCTTTTAAGGTGATTGTAAAAAATTACGGGGATCCCAGGGTCTATGCCAACTATTACAAGGCGCAGGCCAGTTACAGCCTCCCGGGATTTCAAGGGGCCCCTGTGATGTATGGAGTGGGCATTGGGGGGATATTTAGCAGTCTCTTTTGAAAAGCTGTTCCTCTTTTAAGAAGGGGCTTTGAGCTGATTAAACCCCATGCCAAAACAGCCACCCAAAATATAGCCAAGGATGTGTTGGGGCATGTCTCTCGTAAAGTTCTGGAGAAAATCACCCCCTCTGATAAACAGGAGGGCTCCGGGCTTATGTATATACAGAGAAAAAGAGGAGTTAAGAGAAGGGTTCCACAGACACCGTGGGTTGGGCCCCCTCGAGCCATCAAATCGTCTACTACAACCCAATTGACTTTATTGGTAGGTAACAACACATCATTATTCAGCGTATCAGACAAACTATCTACAAACCTGATAAAAGGATATTTACAAAGTAATTCTTTATACAAAGGCTGCCAGCAGCTATAACACCATAGAATATTCTCAGGCATAACAGACAATAAAGTCAATTGGGTTGTAGTAGACGATTTGATGGACTCTGCTTCTGAAAATGGTGAGATCGAGAAAACTTTCACAAAATATTGTCATCATAGAAATTTGTCCATATTCTATATTGTTCAGAACATTTTTTGCAAGGTTAGATGTAGCAGAACTATTAATCTTAACAGTAAATTTATCATTTTGTTTAAGAACCCTAGATATAAATTACAGATTGCTACTCTGGCCCGGCAAATGTATTCAGGAAAAACCAAATTTTTCATGGAGGCCTTTGAAGATGTTACCCAAAAACCTTATGGCTATCTGGTTGTGGATTTAAATGCTTCCACACCAGAGGCTTACAGACTAAGAACGGGTCTTTCCCCACCAGATAAGCCTGTCACTTACACTTTGAAAAAAGGGAATAAAAGTCACTGATCTTATTACCTCTATGGCAAGGAACAGATTTCACCAATTACATCTGGAGAGGTGGTTTCTGCCATATGTCAGCTCAGAGTGATGGCTCAGAGACTGCAGCTGGTGCAGAATGTGTCAGTTCATCTCCTTACAGGGGCGGGCCACTGGGAGCACATAACACCAGTGCTCCATTCTCTGCACTGGCTGCCTATAGTCTTCTGGGCCCGATTCAAGGTGTTGGTGTTAACCTATAAAGCCCTACACAGCCTGGGTCTGTCATACCTGTGAGACTGCCTCCCTCCCCAGGCTCTGGACTGGCCCCCGCGGTCATCAGGGAGTGCTCTTCTCGAAGTCCCCTGGGTACTCCTGGAGGGTGACTATGGAGAGGGCATTCTCGATAGCTACACCAAGACTGTGGAACCCCCTTCCAGTAGAGGCCCACATGGCCCCAGAACTCTCCTCTTTTTGATGTCAATGCAAAACTTTCCTGTTCATCCTGGCGTTTGGAGAGGGAGATGGGTAAGAGTGGGGGTTGTGGGTTAAGGAGAGGGGGGAGGGTTTGTTGTTTTTGTATGGTGTATGCTCCACCATGGGATTTAGTTTTGTCTTTATTATTGTCATGTTATTGTATTTTATATTTTTTTATATTTTAATGTGTGATTTGTTAGCTGCCCCAAGCTACATTAGCAGGTGGGGGCAGGATATAAATGATTAAATAAATAAATAACTCCAAGATCTTTTTCCTGAGTGGTATCTCCTATTTTAGAACCCTTAGAATACTATACTATAGTACACATATGGTTTGTGTTATTTTTCCTTATATGCATCACTTTGTACTTGTCCACATTAAATTTCATCTGCCACTTAGATGCCCAGTCACCCAGTCTGGCAAGATCCTCATGTAATTCTTCAGTCTGCTTGGGTTTTAACTACCTTGGATAACTTTGTGTCATCTGCAAATTTGATCTCCTCACTGTTTACTCCCTTCTCCAGCTCTTTAATAAATATATTAAACAACACCAGTCCCAGTACAGATCCCTGGGGCACTCCACTAGTTACTTCTCTCAACTGTGAAAACTGACCATTTAGTCCTACTCTTTGCTTCCTATCTTTTAACCAGTTGCCGATCCACGGTAGGACACTGCCTCTTATCCCATGACTCTAATTTCCTCAAGAACCTCTCATGAAGGACCTTATCAAATGCCTTCTGAAAATCAAGATACACTATATTGACCAGCTCACCCTTATCCACATGCTTATTTACACCCTCAAAAATTTCTAATAAATTATTGAGGCATGACTTCCTTTTCCTAAATCCATGTTGACTTTTTATTATTATGCCATGTTTATCAATATGCTCAGTAAATCTGTTCTTTACAACTATTTCCACCAGTTTGCCTAACACCAACATCAGGCTCACCGGTTTGTCATTTCCAGGATCACTTCCTGAGCTCTTTTTAAATATTGCTGGCCTTACATTTGCTACCTTCCAATCTTCTGGTACAGTGACAGATTTTAGCGATAGGTTGCAAATTACCAATACTAGGTCTGCAACTTCGTATTTGAGTTCCTTCAGAACTCTGGGATGAATACCATGTGGTCCTGGTGATTTGTTACTATTTAGTTTGTCAGTTTGCTCTAGAACCTCCTCCAGAGTCACACTTATTTGTGACAGATCCTTCAGTTCTTCACCTACAAAGACTCAGTCTGGTGTGGGTATCTCCCCCAACATCCTCCGCGGTGAAGACTGTAGCAAAGAATTCATTGCTTCTATGCAATGTCCCCATCTTCCCTGAGTGCCCCTTTCATCCCCTGGTCATCTAATGGTCCAGATGACTCTCTAGCAGTCTTCTTGCTTCTGATGTACTTGAAAAGGTTTGTTACTTTTTGCATCTTTAGCAAGTCACGCCTCAAATTCCTCTTGACCTGTCTTATTAACATTTTCCATTAATGTATTATGTGTCTTATTAATGTATCCAAGATGCTGGATATTACTGACACAGAGGAAATGGGGATCCAAAATTTTCTGGTAGTTGTACTGTTATATATTCACTAGGCCAACTATATCCCTAGTTGAGATAGTGTCGGGGGGGGGAAGGGATACCCACCTTCACGGGATGGGGAGTGGAATGGGGGCTTGCTCCCCAAAAGGGGGAGCAAACAGGGAGTTGGTGGCATGGGGCACGGGCCACTCACAGTGTGGCTGGCAAGTCCCCGGAGGGAGAATAGCATGCCTGTCAGGATAGTAGTTGGGCCACTGAATCCCAACAGGGATTAGGCCCTTATAATCATAGGGCGCTGAGCAGATACACTGGAATGCCCTGCCCCACCATTCAACCACCCACAATACACAAGTCACACCACAAGGGAAGGGTAAGTTAGTGACCACAGTGAGGTCATGGGGAATAGGGAACCCAGGACTCAAGTCAAAGAGAAGGTAACTCACGCTGTGGAAGGGGGAAGGGCCGAACCCCCGGAGGGGATGGGCTTGCACACCTACAAACACTCTAGCTCTCTCTCGCTCGTTCTCACTCAAGGGAAATAAAGAAGGATCACACTCACCACACCAGGCAGGCCAGTACACTCCACACGTTCTCGCAAGGAGGGAAGGCGGGGGTAATGAGGTTCGCACAAGGCAGAGGAACAGGACAAGGAAGGGATGCTGCAATCAAATGCTCAATCCAGGGGGCCAGTCTCTCTGATCACTGGCGCTGTGGCGCTGTGTGCTTCACAGCGCTGGCATTTGTACTGCTTGCCATGCCCTTATGCACTGGAGGGGAGTGCCTGGAGATGCTGGGAGTGGCGCAACGTTATCGGCCCCGCTCCTGCACTGTGTGACATCGGGGAAACCCCTCCTGATCCGGGTAAGCGCTGCTGCAGCAGGGTGTAATCCCCCACCTCTGTGGTAGCGGCGCTATTACTTGCAGCGCTGCTGGGTCCGGGGAGGGTATCCGGGCAGCCAGTCCCGAGGGTGTTGCCTTCACTCGCCTTCGGGGGCATGGTCAGGCCAGGGGACCTGTCTTTCTAACAGTTAGTATATCTAACTATATCCCCAGTGAGGTATAGTGGTTAAGCGCACAGTACTGGGAACCAGGAGGCAGGGGAGGCCCTCGATTCAAGACTCACCTTCACCCAGAACCCACTGTGATCTTGGTCTGTCACAGATCTCTCAGACTAACCCACCTCACAGGGTTGTTGTGAGGATTACTAGTTGAGTTCATTGGTTTAATGTTAATGGTTAAATGTTAATTGTTAAAGATAATAAGTTGAACTGTGAGCCACCCTGAGCCTAACAGATAGGGTGGGATACAAACTGAAATAAATTAAGTCATTGTAGTAAATGGAACCACTTCTGTACCACATTCAGCCCTATATGAACTGTGTGCCATAGTGCCTTGTATAGCCTGTCTATTTTTTAAAAAATCTTACCACTCACTGCTAC
Source organism: Sphenodon punctatus (assembly GCA_003113815.1). Taxonomy (NCBI): domain Eukaryota; kingdom Metazoa; phylum Chordata; class Lepidosauria; order Sphenodontia; family Sphenodontidae; genus Sphenodon; species Sphenodon punctatus. The sequence continues at coordinate 1,543,472 of QEPC01011654.1, forward strand.
GATAAATGTGAAGAACCTCCAAAAAGCAAGGAAGCCTTGGAGATTCTCTAAGTAGTAGGTGTTAATATCCCTTTTGATCCATCTTGGAGGTCACACCCAAACTTAATGCCACTCTGTACCATCCGACAGGAAGCTGCATTTCAGAGGCGAATGAAAAGAATCTTGTACAGAGTTTACAGAATCAATTTGTGTAGCTATTTGGTATCCTTCCAGGAAAAAAAAGTTATCGAAATGAAAGTCATTATCATTTTCATTACCCAAGGGTAGATAAGGCTGGTAATATTCATGTATTTTTAATACCACTGTGACTGCAGCTTCCTGTAAACTATTTAAATATAATTTGTTTGGTAAAACTGCTTGGCCACGAGTAAGGAGCTAATATAAATGGTATTTACTGCTAATCTACTGTTTAAGGGTCTAATGTTAAGCTAAGTCAATTTAAGATGCAAGTAACTGAGATAGCAGGATATTTGAAAGAGATGTCTGTGGCAAAGGCATAGGAGAGATAAATGACCGTGTTCTGTTACTCAGAGATAGTGTTATACAGTACTGGCGAACAATTTGTAGTAAATTCCATTAATCTCTGCATCTTTTAAAATCACTTCTGTAGCGCCTCCACACAGAGGGGTCAAAAAGTGAAAGACTCATAGGAACTGAAAAGATTCAAGCCCTCCTCCCCTCCCTCCCTCCACATGCAGGATTATTTGACAAGTGACAGAAGTTGCATTAGGAAAAGAGAGAATTGAAATAAAGCTACTGAGGTTTACTTGTCTCATTAGAGAGAGAGAAGCAGTAGAAATCTGCATTGGTGAACTGAAAGAAAATGCATCCCTGGTGTTCATGTGAGTATTGGCTTCTCCTAGATTGGCATCCAGGTGAAGCCCTTAGAGGGGATGTCAGGAACAAGTCAGCATACACCTGATTAATAAGGCTTAAATTCCTAAATAACAGCTTCTCTCTCTCCCTCTCTCTCTCTCTCTCTCTCTCTCTCTCTCTCAAAGGTCACCACATACCCTGTTTCTGCATTACGTTTTAGTTAAGGAGCTCTAGCTACTCCCTGGCATCAATTTTAGATATAACTTTGCATTAATTTGACAGGGGAATTCTGCAATTGAATCGCTGTTAGGATAGGGCTATGTGTAATTGCTGCTGCAGTGAAATGAAGTACTCTAAGGCATCCATTGTCCTGAGACACTAACAATAATACAGCAGCTATAAAAGAAGGGGAGGGAAATGTCTTGTGATTATTTATTTGATGATGATGCAATGCTACTTTCCTTTCAAAGGAAAGTGATGAAAATTCAATCAACAATACAGCCCAGAATAGGTTGCTTGGCTCATTTCATGGAAACACCCAAAATATATGTATGTATAAATTAGGGATGTGCGAACAGGACGGAGTTCAGACGTTCGGGCGTTCGGCCGTTTGGACAAAAAACCTAGTTCGGGTTCGTGGGTTCGGTCTGGTGGAGTTCGCCCCCCCAAACATTCAGCAGAGTTCGGCACTGCCGGGAGGCTTGGGGCACTCCGAGGGGGGGGGCGTGGTGGCATGGCAGGCCATCGGAGACCCAGCAGCAGCAGAGACTGAGAAGGCTTGGTGCTTGGCACCCGGGCAGGCAGGCTCAGCGCTTGGCCCCTGAGGGTGTCCGTGGCACCAGAGCTGGCCGTCGGAGTCCCAGCAGCAGCACCAACAGAGACCAGGAAGGCTTGGCGCTGGGCACCCCTGCTTGCCCAGGCAGGCAGGCTCGGTGCTTGGCCCCTGGGGATGCTCGTGGTGCCAGAGCTGGCCGTCAGAGACCCAGAAGCAGCAGAGACTGGGAAGGCTTGGCACTTGGCACCCTGGCTTGCCCGGGCAGGAAGGCTCGGCGCTTGGCCCCTGGGGATGCTCGTGGTGCCAGAGCTGGCCGTCAGAGACCCAGAAGCAGCAGAGACTGGGAAGGCTTGGCACTTGGCACCCTGGCTTGCCCGGGCAGGAAGGCTCGGCGCTTGGCCCCTGGGGGTACCCATGGTGCCAGAGCTGGCCGTCGGAGACCCAGCAGCAGCAGCAGAGGCTGGGCTGGCCTGACACCCCTACTTGGCCAGGCATTGCAGGCTGCCAGGCATCGGTGGAGCAGTGGCAGACATTGGATTGCCTGGTAGTAGAACCCATGGTACAGCAGAGGCAGCTGCGACAGCAGCAGCAGACAGGCAGCATGGCATGAGCAGTGGAAGGCAGGGACACTACCTCAGCAGCAGCAGCCCAGATTGAGGAGGAGCCCTGTCCCAGACATGGGATGGTGTGTGCCACTGCACCATCCATCCATGTCCAGGGGCAGCTCAGGGAATCCCAGCAGCAGAAGGTTCACCTTGATGAACAGCAACTGCTCCACCAACTTGGCCTCCAGTCTCAGGTGGTGCAGAGAGAAAATATCCCCCACCATGGAGAACACCCACTCGCTGGGGACATTCGTCGGTGGGCAGGACAAGAGACCCTTGGTCACTTGGGACAGGGTTGGCCATACGTTGGTCTTGCCAGCCCAGTAGGCCAAGGGATCGCTGCTGGGTTCTATGCATGGCTCCTCCTCCAGGTAGCTCTCCACTGCTGCTGAGGTGCTGTCGTACTCCCTCACATACCTGTCCTTGGGCACCACCTCCAGGGGTGTCCTACTGCTGCTGCCATGCACTCTCAAGTGCCCTCTCTGCCTGCCAGACCCTCTCCACCAGGTCACCCTTCCAGTGACCATAGAGCGCTGTCTGGTGTGCCACGCTGCCCTTGACCCTGGGGTCCAGCATGGTTGAAAACATGTATTCCACCCGCTTCAGGAGCTCATCGAAGCGCGCCTTCAGCCCTGCCTTCAGCTGCTGCACCAGGTCAACTGCCTCATCTGCCAGCGTCCTGCCCTGAGGGCCACAATCCTGCCTCTGCAGAATTTCCTCCAGCCTACTGAGGATATTCTGGACCAGGGGTCACCTGGATGATGGTGGCCATGGAGGAGCTGATGGTCTCCGTCACATCCAGGAATGGTCTCAACACGAAGGCTGCGTGAGCCAGGATCTCCCATTCTGCCCCATCGTACCCTGGAGGTGCCCCGCTGTCCATCACCTGTTGAACCTGATGCAAGGCAGCTTTCTGCTCGAGAAGCTGCTTGAGCATCAGGAACGTGGAATTTCACCGTGTGGACACATCCTGCACCAGCTGGAGGTTGCTTCCCTTCACGCTCCGGTTAAAGAAACTGGCCAGCTTCCTCCTCCACTCAGTCAGGGAGCTAAGGGTGCCTACCCCAATCCCCTTCTCTCCCCCAAGCCCAGAGCATCCCTGAACACCAGGTGAAGAGTGTGTGTGGCACAAGGGATGCTGGTGAAGCCCCCCTCATGGGCTGCCCTCAATATATTGGCCGTGTTGTCCGTCACCATTTGGGCACCTTTGGTGAAGGGCACACCTGGCATGACCGACTTCCTCACCATGGCAGTCAGGGCTGACTCGATGTTCTGAGTGGTGTGGGGGCCTTCCAATACTTCTGCTTCAAGCAGGGCCCACCTATGCCTTGCTTCTGGACCCCTCCTGCCACTGCCAAACGCTGCCTCTGGGTCATGCCACCAGTGCACCGTGACTGCCAGGTAGGCATGCTGCGCATTCCTGCTCGACCACAGGTCTGTGGTGAAGTGGACGGTGGCACCCCCAGTCCTTGCCAGCTTCTCCCTCTCCTGCTCCTTTAAAGCCCAGTACAGGGTTGGCACCACCTGCCGACTCAGGGTGATGAACAAGGGCAGCTTAAACTGGGGGGCCAGGAACTCAATCAGGTGCCTAAACCCGATGTCCCCAACCACCGAGAAGGGCTACCCATCGAGCACAATCATTTCCCCCAACATGCGTGTGGCTTTCAGTTGAAAGCCACGCCACCCTCCACGTCCTGCAGCTGCTGAGGGACTTGGCAGCCCTTCCCCCAGCTCCTCCATGGTGTACTGATGCTGCTGCTCCCTAGCAGTGATACTGATCCTGCTGCTAGAGGCAGCTGTTAGAGCAGGATGTCTGCCTGCTGATGGAGGCGGATGACTGGCTGCTGCAGTCTGGAACCCACTGGCGTTCACTGCCCCTGCCTGCCCGCTTAGCAGCACAGAGCTGTGGCATCCCTTCAGGTGCCTCACTATGGCAGTTGTGCCAAGGTTGATGAACACCTGCCCACGCTTCACCACCTTTTGGCACAAAGTGCACTGCACCTCCCTGGGATCATCTGCCCGCACCAACTTAAAATGTGCCCACATGGAGGATTTTTTTGCCTCCTCCTGCCTTCTGGCCCACACCGGGTGATGCACTGCTGACAGCACTGCTGGGAGGGGCAGAACATGGTGGCAACACAGCTCTCGGAGGGACAGCCAGCACCTCAGCACCAGACATCTCCTCCGCAGGACTAGTGTCTGCCTTGCTTTCCCCAATCAGAGTGAAGTCCCATGAAGAGGAGTACTGGGACCCTGAGGCTGATGGATGCCCACCATGCTTCTGCCACTCTCCCTGTGTCCCCTATAGCTGCTGCTGCTGCTCCTCTCCCTGCTGCCATTGCCCGGGGATTGGGCCCTGCCTCTAGCAGCCGGGGTGGGATCCACCAACCCTGGACTGCTGGGGATCACATCAATAATGGGTGTTGGGGACATTGGTGGCCCTTGAGGAACATTTGACCCCGAAGCACCTGCTCCTGCAGCCGCAGCAGAGACATCCGCAGTCTCCTGCACTGCAGGCCTTCCTGTGCCCTGCGTGGCAATGGAGGACGCTGACAGGAGGCGTCGCCAAACCACACCCTAGCTAGTGCCACTGCTGGAAGCCACTGAATCCCGACTGCCAAAATCAGGCCTGTGCAGTTTGGGGTGTGGTGATGGACTCGGGCTGCTGCTGCTGCCTGCTGCCACTCCGCTGGCACAGCCCCTGCCACCTCTGCCACATGCCCCATTGCCCGCCTTATGGGCAGCAGACCGGCCTCTCCTGCTTCCCTTCTCCATTTCTCCCACCCAAAGAATGCACACGAAGATTTTATATATATATATGTATTATTTTGGTATTCAAATTTGTAATCTAATATTATATATATCTACACTAACTGCTATTAACTATTCTAAAACCTATGGAACTAAATGGAATATTGTCTAATAGCTACAAAGGCCTAGTCCTACAAACACACTATAAAATATTAGAACTGAATCACTACACACTATCTCTATCTATCTCTATAAGTAAGCTAACCCCTACAACTATCTATCTAGAGTAACTATCTAATATTTAATATCTGTCTGTCTCTCTTTATATATATATATATATACACACACAGAGATGGAGGAGGGACATAGACAGTTCACAACAAACAACACAGGGAGGGGTACAAAACTGAAATGAAACCTAAATCAATCTTATCCTTGTCTAAATAAATCCAAAAACAGGGGAAGGGAATCAGGAATGGAATATATAAAGGGAGGAGGGAAGGATTCAATGGCGGGTAGGGAGAAAGAACACGGGGAGGTGTAAAAAAATAAAAATAACAGCTAAATCTATTTAATCTAAATAAATGAAACTATGGAGGTAAATGTGTGGAAATGGGTGAAATAGGAGGAGGATGGCAATGGATTAGGAACACAAACTGCTGGGAGAGGGAGACTTCTGAAAATGCCTGCTGACAGGATCAGTGGCTAGCTCAGAAGGAATTGGAAGGGTGGAGGGCAATGACTTTTGTTACTTGCTGCACCCACCTTACCACAAGCCCCATTGGCTCTGTGCAGCCTAGCCCATGGCCAATTGTAGACTGCCAAGCCAGTGGTCTGAGGAAAAGAGGGATGGTGATTGGACAGGCTGGCTGCTAGTCCAAGCCTTTCTCTGCTCCTGGCACCAGGACGTCTGCTCCTCAGCTCCCCCACCCCGGGTCTGCCAGTCCTGTTTTTCCCACCCGAACATGCGCAAACTTACCTGAACGGGGCCAAAATGTTCAGGGCTTCGGGCGTTTGGTTCGGCCATCCAAATGGGCGAAAGTTCGGTCCGAACACCAAACGGCTGAACCGCATTCACACATCCCTACTAAATTAGCCATTCAGTTCCTGCAGCCCTCAGTAACACAGAAGCCAACCCTTCTCCCTCCTCTCATCAAGCAGAGGCCACCAGATCCTCAAAGTCCAGCATTTTGGGGGTTCCCTGAAACAAGACCCTCTGCCTTTCCACCTAGCTTCCCTCCTCATTGACCAAGCTCCAGCTTACTTTGATCTGACTGTCCAGACTGGTTTCTCTGATTCAGCTGCATTTGTCCTTCGTTTCTTTTCACATCCTTAATAAAAACAGCTAGATGGTCAGTATGTGGCCCCTCTCAGCAACGTAACATTGCAAGGGGCACCAGAGCTCATTATTCCAAGGGGCATGGTAGTCTCTTACCACCTTTTTCACTGTCCTTGTTAAAGCCAGAGTCAGAAGGAGAGTATTAGTCCAGCATTGAATTTCCCATCAACTGGGGAAATACCAATGGTTTTGCCCACACCCTCACCTGGCAGGAAATTCAAATGTCCGGGGTAGGATGGTCCTCTCTCTCTAGCTGCAGCAATGGGGGCGGGAGGGGGGCAGTGTTGGCTCTGGAATGCCATTCCATTAATGGCATCCCAGCATGCTCGTTTCCAGAGCATCACGGCTCAGCTCTAGTACATAAACTTGTTTTTCCTTAATTCAACTGAAATCAGTCCTTAATCTATCCCTATGTCTGTAGAACAATTAGCTAGAGGTGTGCTGATGATGCAGAAGTTTGTCATGGCTGAGGAGTTCAGATTTCCCTTTTTTGTATAGGCTCAGAATATCTAGCCTTGATTATTTAATGAACACAAGGCTTACCAGAAATTAATGATAGACCTCCACATGTATTCAAAATAATTGTTATAAAACTGCATTGAAGCTGTTTTATTTATTTCCTTCACAATTGCGCTCTACCGTCCCCTGTAGTCCAAGCAGCTGATTTGTGCTGAACATTATGTAATAGCATGAAGAAACCTTTTTATCATCCCACACATTCATATGGATTCTTGAGAATTGTCAGCACCTTCATATGCAAACAGGTGAAGAAAACATTTGTATTGCTGCAATTTGCAAGTGAGACAACAAGCACTGATGTCAACAAACCCTTTGGTTTGCAATGCAGACCTCACAGAGAAAGGAAGAACTATGCATTAACATTTGGAAATTCACTAAATACCAGTGCTTTGCATAATGTGTGTACGTGAGAGGGGGTGCTTTGCAATCCAATGGGTCGCATACATGGCCTGCCAGCACAATGCCTAGCCAGGTGGCAGGCGCACATTTGTGCATGCGCCCCCCTGTGCAGCAAGATGCTTACCGCAAAGGGGTGCTCCTGCCAATATGACTCCCCTCTGTGCCCACACACCCTGCAGCCCAGGGAATGGACTAGGCACAACTCCTGATCTATCCCTTGGGCTGCAGGGTGTGGGGTTTGGGGGGAGGGAGGGTGTTGTATCATCAGGGGTGCCCCATTGTGCCGAGCGGCTTGCTGCATGGGGACATGCATGTGCAAATGTGTGCCGGTGTAAGTTAACTGCACCCGGAGGAGGCGCAGTCTCTTATGGCGTGTTGGATTGCACCCTGTGTGAAAAAGGCTGAGAAAAGTTGTGATGCTGGCCTGCTATGGCCCAGAACTCAGCAAATGTCTGTTTTCCTGCTGGACAGCTACTGTCCCAGAGCAGGTAGGCAACTGGCTCAGAATGAGTCCCCCGGATGATCCCAGGTGTAAACATCCCAGGCCAACGTGGGCCACAGCAGGCCCTGCCACTGTGGGGTGGGGGCTGCCATGGCTGGCTATCATGGTGGGGGGTGGAGTGGCGGGGGGCAGGGACATCCACCCACACATCTGTTGCAGCCCCCTCCTACCTGGGCTGGCTCTCTTGCTGCAGGCATGTTTGGTCGGTGTCCCTCCCTGAGCCAGAGAGTCTTCCTGTCCCGGGTCGGGGAGCCACTGTGCCTCCTGCACATCTGTTTTCGCCCAGAGAGAGATGGGTGGGGAATGAGATAGGGACTGATTCATTTCTCTTTTAAAGTTCACAATTCATTGCAGTTGCAGATATGCCAAAGATAAGGTTAGTTTGGGGTGGTTTAATAGCTCATGTGAAGTAATTAAGTGGGAGCTAATCAGGCTGCGTGTGCTGAGCCACACTGTCTTTGACCTATGCATAAAAGAGGCCGTGAGGCAGTTCCCCTCCCCCATTCTCTTACCCAGGGTGTGTTTGGGGGACAATCCCATTGAGCAGGTAAGTTTGTGGCTCCCTGCTAGTTCATCCTTGAGGAACCCTCTCTCTTGAAGTTCCCCCTGAGGTGATATTGCTTTGCCTTCCCCTCACCATGGACTGCACTGCAAAGTTCACCATCTGGCTCTGTGTATGTGACATGAATGGTGGGGTGAGATTATAGTGTTTGAACAGGATATATCAAATGGTAAGAGATTATTTCCTGCACACTACAGCCATGAATATTCACTCCAATAAAACACTGAATTCATGCAGGCAGATGTCTGCGTGCTGCATGAACACTCATTCCTTCTCCCAACTCATTGCAATGACATCAAAAGTGCTAAACATTAGTGACAGTTAGGAGTGTGCACCAGGCCCCCGTGTCATTTTTCATTATCGTTTTTGTTATTAAAATGTGTAGTTTCGTTAATAACAAAATGTTGTGATTGTTGTTATCGTTATCGGTACCAATTTCAAACAAAGATTTTATTTTGGGTATCGGTATAGATTTCATGCATCAACAAAGAATTATTGTCAGAAGTTGCACTCCTTCCCCTTCTCATTGTGATGCAGAAAGAACTGCACACAATGATATATACTCTACACAATATGTAGTTTTATTTATATAATGTGTACAGAATCTAAACTAAACCTATGTATAATACAAAATATTCCTATCCTATAATCCTAATATATATAATAAGACAGCCTAGGATCTAAATATCTAATCTATATATTTATAACTAATGTTATCTATATCTATATCGACAGACAGGGGAAGGGAAAACGAAAACTCGGAGGTATATCTACTATCTCTAGTCTATATCTATAATCTAATCTATTAACTATGTTACCTATATCTGTCTCTCTGTATATATGTACCTAAGGAATAAGGATTGGGTAGTAAGGAAGGGAATAAAGTATATATAAGGATTTCTAGTGCAAGCACCAGCAGCTTCTGCAAACACACCCTGACAAGCAAGAGAACTAACACACAGTGAAGCAGCCCAGCCCTACAATATAAAGGGTTGCAGTGCCCTCCGCCAGAGCCCTCCTGATTGGTTCTGGGAGGCAGAGGCATTGAGGAATCACAGGGTGCCATTCAACTGCTGGGACCTGCTTGTACTGCTCATTGGCCAGAGATACATCCATCAGGTCCTTCCCCTCCGCTCCCAGTTCAAGAGTTCAACACTATTTCTGGCTCTGAGATGTCTGTTCGCTCCTCCCCTCTCCACATTTCCCTCCAAAAAATACCTGCCAGGCTGCCAGACAATAACAAAATCAATAATGACTTTCATTATCGTTATTGATTTTGTTATTATTTTTTTTGTCAGTTTTGTTATTGCAATAACAAAAATTACAAATTTAGTTTTTGTTATCAATATAATGAAAACGACATGCACACTCCTAGTGACAGTGGATTGGAGATTCTAGACCAACATTTCACAACCCCAAAATTAGAATGAAAAGAGTTGTATGGTCCAGTTGATATATTGTGACATTTGGAGCTGGGAGACTAGAGCCCTAGTCCTGACTCAGGGCATTTTTACCTGGACCCTTCATCTCAGGATTAGGAGAAAATAATCCTAGGGTTGTTATTCAGGGATTGCAAATAGTACCTGTTTACACAGACATTTCTAGCCCATATTGAAATCCATCCCTGATACTGAAATCTATCCTCATGATAGATATCCCAGTTTGAGAATATCTGGGATAAATATCAATCCCATGGTGCTTTTCGTCCATGCTCAGCGCATTGATTTCTGGGACTGAAATGTCATGTCCACTCTGTGGTAATAATCCCGGGATAGTTGACTATCCCAGTAAAGTTGTTTAGATGGACCTAATTCCGGTGTTATTTAACAACCAGATTTTACAATACCACAAAAAATGTGGTTTTGTAATGCCAGAGTTTGTCCATGAGCCTGGGATTATAATAACTGAATGCTGCATTTAGACGGACATGTCATCCCAGGACTAATGAAATAATCCCGGGATTAGGGTCTGTGTAAAAACAGCCTCAGCCATGGACTCTGTGGGTGCCTTGTGCAACTCATTTCCTCTCAGTCTCAGGTCCCTGTATGTGAAGTAGGAACAATAACTGCCCTATCGACCTCACCCAACAGAGGGATTGTGAGGCTTAATGAGATGTCAGTTGTAAAACATTAGATCAATTATAACTATGAGCTTATTTCTCAAGTGCTAAATTGAAAGTTTGTGAAATGTATGCTTTGGGAGAAGAGATTTAGAAGGTGAGCTCTAGATGTAGAGAGAGACTGCTTACCTTTGATCAGAATCTATCTTGTCTAGCCCCAAACCAGGAGCACTCTAAACTAATTAGACTACTTTAAGTAGGATCATCTTCAATTGTAAAAGTCAGTCCAGTGTTTATCTTGTTTTAAAGGCAAGGTACTTGCTCAGCTTGATTCAGCTCATTAAATCAGCCAGCCAATTGACCTGAACACTCAAAACTACTGAACTTCTGTGCATCTGCACATAGGGAAAAACAGAATATTTTGCATACACTTATAGAAAAAGATGGTCCAAGAATACACTTTATAACAGATGAATAACACTTCATCAGCTAAACGCTGTACTTACTAGGGGTGGGAAACTGGTAGAATCCGGTATCCGATAATGCCGGTAACGGGCGTACCGGCATTATCGGATTCGACCCGGTAATCCGGACCTGGTACCGGATTCCGGGGTACCAGATTTTTTTTACATTGCAGCCATTTAAAAATGGCTGCAATGTAAAACTTAAAGCCCCAGCCAAAAAGTTTTTTTT
>QEPC01011654.1:1561594-1576991 GCA_003113815.1 Sphenodon punctatus
AGCTGCAGATGGCTCAACCTCATCCAAGCCCCCACAGCTGACAGGCACTGGGAAAATAAAAAGACTGCATGGTCTGGGTCGATGGAAAAAGAGAGGTAGAGCTGAGTGTCATCAACATACTGATAACGCTGCATGCCCTGAAACCCTCTCACAATCTCCCCTAATGGCTGCATGTAGATGTTAAACAAGAGGGGGGACAGAATGGCACCCTGCGGGACTCCACACGTGAGGTCCCGGGGGGAAGACGTACACTCCCCCAAGACCACCCAGTGAGTTCTCCTGGCCAGGAATGAAAGAAACCAGTCCAAGACCATCCCACCAATCCCAGCATGGTCCCACAGGTGAGCCACCAACACCTCATGATCAACTGTGTCGAACGCAGCCTAAAGGTCTTGCAGGACCAGTAAGGTCTGACGATCCTGGTCCAATGCCAGATGGAGATCATCAACCAAGGTCACCAATGCAGTCTCCATACCATACCCAGGCCGAAACCCGAACTGAGACGGGTCAAGGAAACCGGTGTGGTCCAGGTGTTCTTGGAGCTGCTGTGCCACAGCCCGTTCAATAACCTTCCCTCTAAAAAGGGAAGGTTAGAGACTGGCTGATAACTGGCAGGAGCATCAGCATCAAGAGATGGTTTCTTGAGCAGGGGCCTAACCACAGCCTCCTTCAGGCACCCTGCCCTCCCGAAGGGAGGCACTAACCACCCCAGCCAGTTAAGTGTTGTTTATGTGTTCCTGTTTCAGAGAGGGTGAGGATTTGGAATCCTCAAATGAGGATGGCTCTGCAGAATGCAAGGTAAGGCACAGGGGCTGGAACAACAGGGAATGGATTGCCCTATGACCTGTTAGGAAGTCCCCTGCAGAGAGAGATTGACCACCCACCCTCTTCTGGAGACAGAATGCAGGCAGGGTTTGACAGACCATTGGTCTGACGCAGTATGGCACTTCTTATGTTCCTATCTTGTTATGTTCTTTAGGTCTGCCATAAAACGTTCCGGAGGCAGCGTGAGGGGACCGCATCAAGGCTGATAGTCTACAGTGAAAAGCTCCACTGGCTGACAGTGAGGCGGCAGCAGCAGGACTCTGGCATCGTGGCTGTGGAGCATCCTCATCGCCAGAAGAGGGGGGGAAGGCACGGCAGAAGCAACGCCATGTAAACCCTTCCCCCTCCTCCAGCTCTGATGTGGAGTCCTCCAGGCCTTGGGAGTTTGCAGCGGCAAGGGCCTTTCGGGCCGAGGTGGAGAGGACCACCCGGGACTTTGTGGCCAGCCTGCAGCAGACAGCAGCCACCATGGGGAACTGCCTGGTGGAACAGTTCCAGGTACTTGAGGTGGAGAAAAAGAAGGTGGAGGTGTACGCCCAGTATGTCTCCGCCAAGATGGAATGCCTGGAACTGTACCACCAGTCGGTCTCCAGGTGGCATGCAGCTGTGGCAGGGATCATGGATTTCACCTTGGCCCATGGCTACGATATGCCAGAGCACAGGGTGCCCACCCCTCAGTCCTGTCCTGCACTCCTTTTGCCTTTCCCCCAAGTTCTGGGGGACATGCCCAAAGACAAGTAGGCTAAACCCCTTTCTTTTCTTTATATATATATATATGTTTGGTTTTGGTTTTATACTGTTGATATTATTGTTCTTTAAAAATTGTTTATAAAGGTTATATTTGTTGTTACAAGCTTTGTTTGACCCATCCAGTCTTTTATCCCTCTGTGCTGAAGTTCTGGGAGGTGGCAGAATCTCATACAGCTAGTCAATCCCTACCAGCAGCACTTGGCTGGCACCTCCACATGTAGCATACGTAAGGCATTACCCCCAAATATGTGCCAGCAGAAGGGTCTCAACTTGCAGACAGCCGCCCCCCCCCCCGGAGGGGCAGGGCTTGTGTCTGTCTGTGTGTGTGTGCCAGAGAGAAAGAGAGATAGGCTCCTTGGCAGTGGGCAGCAGGTGGTGGGTGCTGGTGGTCAGAGGGGCTTTTTTTCCCAGCAGCTTCAGCAGACATCCATGGGTGGGTGCTGAGGAGTAGGCTGGGGGAGTGGGCAGGCTGGCGTGCGGGCCGGGCACCGGGCTTCTGGATGCAGTGGAATGGAATGACAGTCCCCAGTGACTGGAATGATGGTCCCAGAATCTCATTGATGGTTCCTGGGANTTATTTATTTATTTATTTATTTAAAACTTGTATGCCACCCCTCCTGCCCAAAGGCAGCTCGGGGCAGTAATCAACAAAAGATTTAACAATAAAAAACAAATCAACACATTTTAAAACAAATCATAAAACTCACCCTCCCTTCCTCCCAAACCCTACCCCCTCACCAAAAGCCTGGTGGAAGAACCAGGTCTTACACAAACGTTAAAACATCAGGAGGGTGGGGGCCATCCGAGCCTCCTCCAGGAGCGAATTCCACAGCATGGGGGCAGCCACTGAAAAAGATCTCACATCAGTAGCCACCCATCTCACCCAGGGAACCTCCAAAAAGGCCCCCACGGATGATCTAAAGGGTTGCACAGGCACATGGGGAGTGAGGTGATCCCACAGATAGGCAGGGCCCAGGCTGTGAAGGGCTTTAAAGGTCAAAACCAGAACCTTGAACCTAACTCGGTGCTTTATAGGCAGCCAGTGCAGAGTCCAGAGCACAGGTGTCATGTGCTCCCTGTGGCCCGCCCCAGTAAGGAGACGGACCGCAGCATTCTGCACCAGCTGCAGCTTCCGGACCAGCTTCTCAGGCAGCCCCCACGTAGAGTGCATTGCAGTAATCCAGCCTCGAGGTGATGAAGGCATGAATGACAGTGGTGAGGTCAGAGTCAGAGATACGGCCAAAGCCTCCAGACGAGATGTAACTGCCGAAACGCTCTCCCCACCACAACCACAACCTGAGATTCCAGACTGAGCCATGAATTGAGGAGCACACCCAGACTCTGTACCTGCGAGACCATGGGAGGGTGACACACACCCCCCGCACACACACAAGAGGAGATTCAACCACTCCCAGGCCCCCCAGGCCCTCACCCACCAACATCACCTCCATTTTGTCAGGATTCAGCTGCAGATGGCTCAACCTCATCCAAGCCCCCACAGCTGACAGGCACTGGGAAAATAAAAAGACTGCATGGTCTGGGTCGATGGAAAAAGAGAGGTAGAGCTGAGTGTCATCAACATACTGATAACGCTGCATGCCCTGAAACCCTCTCACAATCTCCCCTAATGGCTGCATGTAGATGTTAAACAAGAGGGGGGACAGAATGGCACCCTGCGGGACTCCACACGTGAGGTCCCGGGGGGAAGACGTACACTCCCCCAAGACCACCCAGTGAGTTCTCCTGGCCAGGAATGAAAGAAACCAGTCCAAGACCATCCCACCAATCCCAGCATGGTCCCACAGGTGAGCCACCAACACCTCATGATCAACTGTGTCGAACGCAGCCTAAAGGTCTTGCAGGACCAGTAAGGTCTGACGATCCTGGTCCAATGCCAGATGGAGATCATCAACCAAGGTCACCAATGCAGTCTCCATACCATACCCAGGCCGAAACCCGAACTGAGACGGGTCAAGGAAACCGGTGTGGTCCAGGTGTTCTTGGAGCTGCTGTGCCACAGCCCGTTCAATAACCTTCCCTCTAAAAAGGGAAGGTTAGAGACTGGCCGATAACTGGCAGGAGCATCAGCATCAAGAGATGGTTTCTTGAGCAGGGGCCTAACCACAGCCTCCTTCAGGCACCCTGCCCTCCCGAAGGGAGGCACTAACCACCCCAGCCAGTTAAGTGTTGTTTATGTGTTCCTGTTTCAGAGAGGGTGAGGATTTGGAATCCTCAAATGAGGATGGCTCTGCAGAATGCAAGGTAAGGCACAGGGGCTGGAACAACAGGGAATGGATTGCCCTATGACCTGTTAGGAAGTCCCCTGCAGAGAGAGATTGACCACCCACCCTCTTCTGGAGACAGAATGCAGGCAGGGTTTGACAGACCATTGGTCTGACGCAGTATGGCACTTCTTATGTTCCTATCTTGTTATGTTCTTTAGGTCTGCCATAAAACGTTCCGGAGGCAGCGTGAGGGGACCGCATCAAGGCTGATAGTCCACAGTGAAAAGCTCCACTGGCTGACAGTGAGGCGGCAGCAGCAGGACTCTGGCATCGTGGCTGTGGAGCATCCTCATCGCCAGAAGAGGGGGGGAAGGCACGGCAGAAGCAACGCCATGTAAACCCTTCCCCCTCCTCCAGCTCTGATGTGGAGTCCTCCAGGCCTTGGGAGTTTGCAGCGGCAAGGGCCTTTCGGGCCGAGGTGGAGAGGACCACCCGGGACTTTGTGGCCAGCCTGCAGCAGACAGCAGCCACCATGGGGAACTGCCTGGTGGAACAGTTCCAGGTACTTGAGGTGGAGAAAAAGAAGGTGGAGGTGTACGCCCAGTATGTCTCCGCCAAGATGGAATGCCTGGAACTGTACCACCAGTCGGTCTCCAGGTGGCATGCAGCTGTGGCAGGGATCATGGATTTCACCTTGGCCCATGGCTACGATATGCCAGAGCACAGGGTGCCCACCCCTCAGTCCTGTCCTGCACTCCTTTTGCCTTTCCCCCAAGTTCTGGGGGACATGCCCAAAGACAAGTAGGCTAAACCCCTTTCTTTTCTTTATATATATATATATGTTTGGTTTTGGTTTTATACTGTTGATATTATTGTTCTTTAAAAATTGTTTATAAAGGTTATATTTGTTGTTACAAGCTTTGTTTGACCCATCCAGTCTTTTATCCCTCTGTGCTGAAGTTCTGGGAGGTGGCAGAATCTCATACAGCTAGTCAATCCCTACCAGCAGCACTTGGCTGGCACCTCCACATGTAGCATACGTAAGGCATTACCCCCAAATATGTGCCAGCAGAAGGGTCTCAACTTGCAGACAGCCGCCCCCCCCCCGGAGGGGCAGGGCTTGTGTCTGTCTGTGGGTGTGGGCCAGAGAGAAAGAGAGATAGGCTCCTTGGCAGTGGGCAGCAGGTGGTGGGTGCTGGTGGTCAGAGGGGCTTTTTTTCCCAGCAGCTTCAGCAGACATCCATGGGTGGGTGCTGAGGAGTAGGCTGGGGGAGTGGGCAGGCTGGCGTGCGGGCCGGGCACCGGGCTTCTGGATGCAGTGGAATGGAATGACAGTCCCCAGTGACTGGAATGATGGTCCCAGAATCTCATTGATGGTTCCTGGGACAGGCGGGCATGACTGATTCAGGTACAGTGGAATGACAGCCTATGGGAGCTGAATGATGTCCCTAGAAGTAGTGCATGGTTAACAGCCCCCAGACTCCGGACCTGCTGGGCCATGGAGGGGCGCACCTCCTCCACAAAAGGGGGCAACTCCTCCCCCACTCGACTTACCACCATCACCTCTGTTTTATCGGGATTAGGTTTCAGTCTGCTCTGCCATAACCAGCTCACCACGACCTCCAAACATTGAGATAACACAGAGATGGCACAGCTTGGGTTGGCTGAAAAAGAGAGGTAAGGCTGGGTATCATCAGCATATTGGTGGCAACGCACACCAAACCCTCTCACGATCTCCCCCAAGGGCTGCATATATATATTAAACAGTAAAGGAAACAGGATTGAACCTTGCAGAACACCACAGTCCAGGGCCTGAGGGCTAGATGTTTCTGCCCCAGGACAACCCACCACTGGGTCCTCCCTGAGAGGAATGACTGGAACCACCCAAGGGTGGTCCCACCCAGAGTCCCTAGGTCACGCAGCCATCTCAACAGCAGCCCATGGTCCACTGTATCAAACATGGCCGAGAGGTCTAGCAGGACCAGTAGTGTCGAACATCCTGCATCCATCCCCGTGGAGATCGTCCACCAAGGACACTAACACCGTCTCTGTACCATGGCCGAGCCGAAACCCTGATTGAAAAGGATCAAGAAAACCAATGCTGTCGAGGTGAGCCTGGAGCTGCAAGGCCACCACCCGTTCAATAACCTTCCCTAAAAAGGGAAGGTTAGAGACGGGTCAGTAGCTGATGAGTGCGTCCACATCCAAAGATGGCTTTTCAGCAGGGGGCGCACCATGGCCTCCTTGAGACCGGGAGGCAAACTCCCCTGCCGAAGGGACACATTGACAACCCCCACCAGCACCGGTCCCAATGTCTCCCTGGAGGCTTTCACCAACCAGGATGGGTAAGGATCTAATTCACATGGATCTAATGGCTCTAACCGACCCCAGGATCTCCACAGCATCGGCTGGCATCATGTCCTGAAACCTATCCCACAAAGATGGACTAGACGGTGCCTCCATCACCTCCCGCTCAATTCCTACTGTCTCAAATCCAGTGTCGAAATGGGTTGGATGGGTGAAATAGGAGGAGGATGGCAATGGATTAGGCAGCTGGGAACTGCTGGGAGTGGGAGCCTTCTGAAATGACTGCTGTCAGGAACAGTGACTAGCTCAGAAGGTGTTGGGAAGGGGGGAGGCCAATGAGTTTTGTTTCTTGCTGTGCCCGCCTCACCGCAAGCCCCATTGGTTCATGAAGCCTAGTCCGTGGCCAATCGCAGACTGCGAAGCCAGTGGTCTCAGGAGAAAAGGGATGGTGATTGGGCAGACTGGCTGCTACTCCAAGCCTCTCCACCCCTGGTGCCTGGACGTCTGCTCCTCAGATGACTCCCCCTCCCTGTCACGTTTTGCCTTCCAGTGACATGTTTTTGCCACCCGAACTCGATCCGAACCGACCGAACTGTTCGGTCATTTTGGAGTTCGGAATCAAGTTCGGTTCGGTCGTTTCGGGTTTGGGTTCGGGTTCTGTTGTCCGAACAGACCGAGTTCGGGCCAAACTCCAAACTTCTGAACCACATTTGCACATGCCTAATTACTGGACAAGGATATCAGGCATCCCTTCACTGGATGGGCTGAAAAGTAGCAAGAACTATTACTCCACCTTAAAATTCAAAAACTCATCTGACAACAGCACCTGCCTTTAACTGTTGACTATACAGTGCCAGGCACATCGCTGGCACTATTATTTATTATTTATTATTATTTATATAGCAGCAGATGCAGCCACAGATGAATGAGCTTCAATAGTCTTAAGGGAGCAATGCTATTCAGGGCAATTAAATTAATTGAAAACTGTGTGATACTATTTGGGTTTGTTTCTTGTACAACACAAATGTGCAGAAGTCTTTCTAACAACAAATAATGCCATGTGACAAAGGACGTGTTAAGTGTAGGGGGAAAAGCGGTTTTAAATTTAGTATAGTAGTTACACTGACACAAATATCCTAACAAAATGAGGACCTGCTTTCAGGAGCAAATGTGGAAACTTGCCTAATTCTAAAGAGGAACCTTAAGATTGGTTTTATACAGTAGAAATGTGCGAACACCGGGGGGTTTAGTGTTCGGTCCGTTCGGGGTTTGGCTGAACCCGAAACCATTTGGTTCGGCCTGTTCAGCCTGAACGGGTTCGGGGGGGATGAACCCATTCGGGTGGGGGGGGCAGTTTTCCTTCTCCCCTCCAGGTTGCGCGAGTGGAAGAGGCACTGGGGAGCACCTCCCCCCCCACCCTGCACAACCTCGTAATTATTTTTTTAACCCACCCCAGGAATCGCCCTACCTGGTGGTGCCGAGGCTCTGGCCTCGGGTCCGGCAGCAGGTCTGGAGGTGGTGGTCCTCTGGAGCACTTCAGGCTGCTACTAGGCCTTCCAGGTCAAACTGGAAGGCTTATTAGTGGCCTGAAGTGCTCCAGAGTGCCGCCACTGATGAACCCGCTGGACTCGCCGCCGCTGCTGCTGCCGCTGCCAGACCCGAAGCCCAACCTATCTGGTGGTGCTGGGGCTTTGGCCCCAACTTTGGCGGCAGCGGTGACAGCGACAGTGGGTCTGGTGGTGGCAGCACTCCGGAGTGCTTCTGGACACTACTAGGCCTTCCAGTTTGACCTGGAAGGCCTAGTAGCAGCCTAACACACTCCGGAGCACCGCCAGACCCGCCACTGGATCCAGGGCCGGAGCCCTGGCACCACCAGGTTGGGCGATCCCTGGGGTGAGGGGGTTAAAAAAAATTTATGAGGCTGGGCAGGGTGGGTGGGTGGGTGCTCCCCAGCGCCCCTTCCACCCACGCAGCCTGGAGGGTGGAGGGAAAACCAGGTTCCTCCCTGCCCCCCACCCCCACCCGAACTGGTTCGGAACCCAAACTTTGTTTGACCGGTTCGGGCAGGAGGCAGTTCGAATTTGGGGTGTTCGCGAACAGGCTGAACACCCCGAGTTCAGGCCGAACCTCGAACTTCTGAACCAAGTTCACACATCCCTTTTATACAGGTAGAAATCTGAAATCTGTTGAAGCAATATAGGGTAAAGTCACAGGAGACCAGGTCGCCTAGATCCCTGCCCNGCTGCAATGCCTGCTGGGCCTTTCTGGGCGCTGCAATGCCTGCTGGGGGATTTCTGGGTGCTGCAATGCCTGCTGGGCCTTTCTGGGCGCTGCAATGCCTGCTGGGGGATTTCTGGGTGCTGCAATGCCTGCTGGGCCTTTCTGGGCGCGGGCGTGCACCTTTGGCTTGTGGCTATGGGGTGGGGCCCTGCTCACCTGGAGGGGCTTTCTGGGCGCTGCAATGCCTGCTTACTAAACAGGTGTGCTGAGTGGGGAGAGTGCATACTCTCCTCTTCTCCCCAATCAGCTGTCTAATGGGTGGGGAGTGCGTGCTCCTCCAGGCCTGATTCTCGGACCTCACTTCACAGCGGGGTTGCATGGCCAAACAGATGGAAAGCATCCTGTTATTCCACATTAGCCCAGCTGAGATAGGAGTAGCCAGTGATGCATCGCTGGTCTTTTCTGGCCAACGCATCGTGTGGCAGCCGAGCACCTGCCCCAGGATGGGAGTATGCAAACATCTGATGGATGATGGCCAGACCGTCTGCTGCATCACAGGGTTATGTCCCCCCATATTGGCTGATGTGGGATATTGTCTCATGTGCCCTTACCCATAGTTAACTAACAAAATAAAAATGCTCAGGAGCCTTGCCAGAAAGACTATCAAACCCTTTTACGTTCATTCTCTAAGAGAAGCCATCAGATGTCAAAGTCAGATCAAATTTTATTTAACTCTTTACGGTGGATGAAAACACTGACTGGTGCATTTACAAATTAACGTTCTCTGAGCTAGAAGTTCCACTCAGACAGACCCATTAATTAAAGTTATAGAAATAGAACATGCATGCATTATAATATTAGTTATGCTTAAATCTAGAAGGTTGCACGTGTCCAGTATCTTATGCAAGTGTATTGTGGTAGACTTAGATGATGATGGAAAATCTGAGCCCACAAATAGAATCCATATTGCAGGCTATGATAAATGAATAAGGAATAAATCAACTGACCTGATTTGTGGCTTTCTGCAGCACCAAACAAATGGAAAGCTGTAAGTATGGATCAGGAATTGTGTCCCCAAAGAACCATATTCAGCATGAGGACCTTGGGAGCAAAGAACAAATTATTCTTAGGCTACTTGCTTTCTCCCACAAGAACATGTGTCATTCAGTAAAATGGGTATAAGGACTGGCCCCACAATATTAGTTTGGGGAGTGAAAGTTACAATAGCTGAAGATGGTCAATGGAGTCCTTGAATCCAGATCATTGAAGCTTTCAAAAACCTCTCTTTTCTTGAAGTCTGAACTTCTCTAAATTGAAGCTGTTTAATCTCCCCTGTGTCTGTCACCTTGGCATTTAAAACCCCTTATCCAACATGAATAACTGTGTACATCTGAGTAATCCCATTCCCTAGCAGATGTCTTGTGAATGATGGGTCTAAAGAAAGGTATTTTCTATTAACTTTTAAAGAATTCTTTAATAAAGGCTATTCCACTCAGTAGAGCTGTTGCATTCCAAGATTCAAATCTACTAAGAGAGCCCTGACCTGAATCACCAGGTAGTTTATAATAAATGAGGAACATTTATTATTTGCTTTCACAAGGAAACTGATCTGTTGCAGCAATATAAATAACTAACAAGATAAAACCAATCTTACCAATAGATTACTCTTGCTGCTTAATGGGCTGTTGTATTCATTCTTGGAGTACCACAGGCCAGTTAGGTTACTGTGACTTAAGGACAAAATGATTGAAAATTATTAAATTCGATAGTTAGTTAGAGTTTATTGGCACAGGCTTCCGCCATGGCCTTAACACAACAATGTCATAAAGTACACAACCTATACACGACCTCTGAAACAGAAGTCAACACAAAACTAGAATGACCGCACAGCAGCCTTTGTAATTAAAATACATATAATAAAATAAATAGACAATGTCTATTTTTACAGATAATAAGAGTCATATAGAGTCATATAGAGTGCATACCAATATAATCAGGGGAGGAGCCCCACAAGGGGTGGATTATAAATTAGGGACTTCTTCCCCCTCCTAAGCTTATGCCAGAACTACTGGGCCTCAAGAGCTAATAATGCAGAGGGGAGAGGAAAAACACCTACAATAATTATGTCCCAATCAGATGAAATCTAATCATTTTTTGGCATTTAAATACAAGATTGAAGAATGTTGCCACAGACAGTAACTCATTGGGCTTTGAGAGATTAGCCAGAAACAGAAGTTGCGCCCAATTTGATCCTTTGCCCTCCAGCAAAGAATTCATCCAAATTTCCCTTAGGTGGGTGTAGTATTGACAAACAAATAGCAAGTGCTCCAGAGTTTCCAATTCAGCCAATAAACATGCACACGTACGGTTCTGATAGGGGACCTTAGCATATCTGCCCTCTACTACAGCAGTACAGAGCAGGTTAAACCGAAAAAGAGTATAATAATGCCTTAACTGAATATTCGTTAATATAGCCAAATAGGATTCTCTCTTAAAGGGACCACTGCTTGTGCCTAAACTTGGAGCCACCTTCCAGTCTTTAAAGATAGCCAAATCCTCCTGGCTCGCTATGTCCCTAGACCTTTGGTAAAGGACAGCTTTAATAGCAGCTGGCAATTGATCAGCCAGATAGAGAAATGAAAATCCCAATTTGTTCAATTCTTTTGCGATGTAGCAAATCCAGAAGTATGGTCTGGCTCCGTCATGCTGCAGTTCCTCAGTTAGGCACAGAGATTGTAAAGAATCTGAGGGACAGGCCAACAACTTAAGCCAATACCTTATAAGGGTCAGCCTCACCTGGTGCTCTACCGAGGGCATATTAAGCTCCAGTCTGACCACCCCCCTGGAATACTGGGCCCCAACCTAAGAATTGCTCGCAAAAAATAATTCTGGATCTGTTCCAGGGTCACAAAGTCTAGAGAGGTGGCACATTCAGCTCCAAAAGTCAGCATAGGAACAACCTTTGCACAAAAAACTTCTAGTATTGTTACAAGAGGAATACCACTCGAGGAGTTAAAAGCCTTAAGAATCGCCCTTGTCATCACACAGGATAGTCGGGCTCTGTTATTAGTGTGTTGGGCCCATGTGCCCCTGGAGGTGATAGTTGTACCCAAATACAGAAAATTATTCACCACCTCCATGGCCACACCGGCCATCACCCACTTCTCATTCTTCTTAAACCTCCCCCCAGCAATCAAGATCTTAGATTTGCTTGCATTGACCTCAAGTCCGTTTATTTCAGAATAATCCAGTAAGCCTCTGAGCGCAGCCCTCAGGCCCTTCTCTGTCTGGGCCATAAGAGCCAGATCGGCATACTGCAGTGCATATACAGGGTAGGTTTGGACTCTAGGAGGATGGGGGTTATGGTTCTTAACCACGGCAATGAGATCCGCCACAAACAAATTAAAACAAGGGGGCAAGCGGGCACCCTTGTCGCACCCCTCTTTGAATTGAAATTGAATTACTTGATTCTCCCAGAGACCTCCCCTTTACCCTAGCCACATTCTGCTCATGGATTGCTACCAATATTCTAAGTAGGGAAGGGTTAATGCCCTGATCTCTCAATTTGCACCAAAGGTGGTGTCGTGGAATGTAATCAAACGCCTTGGTAAAGTCTACAAAGGCTATAAACAGTTTCCCTGACTTGATCTTTGTAATCAAGCGTGCCAAGACAAAGGAGCAATCTAATGTTGACCCATTGGCCCTAAAGCCAAATTGCTCCTTGTGGAGTATCCCCTTTTCTTCAGCCCATTCCTGTAGCTGCTGACAAATAACAGATGAAAATATTTGGCCTATAGCAAGTGGGATCGCGCCGATCACCTCTTTTAAAGATGGAAACAATCCAACTCTTGCCCCAGGTTTGGGGGACCCTAACACCCCTTAAGTTATTAAATATCTTACTGAGGAGCTGCCTTCAAAATCTCTGCTGAAAGACCGTCAGGCCCAGGTGCCTTATTGTCCTTAAGAGCCAAAATCCTCTTTTCAATGTCCAAGGGTGAAAGCTCATTATCCCAGTACAAAACTGGGGCTCCTCCCTCATCACCCTCCCTATGGGGCTCGCCTTCCTCAGTCCCTTTCAGATCTGCATATAGGCCTCCAAAAAAACCTTCCCAGACTGGCATGGGGACAAAAGAGGAACTGGCGTCCCTAGATATCCGCATCAGTCCATTCAGTGTATTCCAGAACTTTCTACTATCTCGCACCTGCGACTCCCTCACTAATTCTGCCCCCTTTTTATTGAAGTACTGCGACTTCTTATGCCTCAATAAGCATTTGTATCCCTGCTTCAGGGCCTGCAGATGCTGAAGAGCTAGGTCAGAATAAGATCTGGTCCAGCATCTCTTTGCTGACGCGAGCAGAAACTTCGAAGTTCTGCATTCGGTGTCAAACCAGGGAATTTTTACTTTCGGTGGGCCTTTCTGGGAGGTCATAGCAATGTTCTCTCTTAGAAATACTATGATCTCTTCAAATCTAACTATTGCCTGCTCTGGATTTGTTTCTTGAAACAACAGAGCGCCCATCTCCCGGAGTTCCCCCAAATAGCAGAGGTCCTGCATTTTACAAAAAAGAGCTATTTGATCCCACCTTTTAAGCACACCCTCTACCTCAGGCGGGGATTTTAATGCACCCCAAGCCTCAAGAGATTCCTCAATGGGAAGCTGCACTTCTAACAGCCTGTGTTCACTTTCAGGTCTGATTTCCAGAGTGAAATTGATTATCGTATCCCAGAGAGCCAGACTAATACAGACATAGTCCACAATACTGCAGCCTGCCGCCATCTCGCAAGTATAATCCCCATCCGCATCTCCCGGGAAACCGCCATTAAGCGGGACATACCCTACTGAACAAAGCAAGGCCAGCAACTTACGGCCTGACTTGTTAAGGGTTGCATCCCAAGAGTGGCGTTCAGGTAACCTCAATGGCTGTGAAGCGGGATCTCCTTCCCCACAGATATGTAAAGCTTGGGTTGGACCAATCCTTGTGTTCCAATCACCTAAAAATATCACCCATGCATACGGGAATCTTTCCTCCAAGGCATTAATCTGGTCCACCAGGGAGGACCAAACATCCTCTTTATAATAGGGCGAGGCAGCCGGGGGTATATAAATGTTGATTAGTATATACCACTGCCTCTTCGTAAACTGCAAGCGGACGATCTGGAACTCTGGTCTTACTGAATCTAGCACCAAATAGGACCATCTTGGTGAATCGGAGACAAATATTGCCAGGCCTCTAGCGACCCAGCCCCTCTTCTCAAATTTCTGATCGCCATGGAGTTCTACTTGGAACTTCCCCACCCTAGTCAAATTGTTTGGCATGCATGCTGATATCCAAGTCTCTTGGAAGCAAATAACATTGAACTGATTAATATAATAGATCCAATCCTTGTCCCCTAGTTTAGATTTGAGACCTGCAATGTTCCAGGAGGCGAGCCTGAAGGGTTCTCCTACCCTCCACCTCTCAGGCCCCCTAATTCTCATAGCAGGTCCCCCACTTTGGAGCTCCCCATTTTCCTGGGTGGGGAGCTCACTGCTACTATGTCATCCTATGTCCTGTGCAGTATCTAGATGGATCTGGTCCGGTAATTTAATCGCAACATTGCTTTCACAGAGACTGGCATGACATTCAATTTCTGGTAGGGGCGTTCTCCCATTAGGAGTTGGCTCTGCAGCCCTAGTAACTACTGGCACCACCACAGTAGTGGCGCACACAAGCTCCTCTGACTCGAGATAGCATACAGCTGTTAAATCCTTATCTTGTGCTGGCCCTAAATATGCAGAGAGGGCAGAGGGAACAGAAACTTTATAGTCCAGGGTTGGCAGTAGAATATTATTAAAGAAGAGGTCCAACTTCTGGACTATATTATCCTGCTCAATGACAGGCAAATCCCTGAACACGGCTTGAACCGTGTGCAGATTGTCCATCTGACTGTCCAGCAGGAACCTCTCCAGTTCCCTTACCAATAACTGCTGCGGGGCGTGCACAACCAGGTGCCTCCCCAACAAGCACTTCCCCAGGGGTTTTTAGCTCCCCCACTTGTACAGGGGAGGACTCTTGGCCCATTACCTCCATTTGTGCCTCATTATTTCCCCGCTCTGCATCAACTGCTTCATGATTCAAGTCAATGAGCTCTTCTATTATCAAGCTCTCACTTTGGGGCACAATAGGTCCCCTTTCCGGGCCCTTCATCAAACGCCCCTTATTATGGCTCACATAGTCCCTCCCAAAGCTAGCTGGATGTACTGTAATGTGTCTCTTAGAAGGGGCTGTTGGGGATTCCTGATTTACTAGGGGCAGTTTTGAGTTTCCCTTGTTGGGGCCCAGCAGGACTAAATTAGCAAAGGTTATGGGAGCTTGCCAGTCGATAACTTCTTGACGCAATGCGGCAGGTACATGGTTAATTAATAATTACCATGCCCCTGTCAATTGAAATCCCTCTTGTGAGGAGATATTTACGAGCTTTAAAAATATCCTGAACTATAATCGGGGAGTGAAATTGAATCAGAACCACAAATGCCCATTTATGGGACTTTAAGTACAGAATTTCCCTAAAGTCCTGAGCAGAGACTTTACTAAATAGCAAATGAGAAAGATGGAGTGCTACCACAGTATCTTCATCCCATTGAGGTACATGTCCACCTGTCTTATGCTGAATTTTAAAAATGACTGAGTTTATTTATTTATTTTTATTTTATTTAAAATTTATATCCCGCCCCTCCTGCCCACAGGGCAGCCTGAGGCGGCGAACAACATTTCATTTAAAACAATAATAAAATTTTAAACAATTTAAAATACACTACATGGGGAAAGCCCCCATCCCCATCCCCACCCCCCGCCAAAAGCCTGACGGAACAGCCAGGTCTTACATATACACCGAAACAGCAGGAGAGTGGGAGCCAGCCGAGCCTCCTCCGGGACCGAATTCCACAGCACAGGGGCGACCACCGAAAAAGATCTAACATCGGTGGCCACCCGCCTCGCCCGGGGAACCTCCAAAAAGGCTCCCACGGATGATCTCAAGGGTTGCACGGATTCATGGGGAGTGAGGCGATCCCACAGATAGGCAGGGC
>QEPC01011654.1:1579105-1592134 GCA_003113815.1 Sphenodon punctatus
TAATGTGGGATCTAAGATGCTATAGTGTAAGTTAGAATAGGAATCCTACAGAGGAAAGAAAGGAAAAGGGAGAATTATAGGATGAGTATAAGGGCAGGTTTTTCCAGCCTTATATAGAGTAGTAAAGGAAATCATCCTAGAAAAATGTGGGATTAAAGAAGTTATAGTATAAGTAAGAATGGGAATGCTACAGAAAAAAGAAAGGTAAAGGGAGAATTATAAGGTATGAGTATAAGGGCAGGTTCTTTCAGCCTTATATAAAGTAGTAAAGGGGAAATGCTGAAGAAAGGAAAGCAGAGAAAGGGAATCTAATTTACTAATTGGAGGACTATTACAGGAAATCCTCCTTAACTGTATTCAACCCACTATTTATCTCTGCAAGGCCACTAAATAGGGCTGCAACAGTCCATGCTATAAGCAAAGTTTGGGACTTCAGGTAGTCCTCAGTAATAGAAGCACTTGACTCAGGCAGATCTTCCGGGTGTACTTTCTCTGGGAAGTCCTGCCCCCATAAGGGGCGGCACCACTTCCCCACATTGAGGATCAGTTTCTGCCAAAAAAGGGACAAATCTATTATACAAGGGCACCCCAGTGTCCTGAATCTCTACAGCTGTCTCCCTCCTTCTATTAGCCTGCAACGGTTCTTCGCTAGACACTGACTTCGGGCGGGGGCGCATGCGCTCCATCAGGGGACAAATTTAGAAGCTCCTACTACTTCCGTAACTTCCTAAAACCTTCACACTTGCTCCAGGGAGACTAGTACTAGAAGGCGTCTCCTGCTGCCAGTAACCCAGCTCCTTCTCCTGAAAGCGCCGAAGGGAGCGCAAAAGGGCATGTCCTTGTGCATGCAGCCCTTGTGCGCACGACCCTGGCGCGCACCTCCAGGTCCCCACTCTAACACAGCTGGCAGGCAGGTAATCAGCAACAGTGTAGCACAGCGAAACCAGCCAGGTCTCCACTCTTCCGGCACCGCGCATGCACCGTGTTGTAGGACAAAACTGTGAGCCTGTAAATTCGATAAGAATATTCTCTTCCCTTTTGTCCAAATTGCCGATGGAAATATTAAACACACAGCATGAAATCCAGCACAGAATCTTGGGGAACCAACCACACTTTCTGACTGAGCCATTTATTCTCCGGGAATGATTATTCAATCCATTGTGAGCCCACCTAAGAGTAACACCATCAAGCCCACGTTTCCATTGCTTGCTTATGGGTCTGAGATGTGGAACTGTGTTAAATGTCTTACTAAGGTCAAGGCATATTATAAAGTCAAGGCATCTCCAATGTCCACTAGTCCCATCCCTTTAACAAAGAAAGAGAGAAGATTGGTCGAACATGAGTTGTTTCTAACAAACCCATGTTTGCTACTTCTTAACCACTCACCCTCCTTCATGTATTGACAAACGGTCTGTTTTATTACTTGTTTTGGGATTTTACCTGATATTGAGGTCAAGCTGACTAGTCTGTAGTTCCCTGGATCATCTATTTTCTTCTTCTTGAAAACAGAACTATATTGGGGTTTTTTTTCCAGGACTTGCCTCTCTTCAGTGAGTTCACAGAAATGAAGATCAATGCCTCAGTGATTTCCTCAGCAAACCCTTTTTAATACCCTAGGGTAGATTTCACCACAGAGCTGCCAAGGGGAAAGAATTAGCAACTACTGCGTGGGTCATCATTTGTATAAAGTTCACATGTGTTCATTTGTGTAAATTTATACAAAATATTTAAATGACAATTATCTAACCTAGAGGCTGGACTGAAAAAAACCCAACTTTTTTTTTTTAAAAAGACATTTATTTGGCCAGGCTTCTAGTGGGTGAGGATAGGGTCTGGCCAGTGAGGGTGGAAGTGCTTAATATATATATAAAATAAATAAATAAATAATGAAAGCAATCCAATAATGGTCTGGAAGGAATCACACATTATTATTATAATTTCTTTCATAAGCTAGACTTGCATCCTTGCCTTCCTAGTCTTTGTTTCAAAGCCCTTTCAATCACTATCCCCAACTGCTTGCCCCTATAATCCTTTCTCCTACCAGTGCAAACTGTACAACACACATCCCTCCCTCTGAAAGGTTTTTTTCCCCACTCCAGACACTTCTCTTCCTATGTAGATTCTTTGAGAGATAAGACTATGGGTGTTTTCATATGTGATGGTGGCAAGACACCACCAAGGACTTACCTGATCCGGAGATGTGTTGCCACCATGGCCAGGACTGGGCTAGGGCCCCGAATTCGGCTGCCAGGGAGGATGGGGAGATGCATGGATGTGCATCCACCTTGCTCCCCCACTGTGCCCAACAGCCCACCCCCACGACATCCGGAACCGGTGGAGACTCCAGACTGGGTCCAGTAAAGCAGGCTTTCAAACATGAAAGCCTGCTTTACTCCCAGTGGGCCGGTCAGATTCCAGAAATGGTTGAAGCTAGCATGGACTGCGACTTGGTGACTTTCCCCAGTCACAGCCTACGATAGCCGTCGCCATGACCAGGATCTGTCCCATGCTAGCATCTGGCAGCTGGGAATGGATGTGACAGTGGCCCGTGGGTTGAACTGGGCCAAAGCGTGGTACAGTGGGCCACCATCACATCTGAACACCCTATGTAGGTTCTCTCACAGTGTACTGAGGCAGAGCTGAATGTTTGTTGTTATTTAAAAAGAAAAAAGAAAACCAAAAGAAATCATAACCATAGCCCATTACAAAGACCAGAGTTGAATTATTGACCTACCAGCCATCTTTTCTAGGTTCTTTCAGAGTTGATAGTAGAATTTACTGCTAGGGCTGCATCGAATATTTAAAAGAATACTCACAAGCATTTACGAGAGTCTAGGGACTGGTCCTGAGTGGTTGGGCTGGTCTGAGGACCCTTGGAGAATACTCTGGCAGTTTTCAAGGGTGGGGGCAAGGAGGGGTCCAGAAGTCAGAGGGAGCCTGGGGGGAAGGAAATGGGCCAGGAAACGGGGGGTGGGGGCCTGGCAGGGGCCCAGGGGTAGAGTACTCCCCTCCGGAGAGGGTCTGGCGGTATGTGGTTTCCACCAGGTAAGTTTTTTAAAAGGGGGGGGGAGAGAAGCTGGGCATGCTCAGAAGGGCTGAATGGCCCCTTCTGAGCATGCTCAGATCTTTCCAAGGTGGCACTCACAGTGTGTTGATGCTGTCAGTACCACCTTGGAAAGGTCTGAACATGCTCAGAAGGGGTCATTCGGCCCTTCTGAGCATGCCCAGCTTTTTTTCTCTCTCTTTTTTAAAACTTACCCAGCCCTGGGAAGCCATGTGTGACTGGACCCCCTCCTCCCCCCATGGGAGGAGTGTGAATTTACCCCTTTGCTCCATTTGTTTGGCCATAATTTTTGGACACCTATGTTTTATGGAACTCATGTGGATAATAAGAACAGAACACATGAGGTCACCAAATGTGAAGTGTGGACCTATGGATTGGTTTGCCCGAGTGATACCCTGATATATGAACCCCGCACATAGGAACATAGTTCAGGTGCTTGTAAATGGTGCCCATCTCCACTGAATTATACGATCCTTCATGAGATAGAGCCCCAGAGCATGTGTGTAGCATCAAGACATGCCATTAGATGGAATGGAGGGCAGGTGAGTTGGCCCCCTGTTTTGGAATGTCGACATAATGTTGACAGATTAACTGACATTGTGGACAGGCTGACTTATTACCCTACCACTAAGGAGTCTTACACTGTGAATTACACCTTGGTAGGTCCACAGCTTCCCCCCCTGACCATTACGTATGACAAACTTGAAACGTTTTTGAAAAATAATGTTTTGGTCACACAATATTTGAAAGCTACTGCTCATAATTTGTTGCATGACAAAGTTGTCATGACTCATGAAGGAGATAATCTTGTAAGAATAGCAACAGAAGAAACCCATCTTACTGTTCATCATTGGTGGGATATATTTTATGGTTGGTCCCCCAGACAGATGCATTTTTGAATTTGGTATTGCACCCTATTGTAATTGTATTAAGTATTATGTTATTAATTTTTTGTTTAATGTTTTACATGTGTTTTCGCATGCACAAGATGTGGCATCATTTGAAGACATGTGAAAGAGGAATACAGGCCTCACTTGGAAGAATATAAATGTTCAGGAGTGGAGTGGAGTGAAAAGATTGTGAGGAGACTTATGTGCACCGGTGGAGCCAGATTAGTGGGCATTTATACATCTTATTTTGGCCTGTATATGTTATAGAATCCATTTTGATTGATGTGTATAAAAACATACAAATTGAGAACTGGTAACTCATTTCATACAATGGATGTGTTTTATGTAAGTCTCTTTGGCAACTTTCTTGTATTGTATAAGTTGTTGTTTAGAATGTCAAGACCAGGCAGAGATGTTATGGGAACTCTTATCAGGTGAGCTTGCTAGAAAGGCTGATTGGAAGCTGGATGACTCAGGCAGAAGCAGCTGTATTAGTTGGAATTGGTCACACAAGTGCAGGACTTGTAGAAGTGAGTGTGTTAACATCAGAATCGTATAAGACCCAGAAGCTGGGGTACCATCTTGGAACTTCACTACTGGCAGCTTAGCAGACGTGCTAGAGTGGGTGCAGCAGAACCTGGGGCCCACCCGAGGATCCTCCCGCAGCTATGATTGGAGTTTCTGGCTTGCACAAAGGGATGTGAGAGAGCTTGCTTTTACTGTTTGCATTTGCATTTACTTTTATGCTGTATATAATAAATCAGCTTTCTTGACCTCATTTGTCTGAGTTATCACTGAATTGCTCCAAAGAACAAACAATTTCAATACATCTTCCTACATCTCCCTCCTAAGTAATTGTTTTCATATTTATATATACCTTAGGGATGGGCGAACAGATCACGGTTCGGGTTCGGCCGTTTGGTTCGGCTGCGTTCGGTTCGGCCGTTCGGTTCGGCAGTTCGGCTAGTTCGCCAAGTTCGGGTTTGGCTGTTCAGTTTGGTCGTCCGAACAGGCCGTTCGGTTAGGGCATTCGGGAAATGTTGTTATGGGTGTTTTTTTGTTTTTTATATGGTTTTTTTGTTTTTTATTGGGTTTTATATGGTTTTCTTTTATTTTTTATTTGGTTTTTTTTGTTTTTATATGGTTTTTTAAATTTATTTATTTTATCTAATATTATATACATACATACATACATACATACATACACACACTAAATCTAACTGCTATTAACTATTCTAAATGCTATGAACTAAATGGATTATCAAATAAGTACACAGACCTACTCCTACAAACACTAAAACTAAATCACTAATGCTATCTCTATCACTAAGCTAACTCCTACAACTATCTATCTATCTATCTATCCCCTCCATCCCATATCCATATCCATATCCATATCCATATCCATATCCATCTCTATCTATATGGGATGGGGGGTAATCACAAACAGAAGAGGAGTCTGTAGTGAAATACATACTCAATGAGTCTGTACAGTGCATAACACAAGGTTTCAGTTTATGGTTTAAGTTTCATTTCATTACAAAACTGAAATGAAACATAAAGCAATCTAAAAATCCTAGTCAATGCCTGCTGTTCAGGAACAGTGACTAGCTCTGAAGGTGTTGGGAAGGGGGGAGGCAGATAATTAGTTTCATTTCTTGCAAGCCTCTCCACCCCTAATGCCTGGAAGTCTGCTCCTCAGTGACTGACACCTCCCTGTCATGTTTGACGTTCCAGTGAACCTTTTTTTGCCACCCAAACTCACCCGAACGCGATCCGAACTGACCAAACTGTTCGGCCATTTCGCCATTCGGTGTTTGGCTTGTTCGGTATGTTTGCGTTCGGGTTTGAGTTCGGTCATCCAAACAGGCCGAGTTCGGACCGAACTCCGAACTGCCGAACCGCATTCGCCCATCCCTAATATACCTTGCATTCTCTCAGCAATCTGAACTACTGTGTCTCCCTCTCTTTTACAATGTTGCCATTCATCTTATTTTCTTATAGTTGAAGTGACAGGCCTCTCCTATAGAGAGGTTTACAGGCTGATCACACACACACACACACATATATATATAGCTGATACAAGCAATGTAAGGCAAATTTATTTGGCCAGGTTTTTGGCAGGTTTAGGCAAAACGTTGTTTTCACTTTGAGGCAAAGCGTGTTCTAGTTTTATAAGCTCCTTGTGGTAAATCATTAAACAACATAAACAACCTAGCAGTTCATGATTCATGCTATGGTAATTTCCTCAAACACACACACTGTTGAAATGGGTATTCCCTGCAGTCATATTCTTTTATATGCTCAAATGAGTATTAATGAAAATTACATGACTTGTTTTAATGTCTATTACAAGACTTGATGGTAGTAATCAATCTATCACACTGTTACAGAATCCTCAACAATATTTTATGCACATATGAAATGTAACACACACTTCCAGACAAGTGTGCCAAATCTTGTTTCACTAGACTGGATTAAAATGCCCATTTGCCCCAACCCAGAATATTTAGTTTGCAGGAACACTTATAAGACAAAGTTTATTTTCATGTTAAACTTCAATGTTGAATTTCATGTTTTGCCTGGTGCATAAATGTTACCAACAAAGAGAGTATTTGTTTGTGGTTTGTCTGCTTAAAATTGCAAAATAACAAAATAAATAAATAAAAAATTAACAGTGGCTTAAGCAGAGAAAAATTTAATCCCTAAAGATTCTGAAAGTTATAGCCTACTGAAATAAAGAATTAGAAATGAAACTTGTGTAACTATAACTGCAGCAGGTTGTGATCTGCTACTTCCTCACTATCCATGTCTGTACTATTGCATATCTAGATTAAAAATATATATATATATTATTCTGGACTTGCTTTCGGTTCCCTTTCTTTAAGAACAAAGATAAAAACATGAGAACATAAGAACATAAGTCGTGCATACTTTGTCAGACCAATGATCCATCAAGCCCAGCACCTGTCTCTGACAGTGGCTAATCTTGGGCACCTGGAAGACATACTCAATAGGTCACAATGGGGCGATCCGTTCCCTGTTGTTCACTCCCAGCTCCTGACAGCAAGAGGTTACATTCCCCCAAACCTACCTGGCTGATAGCTGCTAATGGACCTATCCTCCAGAAACGTGTCCAAATAAACCCAGCTGTACTACTGGCCTTGACCACATCTTCTGGCAACAAATTCCACAACTTAATTCTTAATTGGGCATACGCTGGACTTAATATTTTGCATTGACCTTGAGGGAGGGGGGAGGGGTCCATTGTTAGGAGGCATAGAGTGTACACCATTGCCATAGTCAGATCATTACCTCCTGCGGTCCTCCATCCTGGCACATCTGCCTGACTGTAGGGGTGTGGGGCCTAGTCAGATGGCACCCCCCCCCAGAAACTTATGGATTCAGTTGGATTCCAGGATGCCCTGGGAGAGATTCCCGAAGATCTCGATGGCTGCTCCATCAATGACCTTGTGGCCTTTTGGAATAGCTGGTTTGCAGAGGCCATTGACTGGGTGGCTCCTAGGCTCTGCTCCTGAGGCTTTGGCACTGCAGGGCCCCATGGTTTACAGAGGACTTGCAGTGGCTAAAGAGAGAGGGTCAGCTGTTGAAGCGCCGATGGTACCACACTCATGCCCAAACCAATCGGTTGCAGTATAGAGCATGGTTAAGTACCTATACTGTGGCTGTACAGGCAACAAAGACAGGATTATTTGCTTCCACCCTGGCTATCACCGGCCTCAAGGTCTTCCTGGCTGCTCTTATCAGCCAGGACAGGCAAGGATCTAATTCACACGTTGTGGCCTGCACAGACCCCATGACATCTGGTGCTATGGCAGGCCTCACCAATTGAAAGTCCTCCCATAAAACTGACCAGATGGAGTGATCCCTGCTTCTGGCTCTGCTGTTGCCTCCAAAGTGACAGTGTCAATGTCATGCTCAATATGAGTGATTTTATCCACAAAATAGGTTAAGAACATGTCCCAGCAAGCCGTGGACGAATCCATATCCAGGGGGAGAGAGGCAGGACCAACCGACCCTCTCACCACCTGGAAAAGCTCTGCTGGATGTGACTGAGCAGATGCTAATGCTTCCCTTTGGGAGGCTGTGGTTTGCCCCCTTCTCAAGAAACCATCTCTTAACGTTGATGCCCCGGTGAGCTACCAGCTGGTCTCTAACCTTCCCTTTTTAGGGAAGGTTATTGAGTGGGTAGTGACCTGTCAGCTTCAGGTTCATCTGGACCACATCAGTTTTCTAGATCCCACGCAGTCCAGCTTTTGTCTGGGATACGGGACAGACACAGCGTTGGTGGCCTTGGGTGATGACCTCCTAGTGGAAATAGATAGTGGTCGTATACCCTTCTAGTTCTTTTAGATCTGTCAGTGGCTTTCGACACTGTTAACCACAAGCTGTTGGTCACATGCCTGCAAGATTTTGCCAAAGTGGATGGGGCTGTTTTGCAATGGTTCTGTTCCTATTTGATGGATAGGTTGTACGTCTTCCCTAGGAGGCCTCTGGTGTGGAGTACCACAGGAGTCCATCTTGTCCCTGCTCCTGTTTGATGTGTATATGAAGCCGCTGAGGGAGGTCGTTCAGAGCTGGGGGGGGAGGGGGAGGGTTCAATGTCATCAATATGTGGACAACACCCAGCTGTATTTGTCTTTGTCATCAGACCCAGACCCGTTGGTCTCCTTGCTGTCCCAGTGTTTGGCAGCTGTGAGGGACTGGATGAGGCAGAGCCGGATGAAGCTCAATCCCGACAAGATGGAGTTGTTGTTGGTTGGTGGGCCAGTGATCTGAGGGAGGGAGTCTCCCCCATTATTGTGGGCATTTGCCCTCAATTATCACCATCTGTGCTGAGTCTGGGGGTGCTCCTGGATCCATGGCTGCGCCTGGATCTTCAGGTGTCGGCGGTGGCCAGGGATTCCTTCTGCCAATAACATCTGGTGAAAAGACTCCGCCCTTATGTCTCAGACTCCAAACTTGCCACTGTCATCCATACATTTGTTACCTCAAAGCTGGACTACTGTAATGTGCTCTTCGTGGGGCTGCCCTTGGTGACAGTCTGGAAACTGCCGCTAGTGCAGAATGCAGTGATTTGCCTCCTTACAGGGATGAGCTGCAGGGAGCAGGTAACACCTGTGCTCTGGGTGCTGCACTGACTGCCAATTGTGTTCTGGGCCCAATTCAAGGTGCTGGTTTTCACCTTTAAAGTCTTACGCAGCCTGGGCCCTGCTTATCTGAAAGATTGCCTCACCCACCTGGGTTGCAGGGTGGCCCCTGTGGTTGTCTAGGGATGCCCTCCTAGAGACCTTGCATTATCAGCAGGTCCACATGGATAGGAGGGCGTTTTCAACTCTCCCAAGTCAAGGTTCACCTCAACCTGGATCTCTTGGCCTTCCAATGTAATTACAATGTAATTTTCTGTCAGACTTTCTGGGGGCAGGATGGGTTAGGGTGGATTTTATACACAGATTTCTACTGTTGTTTCTATTTCTGTTTTTGTGATTTTATTGATGTTTTATGAAATTGTATTTTTGTATTGTTTTATTTGTAAGCCGGCCCGGGATGCCAGTGGTGAGAAGGGTGGGGTATTAAGTTCAACTAAATAAATAAATAAATAAATAAAATATGCATTGAGTAAAAGAATACTCTCATTTGTTTTAAATCTGCTACTTGTTAGTTTCATAGGGTGTCCCCTAGTTCTAGTACTATTTGAGAGGGTAAGTCACCGTTTACTATTTACTTGTTCCACACCACTCATGATTTTATAAACTCCTATAATTTCCCCTCTGTTGGTTCTTCTCCAAGCTGAAGAGTTTTAACCTATCAAGCCTGTCTTCATAGGGGAGTTGTTCCATACACTTTTCATTTTTGTTTCCCTTCTATCTACCTTTTCTATATCTACTATATCTTTTTAGAGATGGAGCGACCAGAACTGCAAACAATATTCAAGGTGTGGTGGCACCATAGATCTATATAGAGGCATTGTGGTATTTTTAGTTTTGTTCTCTATGCCTTTACGAATAATTCCTAACATTCTGTTTCCCTTTTTGGATGGCCACCGCACACTGAGCAGAGCAATTCAATTCAATTCAATTTCAGCTTTATTGACATGGCCGAAGCCATAGCCATAACAAAACACAACACAAAAACAATAATACAGCAAAGTTACTGAGGGTAACAATACTCCAGCAACAAGAAAAAGGAAAGGAAACCATTGAAACATCCAAAAATGCAGTTAAGACAATTAGTACAATTGGTATCCCATCAAGCGTCTAGAGGCAATTTAAACCCCCAAAACAACTTCCTCCTAACAAACGCCTTGGTTAAAAATAAAATAACATGGGCAGTATTCTCTTCCTTCCCATTAGCCAGAGCCAGATCAGCCAAGGCACTCTGAGTCCTACCTGAGTATTCAGAGAAAAATTTCCCAAGAAATGTACCCCTCAAATCATCATAAAGTCTACAGAACATATAATATGGGCAGTCATCGTGGCCTCCAGAAAGTCATATGGGCATAACCTATCAAAAAATGGAGTGGAATTAAATCTCCCTTCCAAAATCTTAGAGGGGAGAGCATTGAACCGGGCAGACATAAAAAGCCATTTACCTCTGGCGATTTAGATTACCAGGAGATTAAAATATGAAGCCATAGCATCCATGGGGGTGCCCAATTCAAATAACTACTCACGTGAAGGGACTGTCCAACACTACCCCGATTCTCCTGGTAATCTAAAACGCGCCATCTAGTTAAGACCTCGTGGGAAGCCACCTGAAATTTTTTTTGTGCACAGATACTCTCGTGACAAACCCAGGGTCATTAAATGGGCTTCAACCTTTATGGCCCAACCTTATTATTATTATTAACAAACATTTATATAGCGCCAGCAATGTACCTGGCACTTTACAAAGTAATAAAATAGACACGGTCCCTGCCCCTAGGGCTTACAATCTGAGAGACAGAAGCTGGGGGAGAGACATAGGGAGGGGAACAGAGGGAGAGACAAGGGGTCTAACATTCATTAAGATGCGAGGTCTCAAGTGCACGTACTTGGCTTGGTTACGATGAGAATGACAGCAGGCAGGTCCATGTGGCAGGAATAAGGGTAAACAGACCATAGTGGCTCAGCAGGATAAAGAGTCAGACAGAGCAGAGTGAAAGAGGTGAGTTTTAAGGAGAGATTTGAAGGTATGAAGGGAGGGAGTTCCAGGCATGGGGGGCAGCAAGTGAGAAGGGACGAAGGCGCTTAGGGGAGCAGGGAAGGTGTGGAAGGGTGAGAGAAGGGACAGAGGAGGAGCGAAGTGCACGGGCTGGAGTATGGAGGGCGATAAGTGCAGAGAGGTAGGGGGGAGCAAGGTTGTGAAGAGCTTTATAGGTGAAGACTAGGAGCTTGTGCAGGATTCGTTCAGAAAGGGGAAGCCAGTGAAGCGAAGAGAGGAGGGGCTGCACATGGTCGAAGCAACGGCCAAGGTAGATGACCCTGGCAGCAGAGTTTTGGACAGAGATGAGGGGAGAAAGGTGAGACCGGGGAAGGCCAGAAAGAAGGAGGTTACAGTAATTGAGGCAAGAGATGACCAGAGCATGAACAAGAGTTTTGGCAGATGAGACAGAGAGAAAAGGGCGAATCTTAGCAATGTTATGGAGGGAGAAGCGACAGGATTTAGCAGAGTCAATGTAGGGTTTAAAAGAAAGGGGTGAGTCAAAGATGAAGCCTAGGCTATGAGCTTGGGGGACAGGCAGGATGGTGACTCCATCAATAATTATTGACAGTGAGGAAGGAGAGGAAGGATGAGGGGAGAAGATAAGGAGTTCAGTTTTAGCCATGTTGAGTTTGAGTTGACGATGAGACATCCAGGTAGAGATGTCAGAGAGACAGTTGATGAGACGAGCTTGAACAGAGGAAGAGAGAGAGGGAGTAGAGAGATAGAGTTGAGTGTCATCAGCATAGAGGTGGTATTGGAAGCCATGGGAGGCAATGAGTTTGCCTAAGGATGAGGTATAGATCGAGAAGAGGAGAGGGCCAAGAACAGAGCCTTGAGGAACACCAACTGAGAGGGGGAAGGAGGAGGAGGCAGAGTTGGAGAGAGACACATTAAAGGAGCGGTCAGAGAGGTAGGAGAACCAGTTATGGATTGAGCCACAAAAGCCAAGGGAGTGAATGGAATCGAGCAAGAGTGGGTGGTCAACAGTATCGAAGGCAGCAGAGAGATCAAGGAGGACAAGAATGGAATAGAGACGTTTAGATTTAGCGACCAGAAGTTCGTACTATAGATCTGCTATAGAAGGGATACAATAGAAGGGATCATCCCTCAAAAAGGGGAACAAGCCCCCAACCCCTAGACACATGACCCTAAGCCATAGCTTGTGTGCAGCTTGCCGGGCCTTGAACGACCAACTACATTGGCCCCGCTCAAGCTGGAGGGCTGCATTCGGAGTACCTCCCGGAGCTCTAGTAAGGGTATGCAGAAATTTTGTTTGAATCCGATCCAGGGGCTGTACACTAAGCGGGGTCCACAGCTCCTGAGCTGAGCATTTAAATGTATTGTCCAAAATGGGCTCAATCCCAAGCCTCCACAGAGCCTCACGCAAACCATGCACAAACCATGCAAATCCACATTGCAGAAACTGCATGCCAGGGATGGGCGAACAGATAGCGGTTCGGGTTCGTCCGTTCGGTTCGGCTGCGTTCAGTTCGTCCGTTCGGTTCAGCAGTTTGGTTAGTTTGCCGGGTTCAGGTTCGGGTTTGGCCATTCAGGAAATGTTTTGTTATGGGTGTTTTTGTTGTTTTTTATATGGTTTTGGGGGGTTTTTTATTTGGTTTTATATGGTTTTTTTGTTTTTTATTTGTTTTTGTTGTTTTTATATGGGTTATTTTTATTTAATTTTTTTATCTAATATTATATCTATCTATCTACACTAAAACTAACTGCTATTAACTATTCTAAATGCTCTGAACTAAATGGATTATCTAATAAGTACACAGGCCTACTCCTACAAACACTAAAACTAAATCACTAACGCTATCTCTATCACTAAGCTAACTCCTACAACTGTCTACTATCTCTAATCTA
>QEPC01011654.1:1627471-1638311 GCA_003113815.1 Sphenodon punctatus
ATAGATAGTTATTAGATAGATACTTACTAGATAGATATACACAGTAGTTAGCTTAGTTATAGAGAGAGAGATAGTGTGTTTGTAGGACAAGACCTTTGTAGTTAATTATTAGGATATTCCATTTAGTTCAATAGGTTTTAGAATAGTTAATAGCAGTTAGATTTAGTGTAGAGATGGATATATATATATAATAAAAAGAAACAGCCACTCCAGCCCCAGGACCCACCGTCAGGGTTCTGGGGCCTACGTTACTGGCAGGGAGGGCTGTGGCCCATATGTATCTAGAAGGGTTGCCATGCATCCTTATTAGATAGCACCCTCCCAGATGGTCTTCATCCCCCGCTTATGGAGGTCCAGGAACACGCCAGGGATTTTAACCCTACTCCAGAGCTAATGTCGAGACATTCACCTGAGGGGGCCAAAATCGAGCCTCTTCCACCGGCAGGGAGTTCTGCAACCACACTCCAACGAACTACTCTCCACAAAAGAGAGATTCCAGAAGTGTCTTGTTTTAGTTTAAATCTTGACTCCGATACATTTAGGGATCAGGAGGCCTTGTGGGTTGCAGTCTTTCATTCAATCAATGGCAGTGATTGATCAGAGCCAGATACTGGAAAGACTGGCAACGTTACAGAATAGATTACACAAAGTGAACCCCGCACTAGAATTTTATGTACCGCCGGAACTTAACAGAAAGCTAGAGCTTGTGGCAGACCAGGGAAGAAACCAACCTCTGGAGGTTAGTAACTCTATGAGCAGGCAAGTTCCTTGCCTAGGGGAGATTGAGGAAAACAAGCAGGGGCATCTGGGGAGCGACTTATTACAGTTAGCACAGCCTGAACTAATCCCAGGATCAAGGCAGGGGGCTTCCACCGATCCCCCAAGTTTGGTGGGCACTGGTGAGGTTCAGGATCTCCCATGCTCAGGATGATGCGGACAGGGCAGGGGGTCCCTGTCTGTGGTATCTTGGAATATTTCGGAATAGAATAATAAAGTGGCAGATCCCAGCTTTAGAGAATATCTAAGTCAATTGATTGCATTTTATTGCAAGAAACATGGCTGATGGTAGATCTGGCAGTGCAAGGCTACAAAGTCTATTGCCTACCAGCGGTACGTGCAAACCAACTTATAAAGGGTAGACCTGGTGGAGGTTTAGCTTTCCTTATCAAGACCAATCTCCAGGCCCAGGACTACCCAGTTAAATCTCAGTCATCCTTGTTCGCAGCTTGGAGGGTAACTTTTCCGGCTATGGGGAAGATTATTGTGGTTAATGTATACGTACCCCCCACCAACTCCCCATATTATGAGGCTAAAGTGTGGGTTTCCTTGGAAAATTTTCTTCATACTCTAAACGTTTTTTTATCCCTCGGAGGGAATTCTGTTAGCTGGGGATTTCACTGCTCGAACGGGGAGTTCCTATAGAATTTGGGATCCACTTGAATTAGATGAGTGGATCCCAATAATATATTCTCCATATAAGGCCTCCAAAGATAGGGTGTCAAATAAAACATGTATCCTATTTCTGAAGCTTCTGGAGGCAGTTGAATTATGTTGATTAAATGGTGCTTTTCCTGGGTATAAGGAAGGGGAATTCACATTTACTTCCCACTGCGGAAGCCGTGTAATCAATTATATTTCAGTGTCTGAACCACTTATCCCCTGGATAGTGAATTTTGAAGTTTTGCCTGCACCACATACAGATCATTTCCCCCTTGGTAGAACGATAGTTAACCTGAGCAATCCAGGAGAAGTGAGTCAGCAC
Source organism: Sphenodon punctatus (assembly GCA_003113815.1). Taxonomy (NCBI): domain Eukaryota; kingdom Metazoa; phylum Chordata; class Lepidosauria; order Sphenodontia; family Sphenodontidae; genus Sphenodon; species Sphenodon punctatus. Next base: position 1,629,234 of record QEPC01011654.1, read on the forward strand.
TGTGCCCAGGGGGTATTCTGTCTAAGTTCACTGGGAGAACTAAATGGTCCTCGCAGGTGCAGGAAGCTGTTCCAGCTATTTTGACACCTCAGGCTCTGGAAACTTTCATAACAAAGGAAGTTGAGGAAGTTCTCCAGGCGTTTGAGGATTTGGTAGGATGCTTGCATCCCTTGTTGGTTGTTTCCTCCTACAACAACCAGGAACCAGAAAAGGTCTCAGGCTGGTATGATAAACAATGTAGGAGAGCTAAGCGCGATTTAAGCAAATTGGCAAGAGCATTGAAGGGTAATCACGTGACCCAAGCCTCCCTGAAGAATTATTGTAGAGCAAGGGGAAAGTATAAAGAACTGATTAAATCTAAAAAGAAACAGTTTCAACTGGTTTATTGGGAGAAACTAGGGGTTGCTGCTAGAGAGGGTAATACATTGAGATTTTGGCATTTAATTAAATCAGCCTGGGCATCTGGGAATGTGCAGAAGATCCCATATGGAAGATGGGAACACCATTACAAGTTAATCTTCTGAGGAACCAGCAGCAGTTTTAGAGAGCTCGTCCTGTCTGACCTGGATACCCTCCTGCAATGGGAGCCAGTACTGCCTGAGGTGGTGGGAGAATTAATCTCCCACTTGAAAGTTGGTAAAGCCCCTGGGGCGGATTTTATACCTGCCGAATTACTTAAGTCCAATGTGGATTGGTGGAGTAGGGTGTTGGCTAAGCTGTTTACTTTCATCAATAGCTCTGGGAAAATACCAATGAAATGGCTACAGAGCGTAATTGTCCCTATCTTTAAGAAAGGGGAGGTGCAGAACCCGGCAAATTACCATCCTATTAGCCTACTAAGTGTGGTGGGCAAGCTATATGCCAAATATTTATTAACCTGCTTGCAGGAGTGGATTGAGGTAGGTCAATTAATTGAGAATGAACAGGCCAGTTTCCAAAAAGGTTTAGCGACAATAGACCATATTTTTGTTTTGGAGCAACTAATTTGCAAATATGTATGTAATAGATCTAAATCCCAATTGTATATTTGCTTTATAGATTTAAAGACAGCCTTTGACACCATAAATAGAGAAAGGCTGTGGGATACATTGCAGAGGCTCTAAATAGATTCGAGACTTCTCCTCTTGATCCAGGCGTTACATACTAATAACATCTTACAAGTAAGAACCAACAATGGTGGCACTCTAATGCACCCGGTTACTGTAACTAGAGGTGTGAGGCAGGGCTGTATCTTAGCCCCCTCGCTCTTTAATCTCTATTTGACAGACCTCAAGGAGGCTCTGGCAGCCCCCGAGCACCATCCAGTCCAGATTGGCAACCAGGATTTTTCAACTCTCTTATTCGCAGACGATACTGCTTTGGTATTGCACTCCAAGGTGGGGTTGAGGAGACGTATGGAACCTTTTTGTTTATATTGTAAAAACAAAATATTGCAGGTTAATTACACCAAAACAAAGATCTTGGTCATTGGTAGAGTTCAGGCCCAACACAAATGGTCAATGGAGGGAAAAGAAACAGAGCAAGTCCCTCATTTCAAGTATTTTGGTATTATGGTTTCTGCAGTTCCATCATGGAGTCATCACTTTAAGTCAATTAAGGCTGTGACTGAAGCCACAGGACAGGGGATCATTAGTTTCTACTGGTCCAAGGGGGGTAGAACCTTTCTTCCAGCATTAAAACTATATAAAGCCAAGTTGCCGGCCCAGATACTTTATGGTGTGCAGGTGTGGGGCTTTGATTTTTTAGAGAGACTAGAAGTGGAACAAAATAGGGTACTTCGGGCCTTATTACATGCCCCTAGGGGAACTCCTGTCGTATTCCTGAGGGCTGAAACTGGCGTAAATTGATTGGCCAAGTCAGCCAAGCTTGCAATCATGAAGTATTGGCTCCAGCTCAATTTGATCCCCTCTCTGCCCTAGCAGCAAAAGCAGTGTCTGGGAGATGGTCTACGAAGATGTCAAATATCCTACACTCCTTGGGCTTTTCAGAAGAGTATATTCTAGGTTTCCCGTATTATAGGGCCTGGGCCGAGATAAAAGCAAGAATAAAGGACTAGGAGCTAAGGGAACATATTACAGGGCAAGGGGTATCTCATTTTTATGCAAACTTGAATACTCCGATGGAGGGGGCCGTCTATCTTACTGTTCCAGAGATGGAGCCATACCAGAAAGATTTTGCCTTGGCAAGGCTGAATGTTTTCCCCTCAGCCAACACCATAGGTAGGATGAATGGGACCCCATGTACCAAAAGGTATTGTGCCCATTGTAGAAGCGAGATTAACATCGAGGTTAGGGAAACTTTGTTTCATATACTAATGGATTGTCCTGCACATTGTGTGAGCAGATCACTGTTTATTGTACCATGCTTGAGGCTTCGATCTGACTTAAATAGTGAGAAGACTATGGAGTTTCTCTTAAGGGATAAGGACAGGAATATCTCTCTCCAGGTTGCCAAATTTCTAAACCAGATCCTAAAAGAGAAGATTAAACCACCCGAATAATCAGGAGAGGAAGGTCTGGATGGATTAAACTACCCCGTCTTAAAATGGCTAATATCCTTGTTCTATCTCTAAATTGTTTGTTTTAAGATGCTGTTTATTAGGGATGGGTGAACAGAATGCGGTTCGGATGTTCGGTCCTTTGGTTCGAAACCCGAGTTCGGGTTCGATGGTTCAGTTTGGCCAAGTTTGGTTTGGCCGAACTTGGCCGAACATTCAAAAATAGTGAAATCGAAACCGAAACAAAATTTAAACCAAAACCTAATTTTCAGCCCTGGAAAGACGTTTTTCCTGCCTCTGAACTCATCCAAACACGATCGAACTGTTTGGTTGTTCGAGAGTTCAGTTCGGACGTTTGGTTCGGACATCTGAACAGACCGAGTTTGGTCCGAACTCCGAAAATCCGAACCGCGTTCGCCCATCCCTACTGTTTATGAGGACTTGACTCGGTATACTGTTTGACATAATTGGACTTGCATTATATTTATTATTGTTTGTTACGAAGGCTTAGGCCAAGTAACTTTATTAATAAATTTGATTTGATTTGACTGAGAGGAGATATGATAGAGGTCTATAAAATCATGAGTAGTGTGGAACTAATAAACAAGGAGCAGTTATTTAGTTGTGAGCCGCCCCGAGATGCTGTAGGCATGAGGGGGCAGCCAATAAATGTAAATAAATAAATAAAATAAATTTACTCTCTCGGCTAGTACTAGAACTAGGGGACACTCCATGAAACTCATGGGTGGCAAGTTTAAAACAAATAAAAAAATATTTTTTCACTCAGCGTATAATTGGGTCATGGAATCTACTGCCAAAGGCTGTGGTAAGGGCCAGTACTAAAGCTGAGTTTAACGTTTGGACAAGTTTCTGGAAGATAGGTCCATTAGCAGCTATTAGCCAAACAGGATCAGGGAACATGACGTGAGCTGGGGGGAAACAACAGGGAATGGATCCACCATTGTGACCTTTTGGGTGCTTCTCCCAAGCCACTGTGATTGGCCACTGTCAGAGACAGGATGCTGGGCTAGATGGACCATTGGTCTGGCCCAGTATGGCACTTCTTATGTTTTTATGGTCTTAACATATATGCTTTTTCAGGGCCTGCAGCTCCTAAAGGGTGATATTATGTTTAATTAAACATTAAAAATAAATTACAGTTCCATTTCCCTTTTTCTAATGGGTGTGCCAGTGCACGTCCAGCCAATATTCTCATTGTAACCAAGCCAAGTACGTGCACTTGAGACCTCGCATCTTCATGAATGTTAGACCCCTTGTCTCTCCCTCTGTTCCCCTTCCTAAGTCTCTCCCCCAGCTCCTGTCTCTCAGATTGTAAGCCCTAGGGGCAGGGACCGTGTCTATTTTATTACTTTGTAAAGTGCCAGGTACACTGCTGGCGCTATATAAATGTTTGTTAATAATAATAATAATGTTAGGGAGGGGGTCCACACCACCATATAGTGTGTGGGTCCCAATGTCTCTGGATCTGTCCCTGGAGTTGCCACCTCTTGCAGCATGACCTTAAGATTCCATTAGGCCAAAATGGGAGTCTCAGGGTCAAACTGCAAAAGTGGCAACCTTATCTGTCACAGTCACTGATCTGGATTACTTTTTATACATTGGCAGGGTCCTTACGTCCATAAATATTTCCTTCATGAATACAGCAAGACGGAGAGATTAGTTCAGCTGTCCCTGTATGTTTTCCCACCAGCTAAAGGGCATACCTGCTATGCAAGGTGTGCTGGTTTCATTAACAAATATTAAACTACTGCTTCTTGTACAAGAATAAGCTTACTTAACTGTTACCTCATTCTCTTCCTTTCCCTTCTTCTCCTCTCCCCACCACTGGCATAGGTGCAGCAACCCACTAGCCTGGGGGCCCCACAGTGCATGCCGAATTTGTGTACATCTCGCGTGGGGGCAGGAATAAGGGCAGGACAAGAAAGGGGCCTATTCCATCTTCTGCACCACAACCCATTCCAATTTTGCTACACTCTTGATCCCCACCATCTGTTTCTTTCAACCACCTGTTGGGTCATATACCATGACCTTAAACTCTCTTAGCCATGGATTGTCCTGGCTTTTCTGTCATGTCTGTGTAGTCCTTAGTACAGTGGGACCATAATTGTGGCCTCTAGGTGCTACTGAAAAAACGATAATAATCAATCATTCATGTACTGACAGCCACAAGATCTTTCCATGTCAGCAATAAAACAACCACCACCAGATGATGATGCTAATGCAAACTAAGGAGTTATCAGAGGGAAGTAGAGATTTATATACCTGCAAAGCGATGGGAGAAATGTACTATTCTGATTTATTCAAGCAACATGATTTTTGTCAACAAAATAAAATAATCTGAAATAAAACAGAACAAACATCAGAGCAAGAAAAATCCACCATGCTGCACAAAAAGAATCCTAAATAAGGAATACTCTTAAAATACTCTGCTCAGTCAATGCACAATAATAGCCAGCAAAGGGCTCAGTGAAATAATGCTAGAGAGGAGTTTGTTCTGCTGTGGCAACTGCAGCTTTTACAAAGACTTCATTAGCTTAATCACCTGCTCCCACATATAGGGCCTTTTCACACAGGCAACCCCCACACCACATGTGTGCAGTGGGGGGTGCCCATGTGAACGCTGCCCACGGTGGGTGTGCGGTGGGGCGGGGTGTCCTTAGTAATGGCGCCCGGTGTGTGTAGAGGGGTGCGTGCACGCTCCTGTGCTCCACCCACCACCCACACACAGAGCAACAGGCTCCAAAGCCGGTCGCTCCATGCATGAAGGCAGGTGAAAGTTGGTGGAGATGGGTGTGTGCCCATGGGAACGGGCGCACACCCGCTGCAGGCAAACATCTATTCCCCCACCCACTATGGCCCATTTGAAGTAGTGCAAAATCTCTTAGGAACATGAAGAAACTAGGTTTTGATTTCCGAGTGCAGCCACTATTGATTTTGTGAGAACTCCACTCCCTCAATATTAGCTACAAGTATGGATTTTTCTGTGCCAGGAGAAATAGAATATGTCTATCTAATCAAAGGCTAGGGTAACCCATGGGCCAAATCTCTTCTTTTCTCCATCCCAAATGCACCCCTTAGGCACTTCCTACTCCCAGTCCCATCACATCTGGCTTTAAATCTATGAGCATTACTGCAGGTTTACATTTCTTTCCATTATTTTTCTCATAGCTCCGCTCTCAAGGAAGAGATGCATAGAAGGCTTACCAACTTGGTACTCATTAGATCAAGACATAACTCTCAGCCCAAGTCCATGAGCCTACTCCATCTTCTTCCAAGAGCCAATCCCATCCTTCCAACTATCAGTTCAGACCTCTGTTTTCAGTTCAAAAACAGACAACCAGAGTGGAGCTGCTCTGCAGAAATTCCAGCCCCCTGAATCAGTGCCCAAAACAAAAATTAATACCTGCAGTGGCCCAAGTTCTTTTGGACTTTCGTGAAGATTTTTTTTAAAGCAATATAAATTTACATACTGTACTGTCCCACAAATTGCACTGGTATAACCTTGGACCTGTGTTCATGGTGTTTTCTCCATTGGAGGCATGGGACTCTGGGGATAACCTATACAATTTCACAACATAGCATTTTCCAGACAAGATTAATCATCTTCACGGACCTAATGCTCCTAATATTTGGCTTCTTGTCAACCAACAAAAAAATTTGGTTGCAAATGAGAGGAGCATCAGGATTCTTTTTGCAACTCCCATTTCTCCTTATTTGTTTTATATAGCAGCAATATTAATGCTTACAAGAACAGATAGGAAAACAATTCTTTGGAATGTCAACTCACATTCACAACACGTCCTGCCAACTAAGTATCGTCTCAGCACATTTCCCCAGCCATCAATAAGAAAGAGTGCACATTATAAATGTTGTTCTTCAGCTTCTGGATTGTAAGAGAGGTTTGAAAGCAAACCTTGAAATTGTGCTTACAGCATCTTCATACACTGAGATACTGACAGATCTAATGTACTATCTTTTCCTGGAAACGGCAACTGTGCATTAAAGTCAAGCTGTGATGCCAGGTGCAAAGGAAAATAAATGACAAAATAATTCTTGCAGACAGTCTCCTATCTGTCTTGATTCTCTGCTTATTTTAGGACTGTCTTTCTGTTTTGTTGAGGTTAATAGCTGGGGGAAAAAACCTGAGAGTCAATTCCATAAAAATAAATAGACAGTAGAAAGCAAACAATGGTTTGAAATGTAGCCGTGTCCTTGTTTATTTAGGCTAAGCTAGTGGCCTTACTGTCTATTGTATTGTTGTTTATTAAGCAAGACCAATGGTCATAGATGACAGAACAATAATAATAAAGACCATAAAAGAACAATAAAATAGGTTAAATAATCTATACAGATATACAAAAACTCTCTATTGTAGTATAGCTCACACTGTACTTTTATAACATAGCTATGGGCCCAGGATTCCGAGATACAGGAAATTTGTGCTTAGCACAACTCAGGGAAGGGAATAATGTGTGTGGAGGCCTGGGATCAGGCCAGCCTCCAGCATAAGCTAGAGGAGACCAGGGCTCCTCTAATTTCTATTCAGAAGTCTACCACTCCAAAGGGTGCTGGACCACAGAGGAGACTCAACCATGTCCCCTGTGAGATATGTTATAACTTACCCTCACAATCCCTGGTGCAGAGGAAGAGACAGAACTGTTTCTCTAGCTCTTTATAACCCAACGATTGCTCCACGCTGTAAGGATATTGACTTTACCACATCCACATCTACTGTCCCTCTGAGACAACATAAAGGGACCCCAGAATCTGGGACAAAATATTCCACTAAGCAGTCTGAGGGTATCAGACATAAATCTCTCTCCACACTTCTCTAGATTCCAGTGCCTCACAGGGAGGGATCCACCTCAGGATCCTTGGGTTAACAGAAGAAGGATCCTGTTCTGGTCCTCATATTGGATCAATACATACCCTGAAGTAGAAAGCTGGATCACCTACCTACTTGCAGAATCGCCTTACCCCCCAGTCTCTGGACCCTCCAGTCAACTGGAATCACCTGTCTCAAAGTCCCCTGGGTATCTTGGGGGGGGGGCAATTATCGAGAGGGCGTTCTCAGTGGCCACACCTAGGCTGTGGAACTCCCTTCCAGCAGAGGTCCGGGTGACCCAGGGCTTCTCCTTTTGTCGACAATGAAAGACCTGGCTGTTCCGCCAGACTTTTGGGAAGGGAGATGGATTAGGGTGGTAAGAAGATAAGTGCCGCCATACTGAGTCAAACCAATGGTCCATCAAGCCCAGCATCCCGTCCTCCGATAGCGGCCAATCTCAATTGTATGGGAGAAGATCTAACAGTCACAATGGGCAATCTATTCCCCATTGTTCACTCCCAGCTCCCAACAGTAAGAAGTTCATCCTGTAAACAAATTGGCTAATAGCCATTAATGGACCTACTCTCCAAGAATTTATCCAGTCCTTTTTTAAACCCAGCTATACTACTGGCCTTGACAACGTCCTCTGGCAACAAATTCCATACGTTAATCATGCATACAGTGAAAAAGTATTTCCTTTTATTTGTTATAAATCTCCTGGCAACTAGTTTCCTGGAGTGTCCCCTAGTTCTAGTACTATTTAAGAGGGTAAATAACCATTCCCTATCTATTCGGTCCACACCACTCAAGATTTTATAAATCTCTATCTTGTCCCCTCTCCGTCTTCTCTTCTCTAAGCTGAACAGCTTGTCAAGCCTCTCTTTGTATGGGAGCTGTTCCATACCCTTTATCATTCTCGTTGCCCTTCTCTGTACCTTTTCTAGTTCAGCTATGTCTTTTTTGAGATGGAGTGACTAGAACTGCACACAATATTCCATTGATTTATATAGAGGCATTATGACATCTTCAGTTTTATTCTCTATTCCTTTGCAAATAACTCCTAACATACTGTTTGCTTTTTTTAACTGCTGCTGCACACTGGGCTGAGGCTTTCAGCGTACTGTCCACAATCACTCCCAGATCTTTTTCCTGAGTGGCAACTCCCATTTTATTACCCAGCATTGCGTACGCATAGTTTGGGTTATTTTTCCCTACGTGCATCACTTTGTGAAGAACTGCAACAGGATCTTTCAAGACTGGGTGCCTGGGCATCTACATGACAGATGAGATTTAATGTGGACAAGTGCAGTCTGCTCCTGTTTTAACTACCTTGAATAATTTGATGTCATCTGGAAATTTGATCACCTCACTGTTAATGCCCTTTTCCAGATTAATGACTACATTAAACAGCACCGGTCCCAATACAGATCCCTGAGGCACACCACTTTTTACATCTCTCCATTGTGAAAACTGACCATTCAGTCCTACTCTTTGCTTCCTATCCTTTAACCAGTTACCGATCCATAGTAAAATACTACTTCCTATCCCATGACTTAATTTTCTCAAGAGTCTTTTATTTGGAACCTTATCAAATGCTTTACACCCTGTTGTCCAGAGTGGTTTGAACCAAAGATGAAATTGGTAGTCTAGCCCTAACTATATAATCTCCAATATTTTTGCCTCTTTTAAAGGCAAAAAGGAGTATTTTCACACCCTCTAATATGGTTGACAATAT
>QEPC01011654.1:1646035-1658576 GCA_003113815.1 Sphenodon punctatus
CACGTGGACAGCTGTACATGTTCATATTTGGGGTTGTCCCAAACTGGATTTATACATATATGTTTATATATAAAGACTTTCCTTTCGAATTAATTGTGGTGGTTGCTCCATCATTAGCAGCTCTTGCCCCTTTTCCCCTGTTTGGTTATTAGGGGGTTGCCCCTTGGCTTTGCCTCTCTACCCTTTTTTTGACTAATCCTTGATAGACTCACAGCTTATTATCTAGTATTCAGAAACTCCTGTTTGTTTAGGTGGACATTTTAATGCTAGATAACATTAATTCTTGATAGTCCATGTGAACACAACCTTGATGTTAATCAGGAATTAGAGTCTCTGGGATGAATTTCAATCCCATGGTGCTTTTCATCCATGCTCAGCACACTGATCTCTGAGACTGAAGAAAATGGAAACTCATTCCTTTGTACTGTGGGTATTTAAACTTGGTGGAGCATTGCAGAACAATGACAGAGCTAATACAGTCACTCCACAGTCATGTGCCCCTACATACCATAGAGCAGGAAATGCCCAGAGAGGATGTCAGGTCTTTACGCTGGACACTCTGTGTTTAATGAAGGATTAGTTGACTAATCCTTGATAGTTGTTCACACGGACACTATCAAGGATTAGTTTGACATCCAGATATCATAAACCCTAACAATCAAGGGTTTATAAATACCAATGTTTTTCCTAATCCTTGATGATAATCTCGAATTTGCGGCGTTCAGACTGACAGCTAACATAGGAATTAAGGCTTTAATTCCAATTTAGATGTCCGTGTAAGAATGGCCCAAGTTGTTGGCTAGCTGGGCAGCTGAGGACTTGGTGAATGAGAACCAATGTTACCTAGAGGAAGGAAGAGTATCTCCTGGACAGGAGGGTGCAGGGTACCAAAGCCTACGTTGAGTCAAAAAGTGACTGGTTTTCAGGGATTGAATCCAAGCGTCTCATAAGTGGTTGTTCAGAATATAAGGTCACATTTATTTTATTTATTTAAATTTACATTTTTATCCTACCCATTCCCTTAAGGCTCAGAAAGATTACAGTCTATATAAAGAAATATAAAAATATAAAAGAAAATATATAAGGTTGGGGGAAGAAGTCCCACTTACCTGCAGGATCGCTTCACCCTCCTGTCCTGAATCGGCCCCTGCAGTTGGCTGGGGACGCCTGCTTGGAGGTCCTCTGGATGGCCACGTTTGAACGGGTGTTCTTGGTGGCCGCACCACTGTTGTGGAACTCCCGGCAGAGATTCGCCTCTCCATGGATCTCCCCTCCTTCCATAGACAGTGTAAGACCTGGATCTTTCTCCAAGCATGACGTGAGGTGGATGGGTAGTGGGGTCTCTCTCTTTTGGGGGAGATTGGGGTTTTTGTCAGGCCTGTGTTTTAAGGTATTATTGCATTTTTATTTGATATTTTATAGGATTGTAAACCACCCAGAGCTGCTATTGGGGGTATAAAAATTATTAAATAAATAAACCCAAATAAAACCCGATAAAATCCTCTAACCCTCAACACCCCAACCCTACCCGCCAAATGCCTCGACAAACAAGGTGGTCTTATACAGCCTCCAAAAGAGGATCATCCAAGGGAAGGAGGTTCCATAATTGTGGCGCAGCCACCGAGAATACCTCCCTGTATGCTCTCGTTGTACCTGCAAAAGGGGCTTCTCCGAGGCCACGAGGAAACATGGGGGAAGAGACAGTCTTTCAGATATTTGGGGCCTAGTCTATTTGATTAAATGAAGTAATTTGGTATAGTTTAGTTAATTATATCACTTCCGTCCCAATTTTCAATAAATCGTTCTTTATTTATAGATCATTCAAATAGGTTGGTAGTATTTATGTTTCCATTTTTGGTGTGCCCGTGACTCTCCTCACAATTTAGGAACCATAAGATCCCAGGCCAGGAATCATGTTCTCTCTTTCCCCTGCTGGCAGGAGTTCCCTTATGCTTGATGAGCGGCGATAGCAGTGCTTTCTATAATAACTGGAGACAAAAACCCAGCGGGGTGAAAAACAGCACCCAGCAGCAGGGAGTAAGAAGGGAAAGGAAACATTAACTCATTCTGGTAAACCATGAAGGAAACCAAGTCCCCCTCTGGCTGGAGCCTGGCTTCATTGTCTACTTCTACTCACTATTTTACCAGTGAGATTCTTGTTGGAAATTGGCATGGAAGGTTTTGCTGATGGAACCAGCAACAAATGGGTTTGGAGCCTTCAACCCATTAGTAAAAACCCCTGGAGAAGACTTGGTGACAGTGTGGTTCTGTTAGCAGGTAGCCCAGAAGAAGGGGGAAATCATGGGAGCATTGTTGAAGGGCCTAGGAGCAGTGCAGATGCATTTCTCTGGTTGTTTTAAAGCTTGTCTCCTGCCTTCTGAGATCCCCTTACTTTTTGGAGGTGAAGATACCAAGGAAATCAAACTGACTTTTCCAAGTCTTTTTTTTCCCCCCCCCACGTAAGGGGAGTATTTTGCTCCATTACAAAGTTCACCATCAGAGCCTTAGCTAGGGCATTGGCATTATTATTATTTTAATTTTTTACCCCACCCTTCCCACCAAAGGCAGCTCTGGCCAGCTTACAATATTAAAATATAAAACAACCAAAAATACAAAAACATAAACTAACCCCCCAACCCCCCTCCACCCCAACCTCTTATCATCCCTATCCCCACACAATACCCCCACTCCCAAACACTCTTGTGAATAAGACAGTTTTGCACTGCCTCCTAAAGTTGCTCAAGCTAGACATAAATTAATCTCCCAGGGGAAGGAGTTCCACAGCTGCGAAGCAGCAACCAAGAATGCCCTCCTTGTCGTGGAGGCCAAGTTACAAACTGATACCTCCGACAGGCATCCTCGGCTGAGCGCAAAGGGACATGGTAGGCCAGGCAATCTTCCAGATAAGCGAGTCCCAAGCTGTTTAGGTCAAAACCAGCATCCTGAATTGTGTCCAGAAAACAATAGGCAACCAGTGCTGATTCTGGAGCCGGACTGGTGTTATGTGCTGTCTGCGACCCATCCTCATAAGGAGCCGGGTCTGGATTAGGGGCAGGTCGCCTAGGCATGGGCCTTGGGTGGTGTTTTTTTTTGGGGGGGGGGGCAGCAATCCTAGCCCTGGCAGCAGCTGACTCCATCCCCGCCCCTTTTCTCCCTGCACGGCTGGAGGCTGCTGCCCACGGCCGAAGCCTGCTGCCTGGGTCCCCATCCCTCACCTGTCTCTGCCTCTGCCTGCTAGTAGTGCTGCAGTAGCAGCAGCAGCAGTGGAACACCTGGAAACCCCAATAGGACTGGGAGATAAAGCTGTTGGTTTACAAACTCCTCTTCTCCATGTGAATGATCAGAAGGTTGTTGCCTTGTAAAGAAGATTCTTTGAGATGGCTTCTAACATTCTTACAACTGGGTTGTGCATTGCATGCTCACCATATTCAAATAATAGACCACGTGATGGTCTCGAGCTTTATAAAAAGCACTCTCCCCCTCAGAATGACAGTTCCTTACAAAGAAAAAAAATCCATGCGGGGCTGGAAGGGTGGGTGTTGTGAGAATGTTAGGAGCTATCTCGAACAACCTTGTTTATAAGGTAGCAACCTTCTGTTCTTCTTTGAGTGGCTCCTCGCATGCCCTTTTTACACAGCTTCCCCTGGTGGGGTGGGGGTCCGTGGGAACACCGGTGCATGGGCGTGGCATGCCCTGTGGGAAGGTGGAACTCCCCACATTTTGAGGGGGAGAGTGCTTTTTATAAAGCTCATGACCATCACGTGGTCTATTATTTGAATATGGTGAGCATGCAATGCACAACCCAGTTGTGAGAATGTTAGGAGCCATCTCGAAGAACCTTCTTTACAAGGCAGCAAATGGTGTGCCCCCTCCCCACACAGAAGGTGGGGAGGGGGCACACCAAGGCAGGGTGCGATGCAGGTCAGGTAGAGAAGGGGGGCAGGGTAGCAGAGGGGCACAGGCAGGGTGGCATGCATGGTAGTGGCAGATAGTGATGCAGGGTAGAAGCAGGTTGGAGTACAGGGTAGGTGGGGAGGGGAGCACATCCGGTCAGGGTGGGAATGGGATGCAGGGTAGCAGAGGGACATTATGCAGGGAGGTGGGACAGAGGCTGGGTGGGGGATGCAAGGTAGAGGCAGGTTCCGGCCACACACAGTCTTCCTGTCGCCTTCAGCCCTGGCACCTCCACACACACTCACTTGGGTGCCTGCGGCAGGCAGGCAGGCACTCTCTCTCCCAGGTAAGGGTGGTGCCAACTCCAGAGGCACTCACACTTATACCTGCTGCTGTGTGGCATGGTGGGGCTGCTGGAGCGGCATGGCACTGGTGCAGCTCACTTTGGCAGCAGCAGTGATGTGGATCTGCTGTACACCACTGAAGTCCCACTAGGAAGTTGGCTTCCTGACTTCCTGTCATGTGCGTTGGTCCACGGCAGCAGCAACAACAGAAGCAGAGTAGCGAGTGGCACCATTCACTCACACCTGGGGCAGGAGGAAAGGAACTGCCACCAGCCCCCCTGCCTGCTCACCTGTTGCCATTGCCGCTGCCACTTACACACTGTAATTGTTTCAAAGGCCCCGGGATGCCATACACATGCTAGGGCTGCCATTTTTCTAGTCTGGCATGCTGGGAAATGTAGACCACACTCAGACCTGCCCCCCCCCTGCATATTTTGGCTGCGGGCGGGAATGCATGGGCTTTGGCCGGTCTGAAAGTCCCACCACGTGGCTTTGCCGGCGCAAACACGCAGAGATACAGAGCAGGAAGTCCTGCTCTGTATCTCTGCATGTGTTTACCAGCAAGGCCTTGCTGGGGTGGGGGGCGGAATTTAAGACTGGCCGAAGCCTGCACATATCCTGGCTTTCTCATTCCCTCCCGCAGGCAAACTATGCACGGGAGGGGGGGTGGGGGCAGGTCTGAAAGTGGCCCTAGTCCCAGCATGCCAGACTAGGAAAACCTGGAGTGCGCACGATGATGTGGTGTTCCTTTAAACCAATCCCAGTGGCAGCAGCAACAGCAGTGGGTGGGCGAGCAGGAGAGAGAAAGAGCAAGCAAGTGGGGGGGCAGCGGCGGCAGCAGTAGATTCTCCCCCCATCCCCCGCTGCAGCTACCAAGGGGACTTGTGCAGGCTAAGGCCTGCCCCCGGATGCCACGGCTGGGCAGAAGAAATGGAAGAATTTATTGTGTCTGTGTCTGTGTCTGTGTATCATCTGCCCCCAGGCACAGAGCCATGTGTGACAGTGCATGTTGTGCATGACTAGGGCTGACCCTGTAGACCACATGAAAACAGGGGCAATTTTGCTTGCCTTCAAAAGTTTATCTACTTTGTTAAAACTGCATTCTCAGACTGAAGTCTTTTTAAAAAAAACAAAAATGAAAAACCCTTAAGTTTTATTTATGTATTAATTATTATTAGTAGTAGTAGTATTATTATTAATAATAATAAATGTGATTGAATGTGTATATTTTGGTTATAATGAGCAAAGACTTCATCCTGCAAACAATAATAGTATGGGCAGAGAGAAAAATTTGAATAACCCTTTTAATTTTGATGTTTGAACTCAAACTAATTTTCTAGCTATATAGTTTAAAATCCTCCCACTTCCAGCAACTCCCGCAAAATACAAATATACGACTCCAGGAAACTAAGAATGAGCAAAGTGTGTCAGCATCATCTCCCTGAAGGCTGATACTCACACTGCTGTGTTCTCTGGAGCAATGCAATCTGATACATGTACGAGCACATTTACTTCCTAGAACATAAGAAGCCTAACTTGACTCACTTGGCAAATTATGGAAATTCTTTGTGCTGTAGATCCACTGATGAAACTATTTACAAGGAAGAAGAGGTTAGAGTTGACTTCAATTTGCAATGACAGTACACTACAAAAACCACATTATTTAGCCCCTCTGTCACTTTGAATAGGAACAAGCTGTTTACATGGTAACGTCAAGAACACACAAGACTTAGTGCAACCAGTCAACGTATTAACCTCTCAGTTCAGTCTCATCTAAAGAGAACTTGATTCTCATTTTTTTTCCTTGACACTATAAAATTTATCTGACATCTTCACTTAGAATGGATTCTTTGGCTTAAAATCCTACTTTTATTAAGGTGCAAGTACTTTTATTTAGTGAGTGATCACAATGAATACAAAATGGAATTAAAAGAATGCCAATCCAATCGTCTGGTACCCTAATTAAAAAAATACATTTAAATAAAAAGTTCTATTAATTGCCCCAGAAAGAACCAAATATCCAGTTAGGACAAAATATAAATGAAATAGTCTTGAGACCCCTACTCACCTCTACCCAATATTCCATAAAATCCTAGGAGAAAAAGTGACCATGACACCATGCTGTGAAAGCTAATGAACTCAGGCTGTTCTGTACCTTGAGAGGAAGCGAGTCCTACAGGACCATAGCACCAGCAAAGAACATGCTCCCAAGTCGTCATCTCTTATTCTGAAGCAGCTGCAGATCAGGTGTTGCTGCTGACCATAACTTGCAGCAGCACAGCATGGTAAAGAGAGTCTTTTTAGGTAGGAACCACTTGGCAGTCAGTGGGAATTGCAAAGCACAGATTTAATATGCTCACAAGATGAAATGTCAACTCCACAGGAAAGCACAGAATTGGGTGTCAGTATCTTTAATTTTTATCCCGACTCCCTTGGGGCTTTGGGTTGACATAATGGGGCATTTTCAGACTAACGTGGAGGCAGCCTGCCTCCGGAGCTGATCTGGGGTACACCCCCACATCTGCCCACATCCAGTCCTGTCTGGGTCGGGTTCAGACAGATCCGGCAGGTTCCCCAACCTGCCGTCCATCCACATAATTCCCCCCTCTCCGCTACTACTACAAATCCTTTCTATAACACTACTAGTCGTACGCAGAGTTGTACAGATACACATAAAATAAAAAACAGTTCTTGCTCCATGGAGCTTACAATCTAATCAAGACACAGACCTAGACAACTACACATAAGAGTTCCTGTGAATAATGGACTACAGGATGCAAGTATTCAGTAAGTTTATTTCAGTTAACATGGTTGAAATCAACCAGGCTATGATATGGATAGGGTCTGCGTTCATGATTTAAAAGTGATCTTGAAGAAGTTTGCCTTTAGGCGGAACTTTAATATTGACAGGGAGGGAGGCAGCCTGACGCACCACCTCAGGAAGTTGGTTCCAAGCACACAGTGCAGCAAGGAGCATGGAGTCGAGAGTTGGCGATGGAGGAGAAGGGCACAGATAAGAACATCTTGCCCAATGAACGGAGGTCATGAGTAGGCTGTGGGGGAGATGAGAGAGGAGAGGTACTGAAGAGCTGTAAAGACACCTGTAGGTGAGGAGGAGAAGCTTGAACTGTATGCAGAAGCGTTGGGGAACCAGTGTAGTGACTTGAGGAGGGGAGATACATGATCAGAATGGCATGCAAAGAAGGTTAGTCTCACAGCTGAATTTTGAATGGACTGTAGTGAAATAAAATTAACCACAATCACCTGTACAATGGCTTATGGTATATACCCTAAGGCTTTATTTGTTTATGTTTGTTTATTCAAACTTTACCCCACCCTTCCCATTAAGGCTCAGGACAGCGTATGCCATTATATAAAAGTATCTTTAAAAATCACCTTCTAAAATCCCACCCCCATGCCCATCCCCCTAGACTTGTGACTGGGGTTTGGGTTGTGTGAGGGAGATTATTTTGGTTCAACTCAAGCACCAAGACAAATGCATTATTCTCCTGCTCAATAAGAGAGGCTGACAGGCATGCAAAGCCCTGCTAGAGGGATACACTCATCTCCCAGGATGATTCCTGTTTACCTCAGACTGAGCTGCATCCTTGCCTCCCTTCTGGGACGTGTACTCTCGCCTATCAATTCTCTTCCTCCTTGACTTCTTCTCACCTCTGACCTCTTTGGTGCACCCTTTAAGTTACTGGCTCAGGCTTCTCTCCAGCTGGCTCCCTCTTTTCTCCCACCTGTGGCTATGCAGGCTCAGCACCGAGCTGGCTATTGCCCCCCAAAGGGCCACATCTTGCAGAAACTTAGAGCTGGCACAGTGTCAACCAAAACCCTTTGATCAGAAGATTCCCAAAGCACTTTAAGAACACTAGCTTGAGTTTGCAGTACCTTGACCTCCTTCACTTGACGACAAGCAAGAAACAAAACAAACAAACCCAGAGGAAAGGGGAAGCCAAGTGACTAGATAAAACTCACAGAATATGGAGCATAGTTCATATTGTCGAGCCGCCACCTTCTGCATTAGTCACACAGCCATCCTTCCTCTCACGACTTGTCCTGGTTACTTGGGATCTTCTATAAAAATCCTTGTTTTTGTGTTAGAACTCTAGTTATGTCAGGCTGCGTTTTCAAACAATAGATGCAGGCGTATATAAAGCAGAATAACCACCACACTCTTCAGTCTTTCCCCTTACCATCTACTAGAAATTCCAATACCATTTGGAAAAAAAAATCATTCTCAAAGGAATGATTCATGTTTAAAATGGAGAGCAACACTGCCTAATTATAGCTGCCAAGATTCCACCTCTTTGCCATTCCTCACTCATGCTCTTGTACTAACTGCAGCCTCTTCCACCCACTTAGTTTCCAGCTTCAAAATACAACTTAATACAGAGAACAACTTACACTTTTCATGTACATTCACTCAAGTTTTTTTCGCCAGTGCATTTTTCAGACGTTTCGGATAAGATACCAGAATCCTCCTTGCAGACCTCTGTCATTTCCCCTTCTCTAAGCCTGTACGAAGTCAGCTATGTGACTGCTCAATGCCATAGTTATCCAGCATCCAAAATGTATACCTGGATACTCGCCGCCCCAATCTTTGTATACTCCAACTCCTGGAAGTCTCCTCCTTAGCCTCCCTTTTAAATTTTTTTTAAGGGGGCAATTTTTCAGTATAAGGAAAGCAAGTAATTTTGTTTAGCATGTACTCCACCCCCCTCCACACACACACATTAATGAAGTCTGGTTTCCATAGAGGCTGGTTGGGGATGTTGCAGTTGGAATCATCCTGCATTCCAAACAGGAGGTTGAACTAGATGACCCTCGAAGTACCTTCCAGCGTGGCCATTCTAGGATTCCTACAAAAGAGGCCGCCAGCTTCCCTCCAAGGGCACCTATTACGAAAATCTGGACCCCTACTTAATTTTGGACCCTCTTCCTCTCTGCCAAGTTAGTTAAAATTGGCGTAAGAAATCCAAAGTTATTAAGGGGTCAGAGGAAACAATCCTAAAAGAAAGACAGTGGTGCTTTTCAGCTACACAAGAGAACAAATCTCCCCCCTTCAGGTGCACTTAAAATTCTGGGTGCCTATTTTCTTTGGGGCCTTCTGCCCCACTACCCAATTTGGCTGAAATTGGCCTGTGGAATAAAAAATGAAGAGAATACAGACAGGCACAGAGTTCACATAAGTCTTCTTTCCCTTACAAACCAAGGTTAAAAACAAAAGAGCAATGAAATACTTGATGAAATGCCAGTTTATCCTATTGTGAGGTCTGAAATACCTACAGACCAGCCCACATTGCAAATTTTGGTCTCGGCTTTTAACTTTTCTATCCATGTTGTATGAGAGCGTCACCAAGTGAAAAAAAAATTTCGGTGACTCACTCGGCCAATGAAAATGCCTGTCAGCATTCAAAAGCAGAAATGTTTCCAACACATTTGAAACCTTAAGATACCACATATCCTGTAGGAAGGATATTAATCTTTTTAAGAAAAAAAATTCACACTGCACAATAAAATGAAGTTTCCTATTAAAGTTACCATAATATTGTAACTCAAGGACCCACCAATGTTAGAAGTTATTCTGGTGTCAGTCACTTACGGGTGCAGAATGGATTGCCATTCTGCAAATAAAAGAGCATGAACTCTGTACCTAAACTTAGTTTTGTAAAACCATTACAAGAAAATAAACTTGTTCAAGGACAGATGGAATGGGTTCCAGCTGTATAAAGGGCAAGAAGTTGGACTCTTCATGAAAGTTGTTTGAAAAGAAAAAAAAATCCAAACAGCTTCCAGGCAGCTATTAAAAAATTCCCTCTGTGCCTGAGAAAACAGTTTACAGCTGCTCCACAGGCAGCCTTTACATGAACTGTACAAAATAGATCAGTATCAATGAGGCGATTAGAAATTCAGGCCGACCTTCCATATGCATCTAAAGTTTGAGACATCAAAACAATAAGCAACATGCACTCCCTGCTCCAATCCCTCCACCCTGCCTCTCATCGTCCAAGGCTTCCATAGCGGTGATACATAGTACCTGGTACGTGGAAAGTCTATGCCACTAGCTTCCTTACTGGAGGAAATTCCAATAGCTGTAGAATCCCTTTGAAGTAGCTATAATGAGGCAGAACATAAGGTAATCATCTAGAGGTGAAACCAATAGTGGATTTTGTATGCACTCCCATATATATGAACATCTGCAACTGAAATTGGTATTTGAATATCTGCTTATTCAAATGCTTGATTTCTATCACCTTGGTTATTCCAGTATTTGAATGATTTCAATTCTGTTATTTCGGTTCTCAAGCATGCACAACAGCAGCAATAGTGCCAAAATGAAGTCAAATAAAAATAACTTAAGTGAACAATCTGAACTATCCAAAATGAATATATGATGAAACAAAAAGGAGCAGCAGTTCTTTATTATTTATTTAAACTAATATCCTACCCTTCCTGTAAGGCTCAGGCAGGTTGCAACATAAACATCATATAAGAGTACATATTCCATAATCAAAAAACCTCCGGGTTACAAGAAGAGTTAAGGCTCTTGCAAATTCAATCATGCACTAAAAAGCATGGAAATTACAAGTTAAGGTTCCCGCCTTAACTTCCGTGCCATGTTAGCAGTAAGGACAGTCTCTCATATTGTGCTCATGTACAACTTAGGCTCCTCCATACACTAACACTTTGCCTTCATCTTTCAGCCCCAAACCACTTCGTCTTTGCAGGTTGGGGGAAACACTGAAGCTGGGGACAGGAGGGTGTGAGCTGGCCCCTCACCCCCTCCATTTCCTGTTTGGCTGCTTTCACATCTTACAAAATGGGCTATTATAATAACTTGAGATAATACCACCACAATTCTGGTAATGTGTGAATGCACTATTCATCTTTTATGCTGCAAGATCTTGGGTCATTGTACGAGCTAACAAATGTGGTTTTTACAATGACCTGAGATCTTGCAGCATAAAAGGGGACTAGTGCATTCACGCATTAAAAAANTTAATAATAATAAATGTGATTGAATGTGTATATTTTGGTTATAATGAGCAAAGACTTCATCCTGCAAACAATAATAGTATGGGCAGAGAGAAAAATTTGAATAACCCTTTTAATTTTGATGTTTGAACTCAAACTAATTTTCTAGCTATATAGTTTAAAATCCTCCCACTTCCAGCAACTCCCTCAAAATACAAATATACGACTTCAGGAAACTAAGAATGAGCAAAGTGTGTCAGCATCATCTCCCTGAAGGCTGATACTCACACTGCTGTGTTCTCTGGAGCAATGCAATCTGATACATGTACGAGCACATTTACTTCCTAGAACATAAGAAGCCTAACTTGACTCACTTGGCAAATTATGGAAATTCTTTGTGCTGTAGATCCACTGATGAAACTATTTACAAGGAAGAAGAGGTTAGAGTTGACTTCAATTTGCAATGACAGTACACTACAAAAACCACATTATTTAGCCCCTCTGTCACTTTGAATAGGAACAAGCTGTTTACATGGTAACGTCAAGAACACACAAGACTTAGTGCAACCAGTCAACGTATTAACCTCTCAGTTCAGTCTCATCTAAAGAGAACTTGATTCTCATTTTTTTTCCTTGACACTATAAAATTTATCTGACATCTTCACTTAGAATGGATTCTTTGGCTTAAAATCCTACTTTTATTAAGGTGCAAGTACTTTTATTTAGTGAGTGATCACAATGAATACAAAATGGAATTAAAAGAATGCCAATCCAATCGTCTGGTACCCTAATTTAAAAAATACATTTAAATAAAAAGTTCTATTAATTGCCCCAGAAAGAACCAAATATCCAGTTATGACAAAATATAAATGAAATAGTCTTGAGACCCCTACTCACCTCTACCCAATATTCCATAAAATCCTAGGAGAAAAAGTGACCATGACACCATGCTGTGAAAGCTAATGAACTCAGGCTGTTCTGTACCTTGAGAGGAAGCGAGTCCTACAGGACCATAGCACCAGCAAAGAACATGCTCCCAAGTCGTCATCTCTTATTCTGAAGCAGCTGCAGATCAGGTGTTGCTGCTGACCATAACTTGCAGCAGCACAGCATGGTAAAGAGAGTCTTTTTAGGTAGGAACCACTTGGCAGTCAGTGGGAATTGCAAAGCACAGATTTAATATGCTCACAAGATGAAATGTCAACTCCACAGGAAAGCACAGAATTGGGTGTCAGTATCTTTAATTTTTATCCCGACTCCCTTGGGGCTTTGGGTTGACATAATGGGGCATTTTCAGACTAACGTGGAGGCAGCCTGCC